>OX453319.1:1964805-2483002 GCA_949710035.1 Crambus lathoniellus
AGGGTAAAATGGGTTTTATGTACGAGTTATGCACTCTGCTTTTCACTTCGAGTGTGAGGAAAATAAATTACAATATTGCAAAAAAGAAAAAATAAAGACTTCGCCATATTGGCGGGAAAACTTTCATTTTCTTTTTTTTATACGTGGAAGTGGCAGCACAGTTACTTAGCATAGATCGTAGTCCATAATGCTCTTGAAATACTTATTTCTTACAAAACTCATTATTTTGCCTAGTTTTAGTAATTTAACATGGATTATGTACAAAATTTAAGAAACAGAATGAAACAACAAGTTTATTTAACGAAGTTTAATTGTGTGTGTGACTGTTTACCTGACGACCTTTGTCTTAGAGTCTGTGACATAGACGAAGATTTTACTTTATGCACTAGAGCATAAAAAGCGATTTTATGCAGCCTATACCCAACATAAACACGAACTTTACGAGCATGAGAAGTGAAAAGAGATTTATATTTGTATTTGGTAAAAGTCCCCAAGTAAAAACCCTCACCCTTCACTTTGGTGTCTTTCTCCTTCTTCCTCTCCTCTTTAACCAGCTTGCAATACTCCCTAAAGTAGTCCTCCCGTAGCGTACTGCTCTCGATCTCCTTGTATCTCGCATCAGAGTCCACCTAATCCCTTGCTAGTAGTAATTAAAAACGAACCCCTAGGTAGTAGTTATTAAAGACCCTCACCCTTCTCTTTGGTATCTTTCTCATTCTTCCTCTCCTCTTTAACCAGTTTGCAGTACTCCCTAAAGTAGTCCTCCCGTAGCGTACTGCTCTCGATCGCCTTGTATCTCGCATCAGAGTCCACCTAATCCCTTGCTAGTAGTAATTAAAAACGAACCCCTAGGTAGTAGTAATTAAAGACCCTCACCCTTCTCTTTGGTATCTTTCTCATTCTTCCTCTCCTCTTTAACCAGTTTGCAGTACTCCCTAAAGTAGTCCTCCCGTAGCGTACTGCTCTCGATCGCCTTGTATCTCGCATCAGAGTCCACCTAATCCCTAGCTTGTAGTAATTAGAAACCCTCACCCTTCTCTTTGGTGTCTTTCTCCTTCTTCCTCTCCTCTTTAACCAGCTTGCAGTACTCCCTAAAGTAGTCCTCGATTGCCTTGTATCTCGCATCAGAGTACACCTAATCCCTAGCTAGTAGTAATTAGAAACGAACCCCTAGGTAGTAGTAATGAAAAGACCCTCACCCTTCTCTTTGGTGTCTTTCTCCTTCTTCCTCTCCTCTTTAACCAGCTTGCAGTACTCCCTAAAGTAGTCCTCCCGTAGCGTACTAATCTCGATTGCCTTGTATCTCGCATCAGAGTCCACCTAATCCCTAGCTTGTAGTAATTAGAAACCCTCACCCTTCTCTTTGGTGTCTTTCTCCTTCTTCCTCTCCTCTTTAACCAGCTTGCAGTACTCCCTAAAGTAGTCCTCCCGTAGCGTACTGCTCTCGATCGCCTTGTATCTCGCGTCGGAGTCCACTTTCTTCTTCACGTCCACCCAGCGGGAGTGGCGGTCCACAGACTTCTCTTTTAGAAGGGAGATGAAGTCATTCTTCGCCTAGAATGGAGAGGGAGTTTAGAGAGAGTCGTGGTTGGTGCGCGAGGGAGTGTTTGTATGGCCGTTTGTGGGGATGGGTTTTGGGTGGTTTTAATAAAGTAGTCTTTTTTAAATGCAATGTTTGTAGAAGTTTGAGGTTAAATATGGTGTGGAACGCATTGATGGTGAACATTGTTTCTTTAACTATTGACGATAAGTTTTTGTAAAAAATCCTTTTCTTATGACAAGCTTTTTTGCCGACTGTACTTTAATACCACTTATAATAAAAATAATAAATAATTATTAACTTTCAGCTGAGAAATTTCCAAAAAACAAAAACAAATAAATAATATTCTTATTTAAATTTTTACTTTTTTGCATTCACAATGCAATTTTTATCATAGAAAAATGGAAAATAAAGTATTTGAGAAAAAATCGACCCGTCTCACAACCAGCTCCGATGGGACTCGAACCCACGACCTTTCGCTATCGGCGAGAGCAGTCGCCCGGATAGCGAAAGGTCGTGGGTTGTGAGACGGGTCGATTTTTTCTGAAATACTTTATTTTCCATTTTTCAAAAATAATAAATAATTATCAACTTTCAGCTGAGAAATTTTCAAAAAACAAAAACAAATAAGTTATAATAATTATATTCTTGATAACTTAAAAACTGGCACTAAAATTTGCCATCCTTAAAAGTTATGATTATTATCATTTGAAATGCTGTGGTTGGCGGAACTTTCTGATCAATTAACTACGTTTATTTAACTAAGTTTTAATTATTTACAAAATGTATTCAGATATTTGGTATAATTTATTATTTTGAGTCTTGCTTTCCAGGCATCATGAAATAAGTCCACCCTGTATAAGTAGAAAACTACTGCTCCAGTCAAATGTAGATTACGTGTTGCTGAGTCAAGTTTGTCTATGTGTTGTTAAAAAACAAATGTTTACCATAAATACATAGCTCAAGGTATAATAAAACAGTATTATGGCAGAGGTGCTAGAGAGATGCTTTGAGCTGTGTATAGCGCCATCCCATTTGCACGCCTGCTTTGTAATATTGCTTTAAGACACCATTGCAGAAAAATGGCAATAATATTGAAAGTAGTTTAGGTTCTTTCGCGAGTTGAATCTTTACGTGCAAAATACATACTTAATGTAGATAAACTACATACCTAGTAATAGCTTTCTTTACCCGTCAAGAGATAAATAAGTTTTTAGTAAAAATTTCATTTTCATGGAATGATATGAAAATGAAATGAAAAAAAAATGAAAGAAGCTTGCAAGATTTGTTGCCACTAACTAACTAACATGGCAAGTTAATAAAAAGCTTGTAAAAACTTGATTTTATTAAAGCAAAGTCTTCTACTCTATTTAAACAACGAGACGTGGCGACCGACGGTTTTTTCAAATAACAATATAACACTCGAACAAATAGTAAACTATGAATGTAAACACGACGCGGTCGTCGAAATAATGTTATTTATTTATCGGTGTAGAAACCCTAAAGGTTTTCGATACCGCATTTTGTGAAACGCGTTTATAATCACGGATTTGAAATCTATACGAGACATTTCTAACATTTATGGCCTGTTTCACAATGTTAGATCTCATTAGCTGTTACTTGACAGATAGTCCATAGAAAACGACGTGATTCAGGCACCTAAGGATAATAACCAGTGGTCGGAATAGGTAGTGCCATTTGGGGTGAATGACCTCAAACATTATCAATAATATGAGCATAGGTACCCCCTCGGGCCCGGGATCCCGGGATTCTAAAATTATTTATTTATTATTTATATTATATTTAATCTAAAGGTCCACTAGGTAGTATAATTTCGTTTTAAGGCCTTGGCCTTGGTTTTAAGGCGCGATTGGTTTCTCACTCGTCTCGTGCCTTTTGTGTTAGATTTGTCCAATGTGTCTGCGCAAACCGTTTTCAATCGGCCATTTTGCGTTTAAATATCAAGTAAGTACATAACAAATTTATTTTCTTTTAAATTAATAATTAAATGCGTATCTCGGATATCAGTATCAAATCACAGAATAAGGGCATGTCCACGTTATGCTAGCATTCATGAATCCCGCGAAATGGCACTACCTATTCCGACCACTGATAATAACAGACCCGGTTATTGATGGTATAGTTCATCGCTATGAAACATACAAAAAGCGCCAAATTTTCCAATGTAAAAACATCTGTGTAACTTTAAACATGTCTAAAGTATGTGGTTACGTAGAAAACCGAACAAAGAATCAATTAAATTATTTTTACTGCCCGAAGACCCGAAGAGTGATTTCGTAAATCACTTCACTACATAGTATAAAACAAAGTCGCTTTCTCTGTCCCTATGTCCCTTTGTATGCTTAAATCTTTGAAACTACGCAACGGATTTTGATGCGTTTTTTTTTAATAGATAGAGTGATTCAAGAGGAAGGTTTATATGTACTTTTTATCCCGATATTCCCACGGGAACGGGAACCACGCGGGTGAAACCGCGGGCGGCCGCTAGTAAATAAATATAGTGCAAAACAGTCTTTAAACCGTAGGCATAAGGTAAGGTTTCAAAGTTCAAAACTCACTTTAGTATGTAAACAGCTCAAAATGTATCTCTATTGTAATCAAGTTAAGGTCGTAATTCGCAAAGCAAACCCGTCCCCATAAACGGCCGTACACAACACAAGACATCCTAACTAACAAGTAATCAGCGCCTGAAAGAAATGACATGATTATCAGCTGAAAAGAGATGGCAACATTAAAACCTGTGGAGGGAAAGAGAGATTAGATCCTGGAAGAGAAAATATTATTAATAGAGGCTAGACGGAAGCAAAGATGAATATTTATTGTTTTATTTAATTAACTGTTTACAAGAAGGTGTATGGTATGTGGTATAAAATACAACAGGGAGAAAAATATTGCCCTTGACGAGTTTCTTATCGGTACTTCTCGTACTTCGGTTATCTTATACTTATACAGCCTGCCTAGCATGACCTTCATTATATCACGCGATATGATATAGCACGTCATGCTGTCTTGCTTACACCTGAGTGGGGTAAGCAAGATAGCATGAAGTGCTATATCATAATATCGCGTGATAAAAGCCGCTCATGCTAGGCCGGCAGGGTAATTTTTTTTGTCAGTACGCAAACTTTAATATTGTTGTTCAGACCAAGAAACTGAGCAACTTTCCCCAGAAAGATAGGTCCGGAAATGAAAAAAAAATTTGGACTCTCGTCTCGTACTAAGTAACTGTTGAGTTCGCTGCGTCATCAGTTTGTATAGGAGATCGAAATTTGTTTGTCAGTTCCTGACCCATATTTTTCAGGAAAGTTGTTTAGTTTCACGGTCTGAACCACATATTAAAGTTTGCGTACTGACAAAAAAATAACCCAGTATAGATATAACAAAAATGTAACATCCTGTATGCAAATATTACGTCAGTGTGAGTGAGTACCGTGTGTGCCCACTCACTGCGTGACCTGTATTTCTCTCTCTATTCCCTTCCAGATCATACCAAGAGAAAGAGAGCCTCAAAGACATATGACTCGCAACCTGTTATATGTACTGGTAGTATTTATTCTGTATCAATACATATTCAAGTATTTTTAGGTGCCATTTTAGTTTTTTTGTTGCTGCATTTGTTAAATAATGCTTTATTTTATTCAACTATTTTTTGCCCGCGACTTCTTACACGTTTTTTATCCACAACGGGGTATTACTTAGCCTTCATCATACCTGCCTGCCTAGCATGACCATCATTATAACACGCGATATGATATACCCCACTAAGGTGTAAGCAAGAAGGCATGACGTGCTATATCATATGGCGTGATAAAAGCCACTCATGCTAGGCCCGCTGATGTTAAGTAATGGACAAGGCTAAAGGTGGAAGCGCACTACTTCCGGAATCCTCAATTACTGAGGATCTAGCTATCTTATCTCTAACTGCCGGAACAAAACAATGCTGAAAACATCGTTGTCATGACGTACTTAGATAAGATGGTGGTGGTAGCTAGCCAGGCGAACTTTGAACAAGCCCTACCACAAACCGAATGCAATATGTACCCTCACCGGGAATCGAACCCGGGACCTCTAGGTTTGAACCACTAGACCATAAAAGCGGTTACATTTTTCACTCGAACAGATTTCATAATATTGAAAATTGTCTGCAAAAATGTAACATAAGTACATTTTATATCTATTAAGAATTATTAACATTTGATTAACAATGTATTTATGAAATGAAATACATTGTTAATAAAATAAAATACAAAAAAATACAATAAAATACAAAAAACAAAATTATTTATTATTAAGAATTATAATTTAATTTATCATCTGTACTTCCGTCAGCCATTAGCGTCCTATTTCTCGTTTTGTATTTTAACTATAATCATTATTTAAGATATACTAACGTTTGAGGCAAAGTGCGTTATTAATAAAGGTTATATTGAAGGTTTAAGAATGATTGCGAAATCAGTAGATAGTTAAAAAACGATCAAGTACATAATACAAGCTGTTTTGCAAGCAGGTAGGATTCGTACCCGCTACTTACGCTAAATGCAAATATGAAAAAACGTGAAAAATTCTTACAACCATTCAAGTAAGAAAAGACACCACTGTATAAAACATAAAAAATTAAGTAAGTATTAGAAAACTTCACTCGTATCACAACTAGCTCCGATGGGACTCGAACCCTCGACCTTTCACTGTCCGAGTGAATGCTCTAACCACTGCGCTACGGAGTCGTTATTACTTCATTTTCAATTTCTAATAATAAAAATTGCATTGCAAATGCAAAAAATTAAAAATATCATCATCATGTCATGTTTGATCCAAGTATTATAATATTCACTTTGTTTATTTTGTTACAAATATTTAGAAAACTTATCTCCATGACTGTAAAAATAGCAAAAGCTGGCAATGGGACTACTTTACCAATGGGCGATTTTCTGAAAGCTCAGTCACTAGATGGCGCTGTCCCACCTATGCAGTTAGAAGGAACGGAACGTTATAAATTTTACTTTGACGCGACTTTTTTACGTAAAACGGAACGTCAGACAGATGTTATTTATTTACCTAAATCTTTAAATTTACCTATTTCGTTTCTGTTCCTCACAGTAGTACTTATTTAATATATTATTAGTTTCCTTTGGATTTTTAAAAAGTAATTAATTTAAATATGTTTCATACCAAAATATACCATAGACATGTACATACTTATTCAACGCCATCTAGTGAAGCAATTGGAAGCTTTTTTTTTTTTTAATTGCCTCTCAGAAAATCGCTCATTAAAAATGTAATGTCAGGCTTTTATATCACAGTGTGACATTACTGTAATAAACCAACTAATCTTACTAAAACTATAAATGTGAAAATTTAGATTTTTCGATATTTGGATGTTTGTATCACGCCAAAACGGCTGAACGGATTTGGCTGAAATTTGAGCCACAGATACTTTGTAGCCTGGAGAGGAACATAGGCTACTTTTTATCCCGGAAAAATATCACAATCTCGCGGGATAACGCCGTGTAGTCCACGCGGGCGAAGCCGCGGGCGGAAAGCTAGTTCCTCATAAATCCCTAAAAATTTACTGTAGCACGTCTGTAACATATCGATCTAATATTAGGGGTTAAAGTATCAAATTGCCGTTTTGTATGGAGATTTTTGTAATTTTTGTTTTTCCATATTAACGTTTTTGTAATTTATTCAACGACTAATATTATGTAACTTTACAAAATTTTACACACGTATTTATGGACATTTTAACTACTAAATGACACATTCGTTAAGAGAAAATAAAATATTTTCACTAAGTTACAACTAATAAAGTATGAAATTCTGGAAACAAAAATAGTCGTAACTTTCGGGATAAGTTTTTTCTATGTAAATAATCAAATATCGTGGTTATTAAATTATCAAAAGTTGCTCGATACGGTCTTAATGTAACGCAATATTAAAGAAATTATAAATTTCTAATATCATAAAAGTTAAGGCGATACTCGGAAAAATTATGCTAAAGTGAGATAGCAATGAGAAAACGACGCGTGCGGGAGCGAGAAAGATTTTGCCGATTACGCAAAAAAAACACAAAATCACTTCGTATTCAAAAACTCTAGCGATTTAAAAAAAATGCTTCTATACGATCCTAAATATTATTGGTGTCCACTAATTAAACCAATTTTCAATAGTATATGTATCCCCATTTAAGAATAATCTTGATATTTCTTATTTATTAGAGGTATTTTCGAAAATAAAAAGTGTCGAGCCAAAATCATAAAATCGTGTTTCTGAAACTATACGATTCTAGATAAAGGTGTGAAGAAATATATATCTTATTACTAGATTTATAACAACTCTAACCGTCCTATAGTTTTATATCAAGGAGTCCATACTTTTTCCGAGTAGCGCCTTAAGTTATATGTACAAAAGAAAAAAACGGCAATTTCATTCATTAACCCCTATTATTTATAACGATCATTTTAGTGAAATACTCGTGAAATATACGTGGATAACATGCATCAAATTTTGTCCATGGGTAATGTTTGATCTCACGGGACACGCTTTGTAGGGCCAATAGACTAAAGAACCAATGTTTGTCACGACTGGGCATCGAACCCACGGTTTCTGGTTCTGCAGGAAAAGTCAACACCCATTGCGGCATTGAACCAATACAGTTTTAGGCAATCAAAGAGATACATGATAATAAAATTATTATACACTACTCAAAATAAAATTATTTTTGCGTGAAACATGTACAATTTTTTGTTGTTTTTGTTAAAACCTTCAAAGTACTTACGTTATTTATTTGGTGAGGAATTATTTCTTACTTTTTTGACGTGGTTTTTTAGAAGGCGGTTTTATTTTTTTATAAAAATAATTTTTATTTCACTCTTTTTAGTGCATCGTGCAGTCAATTTGCGTGTTTTCTGGTAAATAGGTATGTGATCAAACTCAAAACCTCCTTTTTCGAAGTCGGTTAAAATACCTTGAGGTATCCCCTTTTTAACAAAACAAGAATCATCTAAATCGGTTTATAAACAAAGGAGTTGGCCTAAAGATACGTATTAAATTCAGATAAAGTGGTAACGAAAACGACAGTATTTTCAAGATTTCCTGAAAACTACTGAACCGATTTTAAAATTTCAAAAAACGGGACCAACTTGGAAACCAACCTGATGTAATAACGTTTGAACCATTTCAATCGGTTCAGCCGTCTTCGAGTCATCGGTGGACATACACAAAAAAAAAAAAACATACATACAGACGAATAGAGAACCTCCTCCTTTTTGATTTAGAAGTCGGTTAAAAATAGGGTCCACTGGGCTTTTTACATACAAACGTGCTCACTTTAGCGTCTCATATATAGTAACTAATTGCATCTCTGCAATAATTTTTAGATAGTAAAAATGAATCCCTATTTCCCTTGATCACGACATCACGCGTTAACGGCTGGACCGATTTGGCTAATTTTGGTCTTGAAATGTTCGTGGAAGTCCAAGGAAGGTTTTAACGGTGAGAAAATAGGGGAAGTAGGGGTAGAGTAGAAGTAGGGTAGGGTAAAGGTAGGGTAGGGTAGGGTAAGGGTAGAGTAGAGGTAGGGGTAGGGTAGGGGTAGAGTACGGGTAGGGTAGGGTGGAGTAGGGGGTAGGGCCACGGGAACGAAGTCGCGCTGGGTCAGCTAGTTTTTAGATAAATGGAGAGACCAGACGCCCAATAGGGTATTTTACTGTTGTTGAAATGTAGATATTTAATGATGACGTTAAAAAATATTGCAATTAAGAATACCAAATGTTAAAAAATAATTGGAATCTGTTTTATAATAAAAGAATTATAGTCTGTTTGATTTTGACTATAGCTGTCTCTTTCTAAAACGAAATCTTCTATGGCGTGACTATGACGCTACTAACCCACTGACGTCACTAAGATAGCGTCCTGTCCTTGTCTAATTATAAAGTTTAAAGTCCTATATCTTTGAAAATATTCAAGATAATTCAAAATGAAAACTTGTTTTGTGTAGCTAATATTTCGAAAAACATTTTAAAGAAATAAAAAAAAACAGTAAAATACCGTATTGTCTAATCTCGTTTTCAAAAGTTGCCAAAAACCGCTCAATATTCTCAAAATGGAAAAACAATAAACCGAAGTCCACGCTCCATATATCGTTATATGGCACATAAAGTTTGTTTCCTTTTTGAGAAAATTGAGCGGTTTTTTGGCAAATTTTGAAAACGATATTTGACAATTTGGGCGTCTGGGTCTTTCCATTGACGTAAAAATCATTGACGTAAAAATCATTGCAGAGATGCAAAAAGTTACTGATCTATGAGACGCTACATTTTTTTATTTTTTTTATTTTTATTTTATTTTGAGTAGTTTAATAAGTTCAGCGTGGGATTCGAACGCAAGACCTTCGGTTCAGCAGGCAAAGCCAGTCAAATTGTTGCTTATGATAACTTAGCTTAGAATCCTACGAAAACGTATACTTTTCCTCGCCTCAAATGTTAGTTTACCTTAATCGCTAACTAAAATTATTAATTATATCTACTTCCATTACAAAATTTATCATTCTGTCTCATTTGAACTCAATTATTTAGAAAAAAACAATTAATTTATTCAATAAATTGTCAAACTGTATTTTTAACAATCATTTAAGTATATCTGTTTGCTCTTTGAATCTCGAAATCTAATAATACTTTTAATAATTTATTCGCAAAGTTTCTTTTTATGAACATATATTTTATTAAAAATTAAAAATGAATTAATATTACAATGTAATAATTAAGTAAGTACTTATGTAATTTAAAAAAATTAAGTAAACCGAAAAGAATGTATTTCGGTTCAGTAGTTTTTGAATAAAATAAAAAAATACAATTTATAAAACAAATAAAAAAGAATCTTTGCGAATTCAACGAAAAAGTAAAAAATAATAGGCTGAAAAAGAAATATCATTAGACCAAAAATCCCTACTGTTTTCTCTCTATATACAGTCATGTTCTATGGAACCCTTCACCTCACGTTTTTAAGCGTCGGCAAAATGCCTAAGTTCCAAGCATGCAGTATTTTTCTTTTTTTTTGTCTCATTTACTTTATTATAACAGTGCTACAAACTCTTTCATGGCGGTGTTGTTTTTAATTCAGT
The DNA here is from genome assembly GCA_949710035.1 of Crambus lathoniellus. Classification (NCBI taxonomy): domain Eukaryota; kingdom Metazoa; phylum Arthropoda; class Insecta; order Lepidoptera; family Crambidae; genus Crambus; species Crambus lathoniellus. The sequence goes on from OX453319.1 coordinate 1,975,485, forward strand.
GTTGCCACTCAAATATTTGAATTTAAAGTTTGAGGTAAAAAATAGTAATGACTAAATCTAATATTACATTGAAAATGAAATATTAGAAAAAACTTCCATAAATACTCTAAATAGCTTCCGTCTTTTTTCTTTATGTATCATTTTCAATAATAAAAATTGCATTATGAATGCGAAAATAGAAAGATAATTTTAAATCTACAGTTATTCTTTGATTAATTTAGTTAGTTTTTAACTAAATTGTATCTCAAATATTTTCAGTCAAAGTCAAAGACAATAAATTTGTATTTATATAAGTAGATTAAATAAAATTAATGCTTATGAATCGAGTGTGGCAGTGGCTGATATACTTACTACAACTTTTGTATACGCAACTTTGAAACTATTTAAAATGAAATATTAGAAAAAACGACCTATTCTCCAAGTAACTCCGTCGGGAATCGAACCCGAGACTTTCCACTGTCCGGGTGAATGCTCTGACCGCTGAGCTACGGAGTTGTTACGGTCTTTTTTTTCTTAAAATTTCATTTTTAAATTAATTATAAAAGTTGCATTGTGAATGAAAACGTGAAAGTAAATAAGTACCTAATTAGAAATTAATATTAGATTTCATATGTATTGGATAATTCTTCAATACTTTGAGTAACATTTTAGAGGAAGTTTAGTTTTGGCAGTATAAATATAGTTTAAAATGGCGGCACTGATACCTATTTAAACCACCGAAACAGAAAAATTTCTAGCACTGTAATTGCAAAAACTAGGGGTTCTCATTCTCCAATTGACAATAGCACAATATTTAGGCCTTTTAAAAGGACTATTTTGTTAGACTGGCCTTAGCTCTATATATTATATATTTAATTAGCTTATATAATATTATATAATATAAATCTAACCTCACATAGTTGGCTTCTTGCAGTTTAGTTGACGTTGCGTTCCATAAATGCTTATTATTTACCAAACATATAAAAAGTAAGCTCTTTTTGACATACATTAAAAAAATAACAAGTTAACAATCGAAAGATAAACTTCAATATTTTTAGATTATTGTTTATTAGGCACAACTTTCGAATTTTCCTACGATGTTTTACAGCCATTCTAATACTATATTATTTCATAGAAGAATAATTTTTAACACGGGAATCGAACCCGTACTAGTGTTTATAATCATCAAAAACATTATCGCTTGTCTGTTTGAATACAGTAAAATTATAAAAATAAATAATAATGTCTTGTAATAAAAACATATTTTAAAGCGCATATTCAAAAAGAACTTACTGATTTGGTAAAGTTATCAGAGGTTTCTGTATTCGATTGATACCTTTTGGTTGAGAATTTTTCTTCTTTTTGATATAAATCTACTTTTATTTTGTTTGCATGGGATTTCTTTTTCCATAGGAATGATAGTTGCTTATGTCTCACTCCAAGGACTAATCATCTAAACATAAATTAAACCAAAATTCATACAATTTTGTTAAAAGTAACACAGTTATGTACATTCGGGGACAAATTCGGTGAACCACATCTTACTTCTTTTCGTGTGGCTGGCGTCTCACCGTTCAGTTACAGTCCCTATACGTAATTGCTTATGCATTGTACTACCCTAGTTTAATACATAAAAAAATAATAAAAGGATCTGCGCGTGAATGGCGAGGCCCCAGCCACGTGAAAAGAAGTAAGAGGTGGTTCACCGAATTTGTCCTCGAGTGTACTTACTTAAAAGTTCCTAATTTTTATAACAATATATAGTAACAAATTAAGTCCTTTTTGAAGTCTGTAAATTATTACTCGTAAATGTACATTGTACATTAATTAAACATTAATTTTGCTTCGGTTGTTGCTCCATTCATAAACATTTACACAAAACAACATTTTCATGTCAACTCGATATTTTGGGTAAATATAACCAAACAAAATACAACTCAAAAACTCAACTCCACCCAACCAAAACGGCATCGAACCCAGAAACCCCCAACCCAAGTCATAAGTTCGATTCCCAGTTGCGTCAACTGTACCAATACAAAGGCATAATCACCGTGTTCCATCGCCTAGCGCGGCTATGCCGATGCTATACCGGCTATATAGTGTAAACCCGTCGCACAGTAGCAGCGATTGCGATGCGATCGTCGCCCGCCGCGCTACACACACTCAGCTATATAACTAACGTGGACGTGTCTCTTGGTAGCACCGGATAGCTTAGCTATTTGTGTACTAACGTACTAATATTTCATTTATTTTATCGAAAATTGATAATAAGCTTTCATTTGAAATCTTTTAGATGTGTTTTAGTAAAATGTTTTGATGAAAATGTTGATTTAAAAGATCGTCTAATTAAAACTATTATGAAAAGAAATAGTAATAATGTTGATTTTTAACTATTATTTTTAATTTAATTAAAGCGTCAATTTAACGAACAGAAAAAGATGAACTATTCTATATCATATTTCGTTATTTTTCACGGTTTTTAGTATAAAATACGTACCATCAAACGATTATGGTCCTTAAGCGGTGTGTCACAAGGCTCAATGTTGTTTCAAACTTCAACACCACAGACCAGACCTATTTGATAATGTTACCTCATTTAGCCAGTTTTAATTACAAATAACAATAACAAAATATCTCTTTGTTACGGTTTTATAACAATAACAATAACAAATTATGCCTTTGTTACGGATTTATAACAAATAACAATAACAAAATATTTTATTTGTTTCGGTTTTACCATGAGACACGTTCACCTAACATGAGACAAAAACAAATTTAAAAAAGTAAAATGTTTAAATAAGACATTGATTATTCTATTATTTCAAAAAACACGAAAATCTTAGTTATACCTAAATCACAGGTAAAAAATTAATTACTTTATAAAACATAATTTATATTCATATGATAAATAAGTAATTTTATTAAAAAAGGATTTCGCACAGCACGTGTTTTTTATGATTTCTCAACTACAAAAAATCTCTGAAGACAAAAATGCTTCATCCAGGACTCGAACCTGGGAACTCCAACCATAATTATTTTATTATTTTATAACAATTTATTTTATTATTATTATAATAGCTGGGATTCGAACCCAACACGTCATTTTAAACCTGGAAAGGAATCATTTTAAAATTATGTAAATAAACAGGAAAAAATTCTGAAAATAATGTTTGATACATAGCAACAAAAACAATAAAGATTTTTACGGGATTCGAACCCGTGCTATTGAAGTTATTTACATAAATAATCACAGTTTTACAAAACATGCATTTATTATTAATAATTCATTCATTTATTGCTTTGCCATGTTGTACTGATTGAGGGAATTATGGATTTGGTATTATCTTCAGAGCGGGAATCGAAACAACTATGACCATTCATTTATTTACGGTTATACCATTAAATTATAACAATACTAGCTGACCCGGCAAACGTTGTTTTGCCATATTAATTATACCCGACCGGACACCGGACTCGGTAAACTTCTCATCACCAACATCTATTATAGACAGACAGATTTTTGTATAGTACGACAGTTTATCGATTTTCTATACAAAATAATATTTTTTATTTTATAATTTTCCGGAATAAAAAGTAGCCTATGTTACTCTTCAGCTCCCAAACTATCCTCATACCAAATATCACGTCGATCCGTTGCTCCGTTTTGACGTGAAAGAAGGACAAACAAACAAACCAACAAACAAATAAACAAACAAACAAACACACTTTCACATTTATAATATTAGTATGGAAGTATGGATACTTGGATTGAAATCTAAAACATATTTTAAACATTTCAAATATGCTCACGGAAACTGCGCGAACATACATACTATCCTACTAATAATATAAACGCGAAAGTTTGCGAGTATGGATGGGTAAAATGTATGGATGTTTGTTACTCATCATAAAGATAGTAGCTAGCGTGGATTAAAACATAGGATACGTTTTATCCCGATACTCCCACGGGAACGGGAACCACGCGGGTGAAGCCGTCGGCGGCCGCTAGTATACTATAACCACATGTTTAAGCAATAAAATAGTAGATTGTACAACAAGTGCATAAAACGTACCATTTTACCCGAGACGTATATATCCATCCGAGCCGTAGGCGAGGGTGGATAGTCAATTCGAGGGTAAAATGGGTTTTATGTACGAGTTATACACTCTGCTTTTCACTTCGAGTGCGAGGAAAATTTAATAAATAACAATATTGCAAAAAAGAAAAAATAAAGACTTCGCCATATTGGCGGGAAGACTTTCTTTTTTTTTATACGTGGCAGTGGCAGCATAGTGACTTTAGCATAGATCATACTTGATACTCGTAGTCCATAATGCTCTTGAAATACTTATTCCTTAGAAAACTCATTAATTTTGCCTAGTTTTATTAATTTAGTAATTTAACATGGATTATGTACAAAATTTAAGAAACAGAATGAAATAACAGATTTATATAACGAAGTTTAATTGTGTGTGTGACTGTTTACCTGACGACCTTTGTCTTAGAATCTGAGACTTAGACGAAGATTTTACTTTATGCACTAGAGCATAAAAAGCGATTTTATGCAGCCTATACCCAACATAAACACGAACTTTAGGAGCATGAGAAGTGAAAAGTAATAATAATAATAAGTTTTTGAAAAAAACTACCAAAAGATTTCATGTTAGTAATTTGCTTAAATTACGTGGTTTTTTTGCTCACGCAGATTTTTCTTAACTTTACATGTTTTTGTTAGATTTCGACTTACTTAAAAGTAAATACTTACTCTATCTAGTACGAGTAAGTAAATACACACAAAAACATTTAAAATGAAGTATTTAGTCTAAAATTCTAAATAAGTAGGTAGGTATTATATTTTAAAAAATTGCATCGTTAATAATTTTTTTTCTTTCTTCTTTCTTTCTTTCATTGTGAATGCAAAAAAAGTAAAAATTTAAATAATTTCATTAAAAGTAGTGCGGTTACACTGCCTTGAACTTTGAGCATTTCTGATCCACAATTCCCCCACCCCAGTACTCCAGTCCACCCGTCCACCTCCACCCCTCACTAGTATCCTCACCTGGTCCCGCTTGCGCTCCTTATCGTCCTTCTCCCGTCGGCGCAGCTCGGCCAAATACTCGTTGAAGTATGTGGTGCGGTTGCGCGGCTTCTCCACCGCCTTGAAGCGGTCGTCGCGACCGTGCTTGGACGAGAACTCGCTGAACGATGACCTGGGGAAGAGAGAAAGAAGAAAAATTAAAATAAATAAATATTAGACACGATCACTTACAAGGGCAGGATCTTTGAAAAAAACTCGCTGAACGATGACCTGGTAAAACAGGGTGAAAAAACAAAAGTACATTACGATACGCGTGACCTAAGTGGCACATAATTGCACATTTTTGCACGCGACTTTATCACCCTCGCTACGCTCGGGCGCTAACTACGCGCCGTGCAATTATGTTCCACTTAGGTCACGCGTATCGTATACTATTTTGTAGCACGAGTGACATAGCGAGGGTGCTAAAAAAGATGAAAAAAAAATGAAAAAAGATAAAACAAAGAAAAAAGATAAAAAAAGAAAAAAGATAAAATAAGGTAAAAACAAGTAAAAAAAATTATCGCAAATAAAGCTCAGAAAAAATAAGAAAAAATGAATAAAAAATATAAAAAAGGATAAAAAAATTATTAAGGTCATTTCCTCTGTGTGTGTGTTCGATGGAGCTGAAATTTTGTATACTGCCGGCCTAGCATGAGCGGCTTATAACGCGCGATATGATATGGTACGGCAAGTTGTCTTGCTTACCCCACTAAGGTGTAAGCAAGACGGCATGCCGTACCATAGCATATCGCGCGTTATAAGCCGCTCATGCTAGGCCGGCAGGTTTGGTTTAGATGACAATACAATATTTAAGTACAGTCAGCAAAAATGCTTGTCATGAAAATGAAATTTTTACAAAAAACTTATTCTGCTGCAGTTTGTTTTTCATCTCCTTGCGCTCTTTGTTCTTCTTATAGGACAAACTTTTTTTGTCCGAGTGTATACTCACTTGGCATGTAGCTTGGCTTCCTCCATGAGCGTCTTGAAGGCTGCCTTCTTCTGTTGCAGCTTGTTCTTCATCTCCTTGCGCTCCTCCTCGGCTCGGTCGCGGACGTACTGGTCGAACACCTGGGGACAACGATCGATGTGCTTGGTTACGATCGTACGATCGGTCGTTACGTTCCCTAAAATATGGTTGAGCGAAGCGATGGCTGGCTCATGCGTCATGCTCGTGAACGGATGCTGCCAGTGGGGTGGGTCTGCTCATGTCTACTTGTGTTAAAGGTGTTCGGGATATGGTTTATAATAGTATTATAATTATAGATTTATGAGCGAGCTATATTAGCTTATTATTATCATTATTATTATTTAGCTTTATTTATTTATGTGTCTCATAGTAATTTTGGTATCCGTGTCTTACAGTAACAGCAATTTTTCTAATAATTGTTTTATTTATTCAAAAAATCCTTTTATTTGTTAATATTTATAAATTTGAATATAGAGCGCAGCTTGCAGTTTCCTTTTCATTAATCTATATATATAAAATTGAGGGGACATAACTCACTCATCACGAAATCTCGAAAACTACTGGACCAACGAAGATGTAATTTGGCAGGAAGGTAGATTATGCCTAGGAGACGTCCGCTAAGAACGGATTTTAGGAAACTCCACCCATAAAGGGGGAAAATGGGGGGGGTTAAGGTTATATGAAACTTCTTCATTAATGGATTTAGAAGCATGAAAATTGGTACGTTGGATACTGGTTATGACTGAAAATGATCTGAGTAGGCAAAGTAAAAAATCTCCCCCTTAATAGGGTAAAATGGGGAGATAAAGTTTATATGGAACTTCTTCATTTCTGAACTTAGAAGTATGAAAATTGGTATGTTGAATACTGATCACGATTGAAAATTATCTGCGAAGGCGAAGTTAAAAAAACTCCCCGATAATGGGGTAAAACGGGCGGATTAAGCTTATATGGAACTTCCTCATTCCTAAACTTAGAAGTTTGAAAGTTGGTATGTTGGATACTGGTCACGATTGAAAATGATCTGCGTATGCGAAGTTATAAAAACCCATAATAGGGTAGAAAGGGGGGATTAAGGCTTCTATGAAAACTTCCTCACTTCTGGAGTTAGGCGTATGGAAATTGGTATAAAGAATACTAGGTCATCATTAAAAATGGTCTGCGCAGGCAAAATAAAAAAAAACACCTAATAGGGTAGAAAGGGGATAATTGAACTCTAGCCGGGAAAAATTCATACGGTTTTTTTAACTCGAAAAAAGTACAGCTACCTTGGGATACAGTTTTTTTTGTTCACTTTATTCAATGAAGCATGGGTCCCATGACAGCTCATTTTCGTGCAAAGCAAACAATTCTTTATGCATTAGAATAAAACTCAAGAAAATCAGTATTACACATTTTTTAGCTAAGTATTGACTTGATTTTTTGCATTTTGGTAGTTCAAGAGAAGGAGAATGTCCAAATATTATTCATACGATAGTAGCTCCTGTTTGTCTAGGTATCAAACCACGGGTAGCGTGCTCGGCCTGCGATCGATGAGGTTATGTTACTTTTGCAATGGTCTATCATGCGATTGCTGTTAAAAAATATATCGTGCTTTGGAGGACAAGATAAGCCGATGTTTCTGGCTGCATTTGGATTGGTTAGTACACCATAACTTCAATGGGCCCGTGTGGAAGGTCATGGCCCATTCTCCTTATCCATCTATATGAAGGCCTGTGCCCCAGCAGCGGGGACATTAAAATAGATTGATGACGGCACTGATGAGACCTTAAGAGAATGCACCTGCACCATGCACCTTTATCTACCTACTTTTTGACACAAAATTTTGCGATGTAGTACCTACTCGCGGACGTAGTCGCGGCCGCCGGCCATTCATATTCCTATTTCTACTATCCCTACTATTATTATAAATGCGAAATTGTATATGCTCACGTCAAAACGGCTGAACTAATTTTGATGAAATTTGGAATAGAGATAGTTTGAGACAGTGCTTCCGGGTGCTCCTACTAATTACTCCTACTGATAGGAGCACCGGGCCACCCATGTCCTGATGCTAGGAAGGACATAGGCAAATTGTAACCGCGGGAATAAGGCTCATTCCCATGGTAAAATAAGTTTTAGCTCGGGCAAAGCTGTAGATTGGAATTGGTATTTAAGGCGATAGTTTGAGTTCATGGGAAGGATGATGTTTAGAATAGAGACAGTTTAAGGCCCTGGAAAGGATATATTTTACTTTTTACCGCGGGAACTCTCATTGTAAGGAAAAATCACTTTAAGCGCGGGCTAATTTGGGGGCAGAAATTGGTATTTAAGTAAATAATTTGAGACCTTGGCAAGGATTATAATATAATATTCCCACGGGAAAATCAATAGGTAGGTATTATTTGTTTGTCCGTCTTTCACGTCCAAACGGAGTAACGGATCAATGTGATTTTTGGTACGGGGGTAGATTGAGAGCTGGAGAATGACATAGTTTATCCCGGAAAATATAACATTCCATCAGGATAATGTTGAGTAGTACACGCGGCCGAAGCCGCGGGCGGAAAGCTAGTCCTATAATATAATTTGAATAAGATTAAGATTAGTGTGTCCATTAAACTATTTGATTCCTTGTTTAGTTGAAAATTGTTTACTGTTTTAGGTAATAAGCAAAATTGTACATATTTGATTGAATCAGGCGTCACTTGGCGGAAGTCCCTAACTCAAAATTGTACTTAATTTAAGCGGTATTCTGTATTGTGATGGAAAGTAACCTTACTATTATGTGAAGGACATTTTTCAAATTTGACGACTCTGTATAAGTTAAAACAGGGAGAAAAAAATAGCCCTTGGCGAGTTTCTTGCCGGTTCTTCTCGCTACAAGGTCTCCTGCCGTAGGATTTGCGAACCGATGGCGTAGCTTCATTGACGTTCATAAGTGTTGTTAAACAAACCTAAATTGAATAAACGATATTGAAGTTAGTTTAAAGTTTGATCGTGATCGTATCGGAGTCATACAATCATAAATTACTGTCATACAATGATAACCATTTAGAGGCCGTGTCGGAATAGGATATTTGATCAAAACGGTTCATCGTCGTGTCGTCTCGGAATCAGACCGTGATCGTTTTGGAATCTGGGGCCCCTAATTTCTTATTGTAAAATAAGAAATTAGGTAGGTACTTAAGATTTTAAATTATTTTTATGCATTCACAATGCAATTCTGTAAGTATTAGGTACGTAATTAGGTACTTCGTAATTTATGCTTGAAGTTGAAGTCCGGGTTCGTTCCGATTATCGGAAAGTTTTGCCGAAGTTATTTGGAAGATATCGATGTTCCTGGTACATCATGAGTAGGATCGTGGTCGTGTCGGATTCGGATTGCAGTCGGATCGAGATCGTATTGAAATCGGATCGCGGTCGCAATTTTTTATAACTTACCTGTCTTCTTTCCCTAGCGTCCAACATCAATTTCATAGTTTCATAGTCGGGTCTGTGTCGGATCGGAGTCGTGTCGTGATCGCAATATATCGAATAATCGCTAATCCATATCATTTTAAGTTTACTAAAATTATTATTTTACTAACAATATATGAGTCTTTGTAACTTGAAATAAATCATTTTTATATTCCTGTGGTCGTGTCGGAGTCGGATCGTGTTCGTATTAAAATCGGAACGCGGTCGCAATTTTTTATAAGTATAATCGGATAGTATTTTTTTCGGTTCGTGTGGAGTCGGATCGAAGTCGTATTGAAAACGGATCGCGGTCGCTATTTTTTTTTACTAACCTGTCTTCTTTCCTCACGCTAAAGCGTCCAACATCAAATATCTGATGTCGTGTTGTGATCGTATTGGGGTCGTGTCGGAGTCGGATCGTGATCGTTTTTTAAATGTCTGTCGTATCACAGTCGCGTCGTAATATATCGAGTAATCACTAACCCATATCATAGTCGTACTGTGGTCGTATCGGAGTCGTATTGCAGTCGGATCTTAATCGTATTGAAAACGGATCGCGATCGCAATTTTTTTAGCACTAACCGGTCTCCTTTCCGTAGCGTCCAACATCAAATATCTCGGATCGAACACGATCTTGTGCAGCTCCTTCTCCCAGGCGGAGAAGGCGGAGACATCCTTCTCGTGCAGCATCATGAGGAAGGCCCTCAGTCGCTGGTCGTGCGGGACGACGGCGCGCTCCCGGGCGGCGCGCATCTCGAGACGAGACGGCTCGAACGAGGAGTCACTAATGATATCTTTGTCGTACTACGGTCGTGTCGGAGTCGGATCGTATAGGAGTCGGATCGTGACACAATTGCAATTTTTCAATAGTTCACCTGTCTTATTTCCCTAACGTCCAACATCAAATATCTCATAGTCGTGTCGGTGTCGGATCGGAGTCGTGTCGTGGTCGGATCGTGATGGTAACAAAAAAAACCTCACTTGTCTCCTTTCCTTCGCGTCCAACATCAAATATCTGGGATCGAACACGATCTTGTGCAGCTCCTTTTCCCACGCTGAAAACGCGGAGACATCCTTCTCGTGCAGCATCATGAGGAAGGCCCGCAGTCGCTGGTCGTGCGGGACGACGGCGCGCTCCCAGGCGGCGCGCATCTCCGCCTCGACGGCCGCCTCGGGGGACGAGACGGCTCGAGGGAGTGTCACTAATGATATATTAGTCGTACTGCGGTCGTGTCGGAGTCGGATCGTGATACAATTGCAATTTTTCAATAGTTCACCTGTCTTCTTTCCCTAACGTCCAACATCAAATATCTCATAGTAGTGTCGGTGTCGGATCGGAGTCGTGTCGTGATCGGATCGTGATCGTAATTTTTAAACTCATCTGTCTTCTTTCCTTTTTAGCATCCAACATTAAATATCTCATAGTCGGATCGGAGTCGTGTCGTGGTCGGATCGTGATGGTAACAAAAAAAAACCTCACCTGTCTCCTTTCCTTCGCGTCCAACATCAAATATCTGGGATCGAACACGATCTTGTGCAGCTCCTTCTCCCAGGCGGAGAAGGCGGAGACATCCTTCTCGTGCAGCATCATGAGGAAGGCCCTCAGTCGCTGGTCGTGCGGGACGACGGCGCGCTCCCGGGCGGCGCGCATCTCGAGACGAGACGGCTCGAACGAGGAGTCACTAATGATATCTTTGTCGTACTACGGTCGTGTCGGAGTCGGATCGTATAGGAGTCGGATCGTGACACAATTGCAATTTTTCAATAGTTCACCTGTCTTATTTCCCTAACGTCCAACATCAAATATCTCATAGTCGTGTCGGTGTCGGATCGGAGTCGTGTCGTGGTCGGATCGTGATGGTAACAAAAAAAACCTCACTTGTCTCCTTTCCTTCGCGTCCAACATCAAATATCTGGGATCGAACACGATCTTGTGCAGCTCCTTTTCCCACGCTGAAAACGCGGAGACATCCTTCTCGTGCAGCATCATGAGGAAGGCCCGCAGTCGCTGGTCGTGCGGGACGACGGCGCGCTCCCAGGCGGCGCGCATCTCCGCCTCGACGGCCGCCTCGGGGGACGAGACGGCTCGAGGGAGTGTCACTAATGATATATTAGTCGTACTGCGGTCGTGTCGGAGTCGGATCGTGATACAATTGCAATTTTTCAATAGTTCACCTGTCTTCTTTCCCTAACGTCCAACATCAAATATCTCATAGTAGTGTCGGTGTCGGATCGGAGTCGTGTCGTGATCGGATCGTGATCGTAATTTTTAAACTCATCTGTCTTCTTTCCTTTTTAGCATCCAACATTAAATATCTCATAGTCGGATCGGAGTCGTGTCGTGGTCGGATCGTGATGGTAACAAAAAAAAACCTCACCTGTCTCCTTTCCTTCGCGTCCAACATCAAATATCTGGGATCGAACACGATCTTGTGCAGCTCCTTCTCCCAGGCGGAGAAGGCGGAGACATCCTTCTCGTGCAGCATCATGAGGAAGGCCCGCAGGCGCTGGTCGTGCGGGACGACGGCGCGCTCCCGGGCGGCGCGCATCTCCGCCTCGACGGCCGCCTCGGCGCCGGCGGAGATTCCGCCCGCGCGGGTCGTGGTACTCGTGGTCTTGCCTACGAGAAGTTGACATTATTTTATAGAGACTTCTAATGAGATGACATAAATTGACTAAGTTATTTTAATTTTTTAGTTTTTTGCATTCACAATGCAATTTTTATTACTGAAAAATGGAAAATGAAGTATTTTTGAAAAAATCGACCCGTCTCACAACTAGTCCGATGGGACTTGAACCCACGACCTTTCGCTAGTGGGTTCAAGTCCCATCGGACTAGTTGTGAGACGGGTCGATTTTTTCAAAAATACTTCATTTTCCATTTTTCAATAAATTGACTAATATTATCACCCCTGACTAGTGATGGGCAGTGGATAAATACTCAAAGAGTAAATACTCGGACATTTATCGAAAATGGATAAATACTCGTTTTTATCCGTTTTTATCTGATATTTACTCAAAATCACGGATAAATATCTTTTTAGCTGTAAGCACGCCCAACTTTTGTTTTGCTGGACTAGATTTGACGAATGTGGGCCGCTTTTTATGGAACTCGGTTTTTAGAACTATTTTGACAAGAAGACAGCAACGCAATGTTAAAAAATATTAAATATACCAAGATGTCGGCCAACTTTTTTGTTAGTGGGCTGATTTTGATGAAACTCGGTTTTAGGTACTATTTTGACAGGAAAACAGCAACGCAATGTCAATATGACAAAAAGAAGAGTTTCATCAAAATCAGCCCACAAACAAAGAATTTGGCGGCCACCTTGGATTATTTAATATTTTTGACATTGCGTAGCCGTTTTCTTGTCAAAATAGTACCAAAATCCAAAACCAAAGTACCAAAATCTTGTTGTAATAGAGTCGGGTACACCACTATTTTTTTAACCAGCGAAAAATAACCTTGTTTTTCATAGTGTCCTTCATTTTCAATTTTTCAATAATAAAATTTGCATTGTGAATGCAAGAAGAAAAAATATAAATAACTTGAAATATTAGATAGTTCTTTTGCTGCAGAAAAACCGCAGAAACACATATTTTATCTAAAAAATACTAATTACCTACATTCTAATTTCAAAATTTACGTCAAATAAAAATAAAAATGTTCAAAAAAATGATAAAAAAAATGTTTAAAAAAATGTTCGAGTAAAAATGGATATTTATAAGTATTTATCCATTTTGAGTATTTATCCGGATAAAAACCCATCACTACACCTGACCCACAGAGGAAAAAAAAATACTACGTATAACAGAGACTTTACTTCATATTACGGTGCGCATTGATTACACTACTACAAGCATGCTGCGCATGTGTGCGTTTCCACTGGCTGCTTGTCACTGGCGTGTCACGTACACGGCGTGACTGGAAAAAACCGGTTTATGACAGCTCAGCCAGTGGAATGACATGACAAACGCTGTATGACAGTCGTCTCTCTGATAGAGTGCTCGTTAGATAAGTCTGCGCGCGGTAAAAATCGAATACTAATCTTTTCTATAACATTAGAACAAAAAAATGCACTGTAACTAGCGCCAAAAACGCGCCAGGCACGTGCAGAGTTATCTGACACACACTTTAGTACTCATGTGCCTGAACTATAGCAACCAAAAAGAAAATAGTTATTAAAATCGGTCAAACCATTTCTGAGTTTTAGCGAGACTTAGGCTGGGGGAATACACGTCCGATTTTTCTTGGTTGACTTGATTTTGATTGGTTGTGACTTGATTTTGATTCGTTGAGACTTGATTTTGATTCGATGAGACTTGATTTTGATTCGTTGAGACTTGATTTTGTGTTTTTTTTAACAACCAATCAAAATCAAATCTGATCAGATTATGGGAGAGAAAAATCGGACGTGTATTCCCAGCGTAACGATTCGTTTTTAAAAAGATTTCACATTATTTAGACCTTTTTGGCGTTCACAATGCAATTGTTATTAATGAAAACGTTGAAAACGAAGCTTTTACATTATCAATATATAGATTTAAATCTCACAAGAAACTCAAACATAATATAAATACAAAGGGGTTGTAATCAATAATACTGAATACGGTATTTTACTGTTGTTGAAATGTAGATATTTAATGATGACGTTAAAAAATATTGCAATTAAGAATACCAAATGTGAAAAAATAATTTGAATTTTTATAATAAAAGAATTATAGTCTTTTTGATTTTGACTATAGCTGTCTCTTTCTAAAACGAAATCTTCTATGGCGTGACTATGACGCTACTAACCCACTGACGTCACTAAGATAGCGTCCTGTCCTTGTCTAATTATAAAGTTTGAAGTCCTATATCTTTGAAAATATTCAAGATAATTCAAAATGAAAACTTGTTTTGTGTAGCTAATATTTCGAAAAACATTTTAAAGAAATAAAAAAAAAATCAGTAAAATACCGTATTAGCACCTAAACCACCACTTTGCGTCCATTTCAGTATTTTAGATGCTTACTTATTATTTTTTGTGGCTCAATTAATTATTTCTCAAAACAAAGGTGTTGATACGTACTCTTAGCCTCGTCCTGTTTGGGTTTCTTGGGCGGGTCGGCGTCGGATGAATCCGACTCGGAGTCCGCGGGACGCTTCAGCTCGCCGTTGGGTCCGCCAGACTCCTTGCGCTGTCGCAACGAGAAAATAGAAGTTTATAGTAGACAACTCTGATCTGTCAGAAACATTGATTTCCTGCAACAGGGGGCCGATTCTCAGGCAATCGAGAAAAGTTCACATTTATAGCTCGAAATTCAAATATAACACAGTTTTTGTATTGTCAGAATTTCACAATCGAAAAAGTTCGATCGAAAACCAGTCGAACGCTACGAGTGGTAAAAACCAATAGATGTTCGTATACGAACTTAGCTGTCAAAATGAATTTGTTGACATGTGAGACAGCTTAGTTTGTTTGAAACGTTCTAACTTTTCAATAGAAACCACAAACAAAATGTTCGACATACGAATTACCACACTGAAAAAGTTCGAATGCCTGAGAATCGGGCAAATAGATCTAGAAAATAATCGAGGACCGGACTTTTTTTAATTTAATGTTTTTAGAAATATCAGAAACACGACACAAACTTTCAAATATTTTATATATTTTCAGAGATATAGAGCATCAAACATTTTTATGAAAAAAATCGGCCAAGTGCGAGTCCTATAGTCTGTTCGCCGAAAATTGATAAAGTCAGGGATTTCAACTCATTTTTTTTTTTGTATTTTTCGTTTGCGTTTTTTTCGTCTTACCTGCAGCTCCAATAAGGCGGCTGGCGGGTGTGACACGGCCTTATCCACGTCAGCTCTTCCTATTAACTGCGTCGGTCGCTCCCAAATTGACAAAGGTGCGGTGGGGTTGTAAAAAAACACGCGCCCGTCGCCCGTCCATACTACGCACCTGTACGAGTACACAAAAATACAAACAAATAGAAAAAGTTTATATTCTTTACGTTTGACTAAACACAAGAATCCTATAATTGAATTGGTTATTTGAGAAAGAACACGAGTCCATGTCACTTAATTGTTCAGGAGAAAAAAAAACTGTATACTTACTGAAAATAAATTACACCAAACAGTCAAAATATTTGATGTAGTTTTGAAAAGTATGTTCTTCTTCGATCAACAATAGGTTCTAATAGACTATTTACATAAATTAATATTTTGACTGATTGGTGGTTTTTTTTATTTTCAGTAAGTAGATAGTTTTTTTGTCTCTTGAACAATGAGTCACACCAATGATTTTTGTTATCAGCATATCTAAAAAATATGTAACTCGAGAAAAAAGAATCTGTTTTTATTTTTTTCGTATCTTCAAAAATGACTGAGATATTAAACGTTAAAGTACGGCCTCCGAGGAAAATTTGGGTGAACCAATGGCATTAACGTGTGACGTCACGTCGCACTTCCGTATACCTACATAGAATCCTTTGGCTATATAGTTGCGCTCTCACGGTTTCGTAATAAATTTATTTATTTTTCTTATAGTCGATCAATGAAATATTTTAGTAGTTTGTTACACAAGGAACGTAAGCAAGCTATTACAGAACAAGATCCAGTTTGGCGCCCGTGCGAGCGCAGCTCGCAAAGGGCGCTAAAGGATCGAGTGCACCCGAGATATTTAGACGCCCGAGCGAGCGAAACGAGCGAGGGCGAATATAGTTCGAGGGTGTAATAGCTACTTGCGACCGAGGTAAGCATTCTACTTTACATCATTCATGCGAGGTAAATAAAATATTGTTATGACAAAATGATTATTTTATAAGAGAGAAAATATTTATTCAAAATTTGCCAAAACTTGTAAATGTACTTATTTTAACCGCCATTTTCATTGTTCTCTACAGTAAATAGTTTTCTTATCATTTTATGAAAAAAATATTGTTTGACCAAGGAGTTTTGCATAGCTTGAATGGAAAAGTTACTTTACAATTAAAGCATTCACCTGCTTGAATTGCAAAGTAATTTGAAAAAGGAACGTTCTATCTAAACAATACAATGTGTTGCACATGCCAACTTACACAGCCTCTTACCATACTAGTAAATCCTAGTTACCGAGCAGTATGATGTAAAAGTTATTTTGTATTGAGCCCATGTGAAAAAACACCTTCAAATAATGTTTTATTTCCGTGAATAATAAATTAAATCAACTTTCGTAATGGCGGACGGGATTCTGTCAATACATATAGCAACCATCAAAACAAAATGTACTTACAACCTTAACTGACTTGGTAGTTAAATATGCACCCTAAAAACTGACAGCCATTTCGATAATTTTATACTGCTAGTGGCGCCTCCACCACTGGGTCAGATAAGTTTGTGGGATAAATGTCTTTCGGTATCGACAGTAGGTGACAGTTTTAGAGTGCGCCTGCGCGCGGTCGAAATTGAATACTAATCATTTACCATAACCTTAGAACGAAGAAAATGTACTGTAACTAGCGTCAAAAACGCACGAGTTGCGCGAAGATTGCGCACAGACGAACTCTATGTAGGTACAGTTAGACGGAAATCACCCGCAACAGCCGCAAACGGAGATGTCAGTGCGACATGACGTCATCGCAATAGCGCGCAAGGAAAGCAAATGTTCAAAAGCTGGTGAAACTTTACAACGCTGTATCTTTGGAAATCCTGGCCAGATTTCGATGAAACAAAAACTATTAGTACTTGCACGAGTTCGCGCGTTAAATGCAGTAATTTTTATAGTCATATTTTGATGTGTTGGTGTGACTCATTGGGTATTTGACTGTTGTTGAAATGTAGATATTTAATTATGACATTCAGAAGTATAACATTATTGAATAACAAATGTGAAAAAAGAAATTCAATCTGTATTATATCAAGCGAATTATGAGCTACTTAATTGTGACTCTAGCTGTCTCTTTCTCAAACGAAATTTTCTATGGCGTGAGTATGGCGCTATGGAAATGTGACGTCACGTTTCTATAGCGCTCTCCTTCTGTAATTAGAAAGTTTGATGCTCTATATCGCTGAAAATATGCAAGATATTTAAAAATAAATACCTATGTTGTGTTGCTATTAATCAAATGAACATTTTTAATCAATAAAAAAAACTTTCAAATACCCAATTAAGTGACATGGACTCATGTTCTTTCTCAAATAACCAATTCAATTAAAAACAAACCAACCGATTCGTGACCCACTATAATTCTAATTTCTAATGCAAAGCCCGACCAGGAAGATAAAAAACCTCGCCATGTTTCGGAAATGTGACGAAATAAAATTTTCTATAACATTTGGCATTGGTACCAATGAAGACGCGAAAGTCAGGTTTTTAATTTTTCTGGTCAGGCTTATACACCTCTAAATTTTTATTAGTAAGTACTAGTGATGTAACGAATATTCGCATTCGCATTCGCATCCCCGAATATTCGCTTATTTCTTGATATTCGCATTCGCATTCGTATTCGCAAACACTGTGCGAATATGAACGCAAGAAAAAATATCCACTTTTTAGAAGTCGGTTAAGTTTTTTTTTGTGGATTCGTAAATTCATTAAGACTCCTGGACTTCCAAAAACGCTGTAATATATAAAAGTTGCTGTTCCATCTAGAAAGACACTTTAGTTTAATCTTGAGACATGCCTATTCTATATTCTTCTCGTCTTGAGTAGAATTCGATTGATGAAAAGGTGTTCTGATCTTTGTACATTTTGTAAGGCGGCTGTGACAGTTTATCGAGAGCTTTGAGCCTTTCTTTCAATACGTTTTGAATCTTGTGTGAAACATTCGCATTCGTATTCGCATTCGCGAATATCAGCGGCAGATATTCGCAACCGCATTCGCGTTCGCGAATGTTTAAAAATTAACATTCGTTACATCACTAGTAAGTACAAAGATTTTAGGGGATGATAGTGTCCATCAATACGATCAATTTTTACTATGGGGTCAATCACAGAATCGCAAAAAAAAAATCAGCTGCTCCATACAAGAGTATACACTATAATTCCCTAAAATAATTGTACTAAGTAAAATTTTGTGGTGTATTAAAACTGGCTATAATTGTAGTTTATGTGACTGTCGCATAATGAGGGGTATTAAAACACGAGTGGGAGGCGAGTTTTTAATAGTATTCCACGAGTGTTTTAATACCGAGTTATGTGCAGTCTCATACACTACTTTATCTACACTCATTACATTTATCATATATTCACAAAAATTAAGCAAAAAAATATTATAAATAAAATGTGGATTGGCGCCAAACCCCACTGATAGGAGTCTATACGGTCTATACCTTCTAAATTCAAAATTCTAATTTTAAAAAAGTTTCTTATCTTGAAAGAGTTGGAAGTCAGGACCGGTAAATCCTGCGGTTGCCATAGAGATTGTAAAATTAAGAAAAATAAGTGTTTATAATGAGTGAAAGCTGTATCCGGTTGTATCATAATGACCATTAATTAACACTTTGATTTTTTAAAGTTGACTATGGCATAAAGTGTATCAATATACGTCATAATTCGAATATTATAACATGAGTGTAGATAAAACAGTTAAAACTACTCACCAGGGTGTCCCGGAAATAGGCGTGCTACAAAACGGCCTTCTCTTATCAGCTTTGGCCTTCTCCTTATCAGCCTTCTCTTTCTCGGCCTTCTCTTTCTCCGCCCTCTCCTTGTCGGCCCTCTCCTTCTCCTGGCGTTCGCGTTCGCGCTCGCGCTCGGCCTCGAGTTCGCGCTCGCGCTCGCGTTCGGCTTCGCGCTCGCGTTCCGCTTCGGCGGCGGCGACCGCTTCCGCGTGAGCTTCTACGTCTATTACTGTTAGAGAATTAGATTTTTTTTCATTTGTTTATGTAGGCAATAAACAGTCATTTACAAATTATTGAAAACTAGTTTTCCGCCCGCGGCTTCGCCCGCGTGGACTACACGACGTTATCCCGCGGGAAAGTGATTTTCCGGGATAAAAAGTAGCCTATGTTCCTCTCCAGGCTACAAAGTATCTGTGTTCCAAATTTCAGCTTAATCCGTTCAGCCGTTTTGGCGTGATTGAGTAACAAACATCCAAACATCCAAACATCTAAACATCCAAACATCTAAACTTTCACATTTATAATATTAGTAGGATGAAGTATTAGAAAAAAACAAACCGTCTCACAACTAGCTCCGATGGGACTCGGACCCACGACCTCTCACTGTCTGAGCGAATGCTATGAACGGGTGGTTTTTTGTTCTAATAATTAATTTACAATAATAAAAATTGCATTGTGAATGCAAAAAAGTAAAAATAATTAATCATTTACAAAGTTGGAGTAAAAAATCATCGAGTCAGATATCCTATCTGTGTTTCCGTAAGGAACAATTCCCTTTTTTTTTAAATACGCCTCCCACACCCAGGAATTGAATCGGCTAATATTAAAAAAAAAACCATCCTGTACTTTAATGACATCAATCGATATCGAGTCGGTATTGGTATCGGTAATCGAATCGGTAACTTGTAAGGATTAAATCTCTCTAAAGTGCCCCGGTAACGATCAATCGCAATTGACAGTGTTTACGTCATTGACGGACCAAATGATCGTCTACAGAGGCAATTGAAGCGATTGTCATTCGAAACTACGTGATTGATGCGAATGACGGAAAGCCCATTGACAATCGCGATTGACGCTACCAATGAGCGATTTTCTGAGAAGCCATTTAAAAAAAAAGCTTCCATTTCCTTCACTAGATGGCGTTGAATAAGTATGTACATGTCTATGGTATATTTTGGTATGAAACATATTTAAATTATTTACTTTTTAAAAACCCAAAGGAAACTAATAATATCCTACTAATATTATAAATGTGAAAGTTTAGATGTTTGGATGTTTGGATGTTTGGATGTTTGGATGTTTGGATGTTTGTTACTCAATCACGCCAAAACGGCTGAACGGATTAGGCTGAAATTTGAGACATAGATACTTTGTAGCCTGGAGAGGAACATAGGCTACTTTTTATCCCGAAAAAGTATCAAATTCCGGCGGGATAACGTCGTGTAGTCCACGCGGGCGAAGCCGCGGGCGGAAAGCTAGTATTAAATAAGTACTACTGTGAGGAACAGAAACGAAATAGGTAAATTTAAAAATTTTGGTAAATAAATAACATCTGTCTGACGTTCCGTTTTACGTAAGAAAGTCGCGTCAAAGTAAAATTTATAACGTTCCGTTCCTTCTAACTGCATAGGTGGGACAGCGCCATCTAGTGACTGAGCTTTCAGAAAATCGCCCATTGATCGTCTCGCTGTGCGATTGACAGGTTTTTCGATGAGAAACATGGCGCGAGCAATTGACGCATCGATTGAAGCTCCATCATTCGCACCTTCATTGAAACGGTCAATCACGTACCAATTGACGAATGACGATTGATCGTTACCGGGGCACTTAAGAAATATGATTAGTTAAATGAAAGGAAACTGTTGCAGCTTAGATTAATCCTATTAACCCTTTCCCCTCCAACTGTCTTGTGAAACGCAATCGATACGTCACTCGATAATCGGTGACGTCGACACAGTCCTGCAAAAACTATCGAACGGGCATCATATGCATTATCAAAATGGCTAAACCGATTTTGATATAATTTGGAATGGAGATAGTTTGAGACCCTAGGAATAGGAAGGACATAAGCTACTTTTACCGCGGCTCATTCCCATGGGAAAATAAGTTTTAGCGCGGGCAAAGCCGTGGAATGGAATTGGTATTTAAGGTGACAGTTTGAGTTCATGGGAAGAATTATATTTAGAATAGAGACAGTTTGAGTTCATGGGAAGAATTATATTTAGAATAGAGACAGTTTGAGGCCCTGGGAAGGATATCACTTACTTTTTATTGCGGGAAAAATATCATTCCCACGGGAAAATCACTTTAAGCGCGGGCAAATTTGCGGGCAGACATTGGTATTTGAGAAAATAATTTGAACCCTACTGGAAAGGATTATAATAGGCTACTTTTACTTTTTACCACTGGAAAGTATCATATTCCTATGGGAAAATCAGTAGGTATTAATTGTTAATCGTCTTTCACGTCAAAACTGAGCAACGGATCAATGTGATTTTTGGTATGTACGGGGGTAGATTGGGAGATGGAGAGTGACATAGACTACTGTTTATCTCCGGAAAAATATTACATTCCCTCAGGATAATGTCGTGTAGTCCACGCGGGCGAAGCCGCGGGCGGAAAGCTAGTATGCATTATTATCATTGTGCGCGCACGCTCCAAGATATATCAAAACTCTTTCGATACAGTGAAGTGTTGAAGGTGACCATTTCCGCGAACATCAGGACCACCCTGCACCCTGTAAGTCCTCAACCTTCTTCTTATCTTAGCTGCAAGACTTTAAAGTTTATTTTAGATATTTTGAATCGGTCCACAACGATCGGCAGCATAAGCAATACGGTATTTTACTGATTTTTTTTTATTTCTTTAAATTTTTTTTCGATATATTAGCTACACAAAACAAGTTTTTATTTTGAGTTATCTTGAATATTTTCAAAGATATAGGACTTCAAACTTTATAATTAGACAAGGACAGGATGCTATCTTTGTGACGTCAGTGAGTTAGTAGCGTCATAGTCACGCCATAGATTTCGTTTTAGAAAGAGACAGCTATAGTCAAAATCAAACAGACTATAATTCTTTTATTATAAAACAGATTCAAATTATTTTTTCACATTTGGTATTCTGAATTGCAATATTTTTTAACGTCATCATTAAATATCTACATTTAAACAACTGTAAAATACCATATTGAAAGCTTAATCAGAAACATTGAGAAACATCGAGTCAATGTGTACTTTTTTATGAAAAAGGTCATTTATAAAAATCATCGAATGCAGATTTATTTCATTTAAAAAATAATGCAATGTTTCCTTTGATTGAAACTTGCTATATTTTGAGCATGAAAATTATGAAATAATCCCAACCTGTATAGTCAAGAGCACATCATGTTAGTACTTTACCTTCTATTTTGCTGTCGTCAATGTCGATTTTGTCAAGTTTCTTCTTGGGGAGAGATTCGCCTTTCTCCGCAGCTATTTTGGCTTGCAGTTCTGAAATAAAATATAGTCAAAATCAGCGACCATGATTTTTTTATACACAACGGGCTAGCACTTAGCCTTCATCACGCAAGTATCAGGTAGTTCATCAAATTAGAACTAAAAGAAGTTTTGATCGTGGTCGTATCGGAGTCGGATCGCGGTCGTAATACAGTCGGATCGCTTACCTTCCAACTCTTTCAACGGCTTTGGCTTCTCCGACACGCTCTCCTGGTTGGCGGCGTGGTAGTAGTACGGCCGCCCGTCGGGCGCTCGGTGAGTGGTCCACTCTTAAGCACGGCTATCATTATCAGACCGTGGTCGGGTCGGCTACAGTTACATCGCAATCGAAATTAGAGTCATCGCGTCGCGGTCAAAAACAGTCGATTGTAGTTGGGTCGAATCGAAATAGGGTTGCGAGTCAAATTATCGGAGTCGGGTCGTGGTCGTATCATAGTCGGATCGGAGGCTGTTCGTGGTCGGATCGCAGTCGTAAAAAGTCGTATTGTAGTTGGGTCAAAATAGAATCATGATCTTATACGAGTCGGGTCGTAGTCGAATCGGCATCTGATCGTGGTCGTGTCATGGTCGTATCACTTACCCTCCAACTCCTTCAACGGCTTCGGCTTCTCCGACACGCTCTCCTGGTTGGCGGCGGTTGATAGTAGTACGGCCGCCCGTCGGGCGCTCGGTGAGTGGTCCACTCTTAAGCACGGCTACCATTATCAGACCGTGGTCGAGTCGGCTAGTTATATAGAAATAGAGTCATATCGCGGTCGAAGACAGTCGCATTGTAGTTGGGTCGAAATCTTATCAGAGTCGGATCGTGGTCGTAAGATCGTCGAATAGCAGTCTGATCGTGGTCGAATCGGAGTCGGATCGCATACGAAAAATGTCGTTTTGTAGTTGGGTCGAAATAGAATCATGTTCTTATAGGAGTCGGATTGTGGTCTAATCGTAGTCTGATCGCGGTCGAAACCCAGTCTGATCGTGGTCGAATCGGAGTCGGAATGCAGTCGAAAAATGTCGTATTGTCGTTGGGTCGAAATAGAATCATGTTCTTATAGGAGTCGGATTGTGGTCTAATCGGAGTCTGATCGCGGTCGAAACCCAGTCTGATCGTGGTCGAATCGGAGTCGGAATGCAGTCGAAAAATGTCGTATTGTCGTTGGGTCGAAATAGAATCATGATCTTATAGGAGTCGGATCGTGGTCGAATCGGAGTCGTATCACTTACCCTCCAACTCCTTCAGCGGCTTCGGCTTCTCCCACACGCTCTCCTGGTTGGCGGCGTGGTAGTAGTACGGCCGCCCGTCGGGCGCTCGGTGAGTGGTCCACTCTTCGGCACGAGCTATCATTATCAGACCATGGTCGAGTCGGCTACACTTATATCGAAATAGAGTCATATCGCGGTCGAAGACAGTCGCATTGTAGTTGGGTCGAAATCTTATCAGACTCGGATCGTGGTCGTATCATAGTCGAATAGCAGTCTGATCGTAGTCGAAACGGAGTCGGATCGCAGTCGAAAAAAGTCGTAATGTAGTCGCGTTGAAATAGAATCATGATCGTATATGAGTCTGATCGTAGTCGAATCGGAGTCTGATCGTGGTCTAATCGGTATTTGAACTTGGTCGAATCGGTATCTGATCGTGGTCAAATCGATATCTGATCGTAGTCGAATCGGAGTCGGATCGTGGTCGTATCACTTACCCTCCAACTCCTTCAGCGGCTTCGGCTTCTCCCACACGCTCTCCTGGTTGGCGGCGTGGTAGTAGTACGGCCGCCCGTCGGGCGCTCGGTGAGTGGTCCACTCTTCGGCGCGAGCTATCAGCTCGGGAGGTATTACCTGGGGCAAAGATGAAACACTATAGTTATCTTTAAATAAGTTGAAAAATTTAAAATGAAATATTTTAGAAAAAATTTGTTCATTTTCTCCCTGACACCCTTTCCGGTTGACTGGAAGAGAATGCATATTAGCATTAAGTCCGCCATTTGCTGTGTCTTGCAATAAAGATTAAATAAATAAATAAATAAATAAATAAAAATCGACCCATCTCGCAACCAACTCCGATAGGACTAGAACCCACGATCTTTCGCCATCCGGGCGACTGCACTAACCTCTGAGATACGGAGTTGTTGAAACGACTCCGTAGCTCGAGATTCGAGTCCCATCGGAGCTGGTTGTGGGAAAATATTTTAGAAAAATCGACCCATCTCACAACCAACTCCGATAGGACTAGATCCTTCGCCACGATCTTTCGCCATCCGGGCGACTGCACTAACCTCTGAGCTACGGAGTTGTTGAATCGACTCCGTAGCTCGAGATTCGAGTCTCATCGGAGCTGGTTGTGGGAAAATATTTTAGAAAAATCGACGCATCTCACAACCAACTCCGATAGGACTAGAACCCACGATCTTTCGCCATCCGGGCGACTGCACTAACCTCTGAGCTACGGAGTTGTTGAAACGACTCCGTAGCTCGAGATTCGAGTCCCATCAGAGCTGGTTGTGGGATGGGTCAATTTTTTCTAAAATACTTGATTTTCAATTTTTCATTCATAAAAACTGCATTGTGAATGCAAAAAAAAGTAAAAATTCAAATAACTTTAAATAAGTTTTTTGTAAAAACTTCATTTTTATGACAAGCTTTTTTGTTGACTGTACTTTAATATTGTATTGTCATCCAACCAAACCAAACCTGTATGCAAAGTTTCAGCTGCATCGTACACTGGGAAGTGAGTCAAATTTAGCTTGCAAGATTTGTCCCCCACTAAGTAACAAACTAACTAACTAACATGGCAAGTTAAATAAAAGCTTGCAATAAGTTTTTAGTAAAAATTCATTTTTATGACAAGCTTTTTTGCTGACTGTATTTTAATATTGAATTGTCATTTAAACCAAACCTGTATATAAAATTTCAGCTCCATCGGACACTGGGAAGTGGGTCAAATTTAGCTTGCAAGATTTGTCCCCCACTAACTATCTAACATACTAACTAACTAACTAACTAACATGGCAAGATAAATAAAAGCTTTTAAAAAGAAAGAGGTTTCACTGGGGCACATACATATTATACAACCTTTATACAATAATCAAAAAACCCATACACCCCTAACTAATTTATTTTATATTTAATTGAATTCCATGGAAAAAAAATTAAATAAAGGACATTTTTCATTTTCGGCTAGGACTTTGTCGTACACTATTCGTACTAATAGTAAAAAATATAGTAAAGTCATATAACATATTAAAATTCTCATTGCCTTTCTGGATAAATGGTACAAAAATAAACTTCAAAATATAAATTCTTTGCCATCCATGGTCACACTGGCAACCATATTTAAATCACGTTCGGAAACATTGATGTTTCTGTACGAAAAAACGATGACATTGACGACTGATGATAATCTGTCAATGTTAACCTTTTTTTTAATGTGAGTGTGACGTTTTACTGCCATATTGAATCGGGGTTGCATAAAATTAAGACTAGATAATGCTTTTGTACCATCAAACGCGTTAGCTTATAGCGATATAACTAGTTTTCAGTTATTATATTTATCTTTTGCTTGCCTATGGTATAGTGTACAAAGTCCTAGCCGAGGGTCCATACAAAACTGAAAAATATCCTTTCAAGATGTTTGTGCTCATAGGTCTTCGTGACTTTCTGACAGATTTTAAGCTCTGACTATGACATAAGAGAGCACATGACGGGTCGCGCCACAGCCATCTCTATCGTCTTCTACAAGCCATGCGCATAAAGTTGGCAACATAGTTTTAAGTGAACCGATTTGACACCGTTTGCACCGTTTGACAGGTATTATAAACAGCGAGTAAACCTCGAGTACTGAATCCTATGGAGATGGCATATCTTCTATACATCTATACAAATAAATAAAACTGGAGTGTCTATTTGTAACATTAAATAACCGCTTTTTACTACGTGCATATGATTAAATATACGGTACATATACCAAAATGACATGTTTTACAATTTTTGTCTGTCTGTTTGTTCCAGCTAATCTCTGAAACGGCTGGACCGATTTAGACGGACCGATTAATACGACAATTAGAAGTAGTTTAAAATTGAATTCCAAGATTTTCTTACATTGTGACTTAGTTACACCTCACTTTTTCGTAGGTATGCCACCTCCATAGGATTAGTACTCAGAGGAGTAAACCAGTTCACAGCAATGTTGCCGTTCCGTATCATAGCATGGCTTGTAGAAGACGATAGAGACGGCTGTGATCAAACGCGTTAGCTTATAGCGATATAACTAGTTTTCAGTTATTATATTTATCTTTTGCTTGCCTATGGTATAGTGTACAAAGTCCTAGCCGAGGGTCCATACAAAACTGAAAAATATCCTTTCAAGATGTTTGTGCTCATAGGTCTTCGTGACTTTCCGACAGATTTTAAGCTCTGACTATGACATAAGAGAGCACATGACGGGTCGCGCCACAGCCATCTCTATCGTCTTCTACAAGCCATGCGCATAAAGTTGGCAACGTAGTTTTAAGTGAACCGATTTGACACTTTTTGCACCGTTTGACAGGTAAACAGCGAGTAAACCTCGAGTACTGAATCCTATGGAGATGGCATATCTTCTATACATCTATACAAATAAATAAAATTGGAGTGTCTGTTTGTAACATTAAATAACCGCTTTTTACTACGTGCATATGATTAAATATACGGTACATATACCAAAATGACATGTTTTACAATTTTTGTCTGTCTGTTTGTTCCGGCTAATCTCTGAAACGGCTGGACCGATTTAGACGGACCGATTAATACGACAATTAGAAGTAGTTTAAAATTGAATTCCAAGATTTTCTTACATTGTGACTTAGTTACACCTCACTTTTTCGTAGGTATGCCACCTCCATAGGATTTAGTACTCAGAGGAGTAAACCGGTTCACAGCAATGTTGCCGTTCCGAATCATAGCATGGCTTGTAGAAGACGATAGAGACGGCTGTGGTTTCGCGCGCGTATTGAACGAATAGGCAGTAGACCCAAACATTTTTAGAAGCGGCAAAATTTTTTTTTTTTTTTTTTTTATTTAACCCCTATCAAAAATGTGTGGAAATGATTCTACTCTCGATTCTAAACAAACTATTTACTCAGTTTCGCTAAAAGTATTACCACGTTGTATAAATTTACCATTGTTCTGAATAATAATCTATTCTGGCTTCTACTATCGAACCAGTGTACGTCCTGAAGGTTGGCTGGATATCCGTTATCCGGCTTAACAGCTATCCATTGCATCTATAGTGTATAATAATAAGCAATTGTTGTAATATGTAACGATATATTATTATTATGTTGTTTTGTAAATGTCGTTACCTAAGAAACGCTTGTAAATTTATTGCGCCTGTTCTTCTTGTCAGTTAAAAAAAAAGACATGAATGGGCGATAGGAAAATGTTAAAGATTCATAAGTACAGTCGGCCAAATATGTGGTCTACCACCGTAAGGGTGAAGTTCGTTTGTTCGTCAACTAACAACAAGGTTGATTTTCCTTTGCTTGAATTTTATGACACTTCGCCAATTCGTTTTTCGAATTTCGAATCGTCGAATATTGATTCTCATCAACAACATACAAATTTCTTGATTCTAATATTGCGGTATGAGGATGGTTTCAAACTGGCGTTTTTTTCATCGCGTATACGGTCGTTTCGGCATACGCGCTTTCACGCGAGCCAAAATACGGACTCCAAAAAACTGAATGCGCGTAAACGGGCATATTTCGGCGTTTTCGCTCGAACCTTGCGCTTGATTAGCGTATGGCTCGCGCTTATACAAACATACAAGCACGTCAACGCTCGTACGAATCGCGCGTGTGGCAAAAGGCGCGCCTATAGGTACTATACGCGCCTACATTGCGCTTCCGAAAACGAGCTTAAATACGCGCGTATAAAACGCTAATCTGAAACCGCCCTAATGTTCCTTGGGAAAGTTGTTCAGTTATCGATAATGAATTACCAATTTCAGTATTTAGGGGTATTTTTGTAAGGATAGTAACTAACCGATCGACTAAAAAACATTTTAGGGTACCAAAATTACTAGGTGAGCAACTTAGTCGCCAATCTAACCTAATCTAAACCTATTTTTCCGCTGCTCACTTTGTATTTTTAGTCGCTCAACCTAGTAATTTTTAGTCGCCTGGTTTAACACCTTGCATAAATGGATGTCCACTGCTAAACGTAGGCCTCCCCCAATGATATCCACTTTGCTCGATTAGAAAAGTACGGGACAATGGTTGTAACAAGAAGCGGTAGTGAAAATGCTAATTATTTGGTTGTTAAAAATATTATTTTTCACATGGAATAAGTCACTTAAAAAAAATTAAATGTTTAAATCTTGTGTAGCCGCCATCTGCCTCTATGACTTCTCGGAGTCGGTCCCTTATTGAACCCACCAGCCTCGAGCAGATGTCAGACTTCTCCCATACCTCATTGCATTGCCCTTGCAGTGCTTCTGCTGTTCTTTAGTTGCGGTTCCATCATCTCTGAACCAAGACACATTTAGATCTCTAGAAATCTCACTAATATTGAATCCATCATTGTGAAGTGCGATTATTTGAACTCTCTCGGCTATGGATAAATTTCGAGCCCTTGTAGTAAAATAATGAATAAACTTTACTTTAGTTTAGGGAGTATAGGAAAATACCTGTGACATTAATTTGTCAGTGATATATATGTTCTTTTCCAGTGAAAGAGTTTTCTACTTTAAAAAACCTCCTTAGTTCTGAAGTTTATGAAAAACTGTGAGGGTTGTTTGTTGTTGCAAATTATGATCAAATGCATAGGTCACAAAGGCGAAAATAACATTGTGTGTTTGCTCTATGATTTCATGTCAGTTTTCTCAGTTAACAAACAATTTTAAAGATTCGCCTTTAGCGATATTTTGTTGACACGGGAACTATTGTCAAAACTGGTAGACCACTTTCTTGGCCGGCTGTACATGTTTATTATGTCTATGGCCGCGTTCCGAATCACGCTAATGGTGCCCAGAGTGCCAACGTCAACGTTAAGGCGGTACAAAACGTTAGTACAGTGCCACAAACTTTTCTGTTCCGGTGGTCAAAATGTGAAACTAACGTGTTTTTTTTTAATGTCATTTTGCTGTCAAGTTGATGTCCAACCATAGCGCTGCTGGCGGCTGAAGTTCTTAGAAGTCAGGGTCGGTTAAATTGCTACAAAAAAAAGAAAAACCTTCATAGCGCCACTGTCACCGGAACAGAAAAGATTGTGCCAATGTACGCTCACGATAGGATTTGATTCGGACCGCTCGTCAGCACATAACCTCAAAAGAAACTTTAGTAAACAAAGCATTGAAACAAAGTAAAATTTATCATAGGAATATGGAGCCTGTCCCTTCAGCTACGAGTCAAGATGTTTTAATGCTAGCTGCTGCTATTCTCGATAGCGATGATGATATCAGTTTCTTAATATCTTCTAAAAGTATCGGCAGGTCAATAAAATTAGCCATAATTTATTATCTCATATTCTCAAACCTAACGTTTGGGATTTCGACTATTTTTGACACTAATGACAGCTACACTCACGATGCCAAGGCGCGAAGCCAGAGCGTTGTAAGCTTGAAGTATGACGTCATTTGTGACGTCACATGAACTCGCATAAGCATTGTAAGCACAAAATGGAACGGGTGTTAGCGCACTCATAGCGCTATTAGCGTGATGAAAAACGAAATATATGTAGCTTACTTCCGCAAAAAACACAATATGCAAGATGCACCGCCCGCCCGCCCGCAAAAAATTGCACATGCACACCACGAAAATACCAGTACACAATACCTGCATTTAGATTTTGGTGTTGGTTTTTCGCACGAACTATCTCCTGAGGATGCCCCGGGTTGGGGCGAAACACGTGTAGAGTAGTCTAATCAGTGAAGGTGCGAGGTGTATTGCTGTCTTGCTAGATGCAGGTATTGTGCACTGGTATTTTCGTGGTGTGCATGTGCAATTTTATGCCGGCAAAGAAAGGTCTTTAGGATCTGGGGAAAGTGGAGATAAGGGTCTGGAGTTTAGGACAGCTTCAATTTGTGATAGCAAACTCTTCAAATGTAAGGTGTGCATTGGCTACAACACGACGTAGATGAAATTTGCAAGACTTGACTCCCGCCTCCCACAAACCACCAAAATGGGGCGAGCGGTGCATCTTACATATTGTGTTTTTGCGGAAGTAAGCTACATATATTTCGTTTTTAACAATGGTTAGGGACTTCCGCCAAGTGACGCCTGATTCAATCAAATACTATTAGCGTGATTCGGAACGCAGCCTATGTGAATAAATAAATATTTGATTTGTTTTGAGTATACTCACAGTGCCAGGCTTAGCAGTCTGGGCCGCGGGCGGGTCCATGGCCTGTGCGGCTTCCCCCGGCGGCTCCCCAAGGCCCATCGGCGGGCCACCGGGCACGCCCATCGGCGGGCCGCTCGCCGCTACCCCCATTGGTGGGCCACTCGCCGCTACCCCCATTGGTGGGCCGCTCGCTGGAAAACACAATACCAATTTTGAATGAAATTTATTGTACGAACCCCAATCTTGATCTTTGAATGAGCGATTTTCTGAGGCCATTTAAAAAAAAAAGCTTCCAAAAGCTTCACTAGATGGCGTTATGGCTAACGAAGTATGTACATGTCTATGGTATATTTTGGTATGAATCATATTTAAATTATTTACTTTCAAAAACCCAAAGGAAACTTAAAATAAATTAAATAATTACTGATAGGTACTACTGTGAGGAACAGAAACGAAATAGGTAAATTTAAAGATTAACCTCTCAACGACCAGGTGCGTGTATGCAACTACCCCCAATTGTTTTTTTTTTTTTTTGTTAGTAAGTATAGCAATTTTTATATGTTTTGTATGCGGTTTTCGATGTTCAAAAGAGAGATAAATTCGTCATACTATAAAAATACACTATAATATGTGATCCAGAAGAAAAAATAAATAAAAAACATTTAATTTCGATTTTTTTTTTAAACCGGAAGTAATTAGTTTTTTGAAAATCTCAAAATAAATTAATTTTTTTTCCGTATATTATATTCTTATCAGATAGATTATTTCATGTAGATTCTAAAGATATATACTTCTTATATGTTATTTTATCGATAACTATGTGAAAAAAAATATATCGCATGGACCGCACTATTGTTCTTTGTTTACTCAAAAGGTCAAGTTCGAACGACCATTATAATAACAAAACATATCGTAAAACTGTCGAAATAGTCTTAGTTTATAGCCTTGTTGTTCACCTTATTATAAATGTAACCAAAGACGGCCTAAGTATAACCAGATGTTCGGGATAGCGATAGCCGCGCACTCAAAGTGCTTTGTTTACATAAAAAATGGGCCATTAAAAAAGACCCTGGCTTCTCTAAGGTCAAGGTAAATAAATAACATCTGTCTGACGTTCCGTTTTACGTAACAAAAGTCGCGTCAAAATAAAATTTATAACGTTCCGTTCCTTCTAACTGCATAGGTGGGACAGCGCCATCTAGTGAGCAAGCTTTCAGACAATCGCCCATTTTCATGTCATGCACTTTAATGCAACGTTTAGATACTCGGCCGAATAATCCGGCGAATTCCTCGCCGAACAATTCGTGCACGAATAGCACCACGAAAGACCTGTTTAGATAATCGTCTATATTCAGTAAACATAGAACTTTTCAACGTGGACGACGTGCGACTTGCTGCTACGGCGTTGCGTATCCAGGCATCATTAATAGCTTTTTTATCTTTATGCAACCGATGTTTAAGATCTCATATTACGGGTTCTCCTTGATAAAGTTCTATAACTTTTAAAATATTTTCGTTTGTCTAATCCATTGCTAATTTCTTGAAACGACCGCCGCCTGCGACAAAGTTCACGAGTCAACTGAACAGTAACGAATATTTAAACACCACACACGAGAAGAGCCGAATAATCCTTTGATCCGCGTCGAAAAACCGACACCGCACGGAGAACGAACGAGTATTCGTGGCGATTACCGAACATACCCGAATAAGTTGTTTACATACTCGTATTCGTGCCTATTCGTCTGTACTCGGCGAGTATCTAAACGGGGCATAAGATATAATTAAAAGTTATTTGTAAATTTGTAATACATTTTAATAATTGAATATTAATTTTGACCTTTGATTTTTTTTTATTACATGCACTTTATGTTATAATTAACATCTTATTTGTTAATGTTGTAATTTGTTAGAATTGTAATAATTGAATATTATTCGAATTGTCTCCTTAATGTTACATTTGCATGCTATTAAATTTGGCTAAATATTATCTTTAACATACTTGCAATGTACCTTATTTAATGCAAATAAATTATTTGATTTGATTTGAAGGAAATTGTGCCATTTCTTTGCAAAAGTCTAAAGTGGGAAACTGTATACTGAGAAAAACTAGTCAAGAGTCGTTTTTTGGCTATTTTAAATTGTGTACACATAAATGCCTTGTTGTAGTGTAATCTAAGTAAAACTTAGTTTTAGCAGTAATAGAGCCAAAATGTTCCTATCAAGTACAAATAGAAAAAAAAAACGTTTATTAACAAAACACACTTCATAACACATACAAACAATTAATAAAAGTAATCAATTTTAATTTTAATTATTTTAACATAAAAAAATACAAATAATTCAATTTCATCCTTTAAAATCAAACCGTATTCTGAATTATAGTTACAACTATTTTTGTAACTAAAATTGATTGGTTATTTAAAGACAACTATTTTTCTAACTTAAATTGATTGCTTATTTAAAGATAACTATTTTTCTAACTAAAATTGATTGCTTATTTTAAGACAACTTTCTATTTGTCTTGGTCTGGGTCTATCTATGTATAATAAGTATGTATTTACAAACAAAAAGTATTTAAGTATATATTTATCCGTTATCAAGTTCACATAGACACAGTTTCTTATGAAATTTACTATGGGCTTAGATAATTGGTGTGATTGTAAGAAAAATATTTATTTATTTATTTATAACTAAAATGGATTAAAGACAACTATTTTTTGAACTAAAATTGATTGCTTATTTAAAGATAACTATTTTTCTAACTAAAATTGTTTGGTTATTTAAAGCGACTCACCAGCAGTGGGCCCCACATTGGGCTGCATGTTGGGCGGCGGCTGCGCCAGCGGGGGCGCCCAGCCCCAGTTCGCCCACGCGGGGGGGAACCCGCCCGGGGGCATCCCACCCGGGGGCAAACCACCCGGGGGAAACCCACCCGGGTGTCCACCCGGGGGCATCCCGCCTGGGGGCATTCCGCCTGGGGGCATTCCGCCTGGGGGCATCCCACCTGGGGGCATTCCACCTGGGGGCATTCCACCCGGCGGCATTCCACCCGGGGGCATCCCACCCGGGGGCATTCCGCCTTGGGGCATTCCACCCGGGGGCATTCCGCCTTGGGGCATCCCACCGGGGGGCAACCCGCCCGGGGGCGGCATGCCCGGCGGTGGGAAGTTGACCATGTTGCCTGGTGAACAAACAACAAAACAATGCTCTATATAGCTGAAAACATGCAAGATATCTATACTTAATATTATAAAGAGGAAAGATTTGTATTTTTGTATGTAACGAATAAACTCAAAAAGTAATGGACCGATTTCGAAAATTCTTTCACCGTTAGAAAGCTACAGTCTTCCAGAGTGACATAGGCTATATTTTATCCCGATATTCCCACTGGAACGGGTACCACGCGGGTAAAACCGCGAGGATCCGCTAGTTTGAAAATAAATACCTATGTTGTGTTGCTAATATTTCACTAAACATTTTGCCCCTTATTACAAAACGTGGACTAAATAGTCCTGGTTTAAAACTGATGCTAATTCTGTCTTTCATTTAAAAAGGAAAGTGACAACACCAGTTTAGTAAAAGTTTTAAACCAGGGGGCCAATTCTGCTAACGTTAAGTCAAAATCGTGTTTCAATAGTAGTTCAGTTGTAGTGTTTTTTTACACACTAGTTACAAGAAATGTGTACTTTTTTCACCATACTACTGATGGTCACACCACACACTACATTCACATCACATCATACTGTCATAATTCTTGTAACTAGTGTGTAAAAAAGCACTACAACTGAACTACAATTGAAACACGATTATGAATTAACGTTAGTAGGCTTGGCCCCCTGGACGATTTTAGTCCACGTTTTGTAATAAGGGGGTTTAAGCTGTGACGGGACGCCTTCGTCGGCCAGCGGTACACTAGCCGGAGCGTCGGTCGTACAGTATTCAATTAGTAGACGTAGATTTAATTGGAAATGATGAATAAATGAAAGGTCCAACATCCAGAAACTTGTTTTATTGTGTTTTTCAAAATTATAATATAGATGAATTCAATATACCTACGGGTTCCTTCTATATTATAACTATAATCACCACATAATTTAAACTAATATAGTAACTGGTAAGTAATAGAAGCAGTGTTCATCACGATGGTTTTTGTAGGACTGAATAAAAAATGCTGAACAAGGATTGTGGAACGAGAATTTTGAATTTGAAAGGACAGGTCCAGAATACTATCGATAGCCAGTAAATTAAACTATGAAGTTTCCAGTCATCATGGAGGTTCTAACCATCCATGAGACAGGAACGAGACGGCATCGTTACAAAGTCAATAAAAAAAATTAGTCTAATACCCTATTAATTGTGAAAAATTAATATATGTAGCTTTCTTCCGCAAATAATCACAAAACTTGCAGCAAACCGAATCCAGCACCGAATTCTTTCATCGGTGCTGGATTGCATACGGACAAACATCTTCTGAGGATGCCCCGGGTTGGGGCGAAACACGTGTAGAGTAGTGTGATCGGTGAAGGTGCAAGTTTTGTGATTATTTGCGGAAGAAAGCTACATATATTTATTTTTCACAATGGTTAGGGACTTCCGCCAAGTGACGCCTGATTCAATCAAAAAATACCCTATTGTAAAGTGTAACTGTCGCGTCAAGTATAAAACCAAGTCTCACCGTTGGGCGGCTGCGAGGGCATCTCTCCGGGCGGCATTTCGTCTTCACCGCCCATGTCTTCGGGCTTATCTTGCTTCTGAGGGGGTACTGGGGAGAGAAATTCTCATTTTACAAGCTTTTATTTAACTTGCAGTGTATGTATGTATGCCCGTTTGGGTCAAATCTTGCAACCTAAAGAACAATGGCCAGATCGTACCTGACTATGGGCAAAAATCGGCTATAGATTATAAATTCAGTCATTATTAGTTAATTTTGGAACTACAATTGTTAAGCCCCAAGAACTTCTAGTTTCAGAGAAATTATGGGATGTGTAACAATAAATAACATGAATGGGGAATCATAATTATAGCTTTTGAACAGTCCTCACTATAGACAACAGACTTTGAAGACCATGGCAAATTCCATTTCACGTTCTTCCATGGACATTCTCACGTCGCATTTATCGAAAAATATAACTTTTAATAAAAAAAGTCTTAAATTATTGTAAATTATAGTGATTTTTATGTTTACTCTTTACAAAAAGTATTTTTACTTTACTGAAACGGAAAATAACAAGCAATCAAAGTATGTTTCAAGCGAATGATTTTTTATTTGCGTGTAAAGGAATGTCACTGACGTAATCAAATGACAGATGTCAATCATTGAGTAGAAAAAAAATTCGTCCTTTTGTAGGCAGGCGAAGACATTTAGCCATACAGCCAATTCTTGACTCTTGAGTATTATTGTAGTTTGCTGTGCCCATGTCATGACTGTTGGACACCTTGGGGCAGTAGTAAAGTAGAAATGATAATTTTATGCCAATTAAAATTAATTGACGTTTTTGAGTGTGGCAGTGTTCATTAAAATTCATTTAGGAAGATTTAAAATGTAAAATCATTTGTTCCTAACCTCAAACTATAAAAAAATGGAATATCTCTCTTTCCTGAAGATTTAAATTATATCTAGAGCTACAAAAGTGATTCAAATATTATTAGGTCTATGATTAATACAAAATTTATGATGCCCATGGACATTTAAAATCAGGTGCAAGTACTGTAATAATACTGTAATAAAGTAATTTGGCCAATGTCCTTTGAACCACTTGCCAGTATCCGACTGAGTTGAAATTTTGCATACAGATTTGGTTTTTATTGACAATACAATATTAAAGTAAGGTCAGCAAAAAAGTTCGTCATAAAAATGAAATGTTAACATAAAACTTATTTATAATAATAACACTTGAAGAACACCCTACTTATAACCTAGAAATCTTAACGCTACGTTCACACGGAGACACGATTTACCGGATCGGATTTTTACCGTAAATGGCAGAACTTTTTCTAAAATTAATTTTCACTCTGCATTATCTTTTGCCAACAATCTTTTTCCTGAGCAATATTTTGACAATGATCTCATCGCCAGAAGGGTCAATTTTGTTATTGTTGTTTATTTTTTGGTTATTCCAATTTTGTCATAAATACATGAATATAATTAAAAGAGATATTATTAAAAGAGCATTTTGTTCAGGTAACATTGCTTTTTATTTATATTTATTCCTAGTATCGTTTGCGTTCGGCGATCAAAAGTTTACTGTCAAAATATTACTGTTTTATTGTTGAGATTTTATATTATTTTTATGCATTCACAATGCAGTTTTGTAAGTATAGGAAAACTGAAATAGTACCGACGTAGGTGACTGATCACCCGTCCGGCTTCGCTGGCGTCCCCCCTATAAATAAGTATAGGAAAAATGTGATAGTAAAAAATCACGAGCCCTATAAGTAGCTTTCAGGCGGGATTCGAACTCGCGCCTCCGGGATTCCGGCCCGATGCTCTGACCAACTAAGCTACTGAAAGGCTTACATGACTCGTCGAATTTTGCTATCACTTGTATTTTTTCGGTAGCTTAGTTGGTCAGAGCATCGGGCCCGATCCCCGGAGGCGCGGGTTCGAATCCCTCCTGAAAGCTACTTATAGGGCTCGTGGTTTTTTACTATCACATTTTTCCTATGTTTTATTGTTTTAAATAAGTTTTTATTAAAAATTTCATTATCATGACAAGCTTTTTTGCTGACTGTACTTTAATATTGTATTGTCATCTAACCCAAATACAAAAATTCTGCTCCATCGGACACTGGGAAGTGGGTCAAATTAAGCTTGCAAGATTTGTCCCCCACTAACTAACATACTAATTAACTAACATGACATGGCAAGTTAAGAAAAAACTTGTAATATTACTGTTTTCTATGTAAATTAAATTAAGTATGTATTTACCATGGACTGCTAGTAATTGGTGTGTGTAATGTAGACAAATTAAATCTTTACCGTTCATGTCCTTGATCCAGGGCGGCGGCTGCGACATGAAGGGCGGGTGCGAGGGCGGCATCCCGTTGGGCATCGCGCCCGCGTTGCCCATACCCACCGCGCCGCTTACCAAACCGCTTAGCTGGCCTGCGAGCGAAACATTTCATGTCGATGTAACTTTTTCCGGGCAGACATTTCAGTTTCGCCACAGAATATACAGGGTGTTAGGGGCACCCTTGCAAAAACTTTAACCATGGCTTCAGACCATCATGCTTCTACAGACCATCATGCTGAACAACGTACAGCAAGAATTTTTTGTCGGAAATGAAAAAAATATTGGACTTTTCATACAAATTTAGCAACTTATCGGGACATTTGGTATGGAGAGACGAAATATTTTTTTCTATTCCGACGAAAAATCTTGCTGTGCGTTGTGCAGTATGAAGGCCTAAAGCCATGGTAT
Source organism: Crambus lathoniellus (assembly GCA_949710035.1). Classification (NCBI taxonomy): domain Eukaryota; kingdom Metazoa; phylum Arthropoda; class Insecta; order Lepidoptera; family Crambidae; genus Crambus; species Crambus lathoniellus. The sequence continues at coordinate 2,013,758 of OX453319.1, forward strand.
ACCCTGTATATTAGTACCTTATGGTACAGAAATTTCACTCCCGAGTTTAGGTATGATAAACGTCACCGGACTAGTCTCAATAGGCTGGCACTCGCAGACGGCATACAGTTTTTGTACTATGAACGCTATGCGCAATGCAAAAGGTTGAAATTAGGTTGTTTTCCAGAATAGTAGGTAAATATCTCGGGGATTTTGCGCACGTATTAACCGTGGCCCCACCATTTAGCCCCACTGCAATAGAGTTTTATATTATGCATTTCAATGTGTCAGTTTCCGTGGGTATACGGGTAATTGCGTCAGGTAATTTCTTTCCCCGTACACCCACTGCACTAGGCCAAATATGCATTTTTTATGCTTTTATGACTGTAGTTCCACCGCAATGCCCCACTTAACATAAAATTAAAAAAAACTAAAATATGAAAACTTATTTTATTAAAATATAGGTTCTCCTTTATACCCCAAAGAAAAGAAATATCAAATTAATTAATTTGTGTAAGTTCGTAATTAAAATATTATATAAATACAAATTAAAATATAAGTACTTACTTACTTATATAAAAATTACTAGCTTTCCGCCCGCGGCTTCGCCCGCGTGTACTACACAGCATTATCCTGATGGAATGTTATATTTTCCGGGATAAACTATGTCATTCTCCAGCTCCTAATCTACCCCCGTACCAAAAATCACATTGATCCGTTACTCCGTTTGGACGTGAAAGACGGACAAACAAATAATACCTACTTATTGATTTTCCCGTGGGAATATGGTATTATAATCCTTGCCAGGGTCTCAAATTATTTACTTAAATACCAATTTCTGCCCCCAAATTAGCCCGCGCTTAAAGTGATTTTTCCTTACAATGAGATTTCCCGCGGTAAAAAGTAAAATATGTCCTTTCCAGGGCCTTAAACTGTCTCTATTCTAAACATCATCCTTCCCATGAACTCAAACTATCGCCTTAAATACCAATTCCAATCTACAGCTTTGCCCGAGCTAAAACTTATTTTACCATGGGAATGAGCCTTATTCCCGCGGTTACAATTTGCCTATGTCCTTCCTAGCATCAGGACATGGGTGTCCCGGTGCTCCTATCAGTAGGAGTTATTAGTAGGAGCACCCGGAAGCACTTTCTCAAACTATCTCCATTCCAAATATCATCAAAATTGGTTCAGCCGTTTTGACGTGAGCATATACAATTTCGCATTTATACTACTACGTCTACGACTACGTCCGCGAGTAGGTACTACATCGCAAAATTTTGTGTCAAAAAGTAGATAGATAATCATTCTCTAAGGTCTCATCAGTACCATCATCAATCTATTTTAATGGCCCCGCTGCTGGGGCACAGGCCTTCATATAGATGGATAAGGAGAATGGGCCATGACCTTCCACACGGACCCATTGAAGTTATGGTGTACTAACCAATCCAAATGCAGCCAGAAACATCAGCTTATCGTGTCTTCCAAAGCACGATATATTTTTTAACAGCAATCCCATGATAGACCATTGCAAAAGTAACATAACCTCATCGATCGCAGGCCGAGCACGCTACCCGTGGTTTAGGCATAAGAAGGTTACGATACCTAGACAAACAGGAGCTACTATCGTATGAATAATATTCGGACATTCTCCTTCTCTTCAACTACCAAAATGCAAAAAATTAAGTCAATACTTTGCTAAATAACAAAAACAACAAAAAATTGTACATGTTTCACGGCCGACTTCAAAGTACTTACGTTATTTATTTGGTGAGGAATTATTTCTTACTTTTTTGATGTGGTTTTTTAGAAGGCGGTTTTATTTTTTTATAAAAATAATTTTTATTTCACTCTTTTTAGTGCATCGTGCAGGCAATTTACGTGTTTTCTGGTAAATAGGTTTGTGATCAAACTCAAAACCTCCTTTTTCGAAGTCGGTTAAAATACCTTGAGGTATCCCCTTTCCAACAAAACAAGAATCATCTAAATCGGTTTATAAACAAAGGAGTTATGCCTAAAGATACGTATTAAATTCACATAAAGTGGTAACGAAAACGACAGTCTTTTCAAGATTTCCTGAAAACTACTGAACCGATTTCAAAATTTCAAAAAATGGGACCAACTTGGAAACCAACCTGATGTAATAACGTTTGAACCATTTCAATCGGTTCAGCCGTCTTCGAGTAATCGGTGGACATACATAAAAAAAAAATAAAAAAAAAAAAAACATACATACAGACGAATAGAGAACCTCCTCCTTTTTGATTTAGAAGTCGGTTAAAAATGTGTAATACTGATTCTCTTGAGTTTTATTCTAATGCATAAAGAATTGTTTGCTTTGCACGAAAATGAGCTGTCATGGGACCCATGCTTCATTGAATAAAGTGAACAAAAAAAACTGTATCCCAAGGGAACTGTACTTTTTTCGAGTTAAAAAAACCGTATGAAATTTACCCGGTCAGAGTTCAATTAGGGTAGAAAGGGCTACCCTATTAGGTGTTTTTTTATTTTGCCTGCGCAGATCATTTTTAATGATGACCTAGTATTCTTTATACCAATTTCCATACTCCTAACTCCAGAAATGAGGAAGTTTTCATATAAGCCTTAATCCCCCCTTTCTACCCTATTATGGGTTTTTTATAACTTCGCATACGCAGATCATTTTCAATCGTGACCAGTATCCAACATACCAATTTTCATACTTCTAAGTTTAGAAATGAGGAAGTTCCATATAAGCTTAATCCGCCCGTTTTACCCCATTATCGGGGAGTTTTTAAACTTCGCTTACGCAGATAATTTTCAATCGTGATCAGTATTCAACATACCAATTTTCAAACTTCTAAGTTCAGAAATCAAGAAGTTCCATATAAACTTTACCTCCCCATTTTACCCTATTAAGGGGGAGATTTTTTTACTTTGCTTACTCAGATCATTTTCAGTCATAACCAGTATCCAACGTACCAATTTTCATGCTTCTAAATCCATTAATGAAGAAGTTTCATATAACCTTAACCCCCCCATTTTACCCCTTTAGGGGGGGGGAGTTTCCTAAAATCCGTTCTTAGCGGACGTCTCCTAGGCATAATCTACCTTCCTGCCAAATTACATCTTCGTTGGTCCAGTAGTTTTCGAGATTTCGTGATGAGTGAGTTATGTCCACTCAATTTTATATATATAGACTAGCTTTCCGCCCGCGGCTTCGCCCGCGTGTACTACACAACGTTATCCTGATGGAATGTTATATTTTCCGGGATAAACTATGTCATTCTCCAGCTCCCAATCTACCCCCGTACCAAAAATCACATTGATCCGTTACTCCGTTTGGACGTGAAAGACGGACAAACAAATAATACCTACTTATTGATTTTCCCGTGGGAATATGATATTATAATCCTTGCCAGGGTCTCAAATTATTTACTTAAATACCAATTTCTGCCCCCAAATTAGCAAGCGCTTAAAGTTTAAAAACCGTATGAAATTTTCCCGGCCAGAGTTCAATTATCCCCTTTCTACCCTATTAGGTGTTTTTTTTTATTTTGCCTGCGCAGATCATTTTTAATGATGACCTAGTATTCTTTATACCAATTTCCATACTCCTAACTCCAGAAATGAGGAAGTTTTCATATAAGCCTTAATCCCCCCTTTCTACCCTATTATGGGCTTTTTATAACTTCGCATTCGCAGATCATTTTCAATCGTGACCAGTATCCAACATACCAACTTTCATACTTCTAAGTTTAGAAATGAGGAAGTTCCATATAAGGTTAATCCGCCCGTTTACCCCATTATCGGGGAGTTTTTTAACTTCGCTTACGCAGATAATTTTCAATCGTGATCAGTATTCAACATACCAATTTTCATACTTCTAAGTTCAGAAATGAAGAAGTTCCATATAAACTTTATCTCCCCATTTTACCCTATTAAGGGGGAGATTTTTTTACTTTGCTTACTCAGATAATTTTTAGCCATAACCAGTATCCAAGGTACCAATTTTCATGCTTCTAAATCCATGAGTTTCCTAAAATCCGTTCTTAGCGGACGTCTCCTAGGCATAATCTACCTTCCTGCCAAATTACATCTTCGTTGGTCCAGTAGTTTTCGAGATTTCGTGATGAGTGAGTTATGTCCCCTCAATTTTATATACAGGATATTTTTTTTATCAGTGCACAAATTTTTAGGATCGACTCAGAATCGGTAAGTGAACAACTTTCTCCTAGAAACATAGTTCGAAATATGACAAAAAAATTTTGACCTTTCATACAAATCGGACTGATCACGTGATCGAATTAGTATGGGAAGTCCAAATTTTTTTGTCGTATTTCGACCCATGTTTCTAGGAGAAAGTTGTTCACTTATCAATTCTGAGTCGATCCTAAAAATTTGTGCACTGATAAAAAAATTACCCTGTATATAGATTATTATTATTCATACTTTTCCAAACATGACAACAGTGGGACCACGGTTAAAGTCAATCTTGTTTCAATTCAAATTGAGTTTGAATCAAGAGTTCACGAAATCACGAGTTTGAATAAAATTACCTATGGACCCACCAGTGGGTCATAGTGGTGGAGCCACGGGTAAAACCCGATTTTGCCCCGCTTGTATAGAAATGAGACAGGCCTGGTTTCGCTGCCATATAATAAAATGGCTATGGCCCTTCGATTGATATAGGTTTTAAAGAGCTACAAGGGTGGGGCAATTTAAATAAAATAATGAAAAAACGAGTGAAAGAAAAATGTCTACTTGCGAAAGTGACTATTTGCGAAAGTGACTACTTGCAAAAGTGACTACTTGCAAAAGTGACTACTTGCAAAAGTGACTACTTGCAAAAGTAACTACTTACTTGCGAAAGTGACTACTTGCAAAAGTGACTACTTACTTGCGAAAGTGACTACTTGCGAAAGTGACTACTTTCGAAAGTAACCGCTTGCGAAAGTTACCTTTTGAGAAAGTCGTTAAAAGCAGCCAAGTCGGCAAGTCGTACCGCGTGGTAGTAGTACGACTTGCCGTCCTCTGACTGGGTCTGCCTGCACTACTTGTATTGTATCGTACGGTGGATGATGACGAATAACTCACCGGTGGCAGCCATCCCCTCCATCTCTTGCTGGGTGATCACCTTCACGGTGGGGCTCTCCTGGGGCTGGTCCAGGTGGTCTCCCTGGTGCGGGCGTGGTAGTACCTACGACTTGTATCTCTGACTCGGTCCGCACTACATGTATGTATATGACGACTCACCGGTGGCAGCCATCCCCTCCATCTCTTGCTGGGTGATCACCTTCACGGTGGGGCTCTCCTGGGGCCTGGTCCACGTGGTCTCCCTGGTGCGAGCGTGGTAGTAGTACGACTTGCCATCCTCTGATTTGGTCTCCACCCATAGCTCAGGGGCCGGCTGTGGATTGGATGTTTATTTATTACAATATATTATGCTAGCTCCTACTCATGGAGGGGCGGATATAAGGAAGAGGGCTCAATGAAGGCAATCCCCCCTATCTCTCTCCCCCCTGTGACACATTTTTACCTACATATTATTTTTGTTTCTCGTATAACTAAATTTTAATTTATACAACACAAAATTTTAAATAGTACAAAGATTTTAGGGGATGATAGTGTCAATCAATACGAACAATTTTTACTATGGAGCCAACCACGGAATCGAGAAAAAAAAAATCAGCTGTTCCAAACAAAAGTACTTCGATTCGACTTTTCCCTACATATTGTTGTTGCTTATGATGTTAGTAACAGTTGCGAAGTAGTTGGTGTTTTACAAATAATAACCCTGTAAGTATATTCCATAAAAATGGTTTTTGAGTGAAAATTTTAACAAATGATTTATATCAGCAAGAGACCTGGCTGCTGCCCCACGATGTTCCGTACCTTGGCAGCATTGACAGCAACTATGCCTACACAGGAAAATCAGCTGTCGACACGTCTGCGGGCGTCCTAAAGGGAAGACCGTATGGTGGAGTAGCATTATTGTGGAAAAAAACAGTGTTTCCCTCGGTTTCCGTTGTTACCTGCCGCAGTGATCGCATTGTATGTATCAGAATAGATCAAGGACTACGTCCGTTACTAATATTCTCTGTGTACATGCCTACGGACAGTGCTGACAACCTCGTTGAGTTCACCGAGTGTTTAAGTGAAATTATTTCAATAGTGGAGAGTAATAGTGTAGAAAGTGTTTTTATACTGGGAGACTTCAATGCTCATCCAGGTACCAGATTTTCAAGTGAGTTGCTTACTGTTTCTTCAGATCAGTTATGGTCTTGTGTAGATATGGAACTTTTGCCTACGGATACTTATACATTTGTAAGCTCTGCTAATGGCTCCCTAAGATGGCTGGATCACTGTGTTGTGACTGATGCAGCTAGAACCTTAGTAACTAACGCCTATGTTCGTTATGGAGTGTACTGGTCCGATCATATTCCATTGTTAATAGAGTGCAATATTAATTTGATAAAACCAAAGGTCGTGACCCCACCTACGGGTCATAGTAAAGCTTTTTGGGGCGAAAGGGATGACCAACAAATTGACCAATATATTGCTTATTGTAACTCAAAACTACGTCAAATTGATTTTCCTTCTGAATGCTGTAACTGTGCTAATAAAATGTGTAATAATTCTGAACACTTTGTAATATTAGATAATATGTATCGCGAGTTAGTCTGTATTTTTAAAGAAGGGGCGGAGCGCTCGTGTATTAGAAAGTCTAGTAATTATAAACATAGAAAATATTTACCAGGTTGGAATATGCATGTCCGTGATGCTCATTGTGAGGCTCGTTTACATTATAAAAATTGGATTTTGTATGGTCGTCCTAAGTCAGGTTATTTATATGATAAAATGTGCAATTCAAGAAATTATTTTAAAAATAAATTAAAATTTATACAAGATAATAAAGAGCAAATAAAAATGAACAAGATAGCTCAGTGTCATTCAAACAAACAGTTTAATAAATTTTGGAAAGCTACTAATAGCTTAAATCATAAATCGGGCCTCCCAGTGAGTGTGGCGGGTATGCACACACCAACAGAAATATCTAATGCATTTCGTAGGCACTTTCAGGTTGAACCCCCACCGGTCGCTATGTTGAGTCAGAGGTGCAATGCTGAGGCCATCATTACCGGTAGCCCCACAGTAACCAGTTTCTCGGCTAAGTCTGTTGCGGGCGTTATTAAACATATGGTGAGGGGGAAATCACCCGGCTATGATGGCCTGAGCATTGAGCATTTGAAGTATGCAGGTGATCATGTTCCTCGAGTGCTTGCAATGTTTTATAGTTTATGCATAAGTCACAGCTACTTACCTGCGGACTTGACTAGAACTATGGTGGTACCTGTTATAAAGAATCTCATCAAAAACATAAAATATGTGAAGTGAGAGCCAACTTCAATATTAGGAAATATGCCTTGGTTGTTGACTTCAACGACAAAAGATGTGAGATCTAAATGGGTGCCAAGTTTAACGGTCAGTCCTGAAAATTTTGTACTTACATAAAATGTTTTATAACAACTTAAAATATAATTTCTTCTTATAACTTAGGATAATATATTGAAGCCTAAGGTCTGACTTGGCTAGTTCTTGTATACGAATTATTATTAGGTACTTACTGAAACAGTCATGGAAGAGCCCTATGTTCATCTCTAGTTTCTAGTCTACCAGCAAGCCAAATTTTCGGAAGAATACAATAAGAACTTCGGCTTTAGAGCTTGCGAAGGCTATAATATATATATATAATTCGTATATGAAAACTAGCCAAGTCAGACCTTAGGCTTCAATATATTATCCTAAGTTATAAGAAGAAATTATATTTTAAGTTGTTATAAAACATTTTATGTAAGTACAAAATTTTCAGGACTGACCGTTAAACTTGGCACCCATTTAGATCTCACATCTTTTGTCGTTGAAGTCAACAACCAAGGCATATTTCCTAATATTGAAGTTGGCTCTCACTTCACATATTTTATGTTTTTGATGAGATATCATTACTTTTTGTAGAGAAATTATTATTATTCCCTTTATTACATTAAATACTTACAAAATTATATTTCTAAACATTAAATTTTTACAATGAATAACACTAAAAAATATAACATTTAAAAATACAAAAATGCAGTTCCCCAACGGCAGCAAGATCAGGGTCCCGGCTACCGATGGTTAAGGATCCAGAGACAGGAACCTTCTCACTATACGGGCCGTGTCCAGAAGTACTGCCTTCTGCATCTGACTCCCGATCCATCCACCTAACGCGAGCCTCTTAAGGTGTTTATCGAGGCTCTTGGCTATCAGCCCATGGGCAGATATGACTATCGGAACAACAATTGCTGAATCAATGTCCCACATGTCAACAATCTCGTGAGCTAAATCAAGATATTTGTTTTCTTTATCTAAAAAATATAAAATAAAAAATAAATTATTATTCCCTTTATTACATTTTAAATACTTACAAAATTATATTTCTAAACATTAAATTTTTACAATGTATAACACTAAAAAATATAACATTTAAAAATACAAAAATGCAGTTCCCCAACGGCAGCAAGATCAAGGTCCCGGCTACCGATGGTTAAGGATCCAGAGACAGGAACCTTCTCACTATACGGGCCGTGTCCAGAAGTACTGCCTTCTGCATCTGACTCCCGATCCATCCACCTAACGCAAGCCTCTTAAGGTATTTATCGAGGCTCTTGGCTATCAGACCATGGGCAGATATGACTATCGGAACAACAATTGCTGAATCAATGTCCCACATGTCAACAATCTCGTGAGCTAAATCAAGATATTTGTTTTCTTTATCTTTTTCAGCTTTCACAAGGTTGTCGTCATGGGGAACAGTGACATCAACAATTATCGCGCGGCGTTCGTGTCGATCTATCAATACAATATCAGGCTTATTAGCTACAATAGTCCTGTCTGTAATGATAGATCGATCCCAATACAATGTGGCATGGCTATTTTCAAGGACCTGTTCTGGTGCATACCTGTAGTACGGCACCTCGGATGCCACAAGACTATGTTTCAGAGCAAGTTGTTGGTGTATTATCCTGGCCACTTGGTTATGTCTATGCAAATACTCGCCGTTTGCGAGACGAGAACAACCGGAGATTATATGCCTAAGGGATTCACCCGGACGATGACACGCTCGGCAAATATCCACTGTGCCATCCCTTAGGATATACTTTCGGTAGTTATTCGTCATCACAACCTCATCCATAATTGCACAGACAAAACCTTCGGTTTCACCAAAAAGATCACCGAAGCGGAGCCAGGATACTGAGGCTAATAAATCTACGTCGGGCCCATGGAGAGCCCGGTAGAATCTGCCATGTAACTCCTTGCTTTGCCACACAGTGCTGCGGTCGGAAGTACTAAGTACTACAGGTTTGCGCCAGTTTTCTTTTGCTAAAAATAGAGGAGTCAGTCCATTGTCAACAGCAACTACATCTCTATGAGACCCCATATCGACTTGGAGAAAATATTATTAATACCAAATGTTTCAGTATATTTTATTTGGTCAGTTATATTACTTTGCCCTTGTGTATCAGCTACTGACAATGAAACTAATTATAAGCTCGTGTTTGGTGTGGACGTAGAAATATCATTTTTAACAGATTTTCCTATTTCCAACAGTTTCTTTTTCCTAGTCGTAATAGTTTATGGTGTTTTGCTCGACGAAGTTGCAGTAGGTATTTAATGTTCCTGAGCAGATATTGCAGTTCCATTTGCGTTTTGATTCTGGTTTCATTAAGCGATAAAGCTTTCCGGACAAACTACGAAACTATGTAATTGCTAACGGAATTACGGATCTTTACGAAACAGAACATAGCAAATAACAAATTTAACAAACAAAAGTATAATTTAGATTATTTGACATTATTTTCCTAAGTACACTTTACTCTCTATAAAGTTTATACTCTTCCATCAACTTTCAACAATATAGTATAGAATAAAAGGATTTTTCTCTTGTTTTCTATACTGTGGATGGGTGTATATTATTATGGAGTCATCTATCGTTGACTTTAGTGAACTATTTATGTGCAAAGTGTGCACCTACAGGGAGAACATAGCAACTTTCGCATTTTTTGGTTTCTCGTGTTCCCATTTGAATGTATGAAGATTGCGCCCCCTGGTGGTCGGGTTATAAGTACTATGCTCCGTTTTGACATGAAAGAAGGACAAACAAACAAACAAACACACTTTCACATTTATCATTACGACTCCGTAGCTCAGTGGTTAGAGCAGTCGCCCGGAAAGCGAAAGGTCGTGGGTTCGAGTCCCATCGGAGATGGTTGTGAGATGAGGGTCGATTTTGTCTAAATTCGTCATTTTCCATTTTTCAATAATAAAAATTGGATTGTGAATGCAAAAAAGTAATAATTTTAATAACTTTATAATTTATATTAATATTAATAATTATTTTAAGTGAAAGGTCGTGGGTTCGAGTCCCATCGGAGCTGGTTGTGAGATGAGGGTTGATTTTGTCTAAATTCGTCATTTTCCATTTTTCAATAATAAAAATTGGATTGTGAATGCAATAAAGTAAAAATTTCAATAACTTTATAATTTATATTAATATTAATAATTAATAAATAATAATATGGATATCGTGCTAGATGGCGCAAGCTTGTAATTTATTTAACGCGAGGACAAAAAAGTATTTGGGTAATCTGGGGTTCGAACTTGGTTCTCCCGAGTCCTCAATATTGAATGGCCACTACGCCGTCGGCGCTAGCTGAACTTCAAGAGATATGACGAAATATTGGTATATAACAGAATAAAAACTATTACAAACTTATATTAGTACTTCATCTCATTCAAGATCTTATACAGGATAAGTGCATAGGGAACGCAAATATAAGTTTGTCAACGTTTTATTTTAAAAAAATACTAGTTTCGGATTTTTTCCTTTGTATTCACCAGATTACCTGTCTGCATGCCAAATTTCAGCTTTCTAGGTCATCTGGAAGTGGGTTAGAGTTTTGATTATAGGTGAGTCAGTGATAAAAATAACGATTTTTGGACGTAAATATCTAAATAACCGTTTGAGGTGTGTATATAAAATTTGGAGCACATATTTATCTCGCTAGTCTCAATACATAAGCCAAATTTGACATGTTTCTGTGTAATAGTTTTTGAGTTATGAGGGGGTCAAAAGTGGCTCCAAATGGTTCGTGTTAAGATACACACGGTGCTGCTCGCCAGTTCTGTTTGCTTTTGAACTTGGCTGATACGCTCCCGCGTATCCAGATAAGACGGGCGATGCTTCCGACATTTCTAATTATAGGCCAATATCATTGGCTACGATTATGGCCAAGGTTTTGGACAGTCTGCTGGACAAAATATTGGCTAACCACATTGAATTATATGATAACCAGTTTGGTTTTAGACCCGGTCTATCGACTGAAAGTGCCATCTTGTCCCTTAAGCAAACTGTTCACTACTACACATCTAGGAAGACGCCGGTATTTGCTAGTTTTTTAGACTTGTCTAGAGCTTTTGACGTGGTGAATTATGACAAGTTATGGCAAAAGCTGTCTTGTGAGACTGATGTACCTCGGGATATTTTAGCAATATTTAAGTTTTGGTATGGTAGTCAGACAAATACTGTTAAGTGGGCTGGATGTCATTCTGATGAATTTGGACTACAATGTGGAGTGAGACAGGGTGGGTTAAGTTCCCCTCGATTGTTTAACCTTTATATTAATCAGCTGATAGGTCGACTCAACGGTGCCAACGTCGGCTGTTACATAGATGGCGTTTGTACGAATAATATCAGTTACGCTGACGATATGGTTTTGTTGAGTCCATCTATCGGTGGGTTAAGGAAGCTCTTGTCAATTTGTGAGTGTTACGCAGTGGATCATGGACTTAAGTACAACACCAGTAAAAGTGAGTGGATTCTGTTTAAGTCAGGTACGCTTAACTATACCAATCTTCCCGAAATAACACTGCGGGAAGCATCTGATGCGGGTTCAGAGTTTTAAGTACTTGGGCCACTGGGTCACAGAAGACTCTAATGATAATTTGGACATCGAGAGGGAGCGCAGGTCGCTGGCTGTTCGCTGCAATATGTTGGCTCGCAGATTTGCGCGGTGTAGCAGGCCAGTCAAAGTAACGCTTTTTAAAGCATACTGCCAATCTTTTTATACGTGCAGTCTGTGGGTTACCAACACGCGGCGAGCATTCAGCGATCTAAAAGTCCAATACAACAATGCCTTGAGGGTGTTGTTAGGGCTGCCATGGCGATGTAGCGCCTCCAACATGTTTGCAGAAGCTCGTGTTGACGGCTTCCATGCGGTAGTGAGGAAACGGTGCGCCTCCGCGCTGTCTCAGTTGCGTGGCAGCAGTAACAGCATCCTTAAGGTATTTGTTGACAGATGGGACATACCTCTGTTTCAAAGGTGGGTTCGTGCTCACACCGTGACAAATACTATACTATAATAATAATGTAATATTGAATTTAATTTGATTTGATTTATTTTGATTTAATTTGGTTTAATTTTGTATTCTAATGATTATTACTTGTTGTAATTTACTAACACTAGTCTTAAGATATTGTTACTAACATTTTTATGGGCTTCGCCTGAAATAAAGGATTTGAATTGAATTGAATTGAATATACAAATGTATACCGGTGATGCCCATGCTGCAACATTTTGGTTTTATTGTACAACTTTTATGTAACTATAAACAAGAGTAACGGGACTCAACGCGACATTTATATACATGTAGTACTTACAGCTTGACGTTTCGGCTGTGTTGCTACAGGTTGTTGTTTACTTGTTTATAATTTTATTATAATAGAACGCGAAAGTTTAAAACTCTTTTTATGTAAATGTTATTGTAAAGTTTATGTGAGACTGAACAAAGATATTTGTATTTTATATTTATATTTCAATTGTAGCTAAGCAAAAAGTTTATTTTTCTGCCAAGTTAACATGACAGTAAACATAAGGAATAGAACCTGTTCAATGGAACAGGTAAAGAAGGTTGGGTTAAGGTGGTATTCCATTTATCAAAGATCTTTGTCCAATATTGCATTTGATCAAAGGAATACCACTCTCATTACCATAGTACTAAGGGTAAATCAAGGGTGAATATCCATGAAATTGGATAAAATATTTGATAAGTGGAATACCACCCTTAGCAATATAGTAATAAGGGTGGTATTCCTTTGATCAAATGCAATATTGGACAAAGATCTTTGATAAATAGAATACCACCCTTAGGAATACCTTAGGAAACATATTTTTCATTGAAAATGAACTATTAGTAAAAAGCGACCCAACTTAAAACTAGCACCGCCGGGAATCGAACCGAGGGCTTTTCACTGTCGGGGCGAATGCTCTAACCACTGAGCTACGCAGTCGACGTGGGTTTCAATAGTAAAAAGTTGCATTGGGAATGCTAACTAGACAAGTAAAAATAATCTTACTTAATATTATAAATGTGAAAGTTTAGAAGTTTGGATGTTTGTATGTTTGTTACTCAATCACGCCAAGACGGCCGAACGGATTTGGCTGAAATTTGGGACATAGATACTTTGTAGCCTGGAGTGGAACATAGGCTAATTTTAACCTGGAAAAATATCACATTCCCGCGGGATATCGTCGTGTAGTCCACGCGGGCGCAGCCGCGGGCGGAAAGCTAGTTTAACATAATTTTTAGATTACGAAGTTACTTAGCAACTACAAATTAACTTCGCGAGCAGCTAACAAGGCGACAAATTAATTCATTCGCAATCAACAAGTACGCGGTCGAGCAATATTGGCACAGCTGATAACAAAACAACAGAACTACTGAGTACTCATGTTTTATATTGAAAAATATGTTATACACGGTATTTTTTTATCATTCCAGATAATTTCAAGGATTATTCTACTCATGAAAACAAACAACTTAATATTATGGGACAAAAATTGAATTAGCGAAAAAAAAATCAGCTGTTCCATACAAAAGTGCAAAAATACTTAATTAAAAAGTATGTAGCAATTATTGTTTAAAAAAAAAATACGGTGTGTATTTGCAAACTAGCGGCGCATGCAGTGATGATTATATTTTTTTATCAATATCAGGATAGAACTTAGCCTTCATTACACCTGATGTTAAATTAAATTTAAGGCTGAAGGTGGAAACGTTAACTTATCTCTAACTGAAAAATGGAAAATGAAGAATTTAGAAAAAATCAACCTGTCTCACAACCAGCTCCGATGGGACACGAACCCACGACCTTTCGCTATCCGGGCGACTGCTCTAACCACTGAGCTACGGAGTCGTTACGAGAAGCGTCGAATTTATCAAATACTTCTTACACGCTGTATAGCCAGCGTTAATTTCATCAATGTGAAGATATTACTACCTCCACACGCGAAAGAAATACCTTTCCAGATATTTGACAATCGCTAAAGAAGAAATTACTATGGCAAGTTATTTAAATTTTTACTTTTTTGTATTCACAATGCAATTTTTATGGTTGAAAAATGGAAAATGGAGAATTTAGAAAAAATCGACCTGTCTCACAACCAGCTCCGATGGGATTCACAATGCAATTTTTATGGTTGAAAAATGGAAAATGGAGAATTTAGAAAAAATCGACCTGTCTCACAACCAGCTCCGATGGGATTCACAATGCAATTTTTATGGTTGAAAAATGGAGAATTTAGAAAAAATCGACCTGTCTCACAACCAGCTCCGATGGGATTCACAATGCAATTTTTATGGTTGAAAAATGGAAAATGGAGAATTTAGAAAAAATCGACCTGTCTCACAACCAGCTCCAATAGGACTTGTGAGACGGGTCGATTTTTTCTAAATTCTTCATTTTCCATTTTTCAACCATAAAAATTGCATTGTGAATGCAAAAAAGTAAAAATTTAAATAACTTATCTCTAACTGCCGGAACACAACAATGCTTAAAACATAGTTATAGGAAAAATGTGATAGTAAAAAACCACAAGCCCTATAAGTAGCTTTCAGTTTTTTACTATCACATTTTTCCTATACTTACAGAATTGCATTGTAAATGCATAAAAATAATTTAAAATCTCAATGAAAACATATTTGTTATAGCGTCAGACTTAGATAAGATGGTCATAGCTATGCTTTACAGGCGAACTTCAAACAGAGACCACGATCAAACAGCCCTAATAGCCTTCCTGATCAGAAGGTCTAAGTAGCTAAATGTCCAACAACGCGAAACGTCTGATGAGTAGTAAGTCTAATTAGTAGAATGTCCATTTAGCAAAACGTCCAACTATCAAATGGTCTGTATAGCAGAACATCTATTTAGCAAAAAGTCATTTTTAAAATGTGTACACCACTCATGATAAAAAGGAAAAATCATTTGTAAATTACATTACATTTATTTGAGAAAACAAAATCTGCATTAAAAAGCTAGTAGTGCCATAAATATTATTAGGATATTAGGCGCACAAATTCCCCTGCATTTATTTACTTATTCTTTTGATATGACCAAGGTTTATCAAAAATTCAAAGGGACTATGTTTTTAGCCCTCAAACTTTTGCAGCTCTTTTGTATTTGGCATTAAACATTAAATCGATCTTCCTTCTTTTATTTCCTTCAAATAACATATTCTTGTATTTGTGATCTTGCCAAAGCGCTTCTTTTCTAAGAGTTTTCATAATCAAATAGCATTCTTGACAATAAGTTGTCAGTCACCATCAAAAAAATATAATTTAAGCTACATAGACCAAAGAATCTGTAGATATGTACAAGTCTGTATGTACGTGCATATTATAATTCCGTGTCCGTTTCCCTCCCGATGTAATTTGTGTGTTGAATTTTGTGTCTGAGTATCCAGACATTTTGATAATGTGACGATTTGCTAAATAGATGTTCTGCTAAACAGACCATTTGATAGTTGGACGTTTTGCTACATAGACATTTTGCTAATAAGACTTACTGCTAATTAGACGTTTCGCGCTCTTGGACATTTAGCTACTTAGACCTTCTGATCAGGAAGGATTTATAATATGTGGAAATCTACTTCTACTCACAAATAAAGACTGAGATCGGCTTTAAATACTAAAAGGAGGTCTAACATCAAGGAGATCGCGTCACTTCACAATCAATACCCCCAACTGGGAATCAAATCCGGGACCTCTGGGTCCCAATAACAGTAGTGTGCACCACTAGATCACATAGGCGGTTAAATTTCAAATCACATTATTTTTAAGTACAAATTAAACTACTACTCGGTCAAGATGCAAAATGACACAGGTCCACAGGACACATGCACATTATACCAGTCTCCTTCACTCGATTCTGTCATGCCCAGGGAGTAAGAGGCATAGGTATGACCTGCAGGTATCATGTTATTTTGACTGAGTAGTAAAGCTTTTTAAATACTCACCATATTCGGCGGCGGCATACCCGGCGGCCCGCCAAACGGAGGTGGCTGTCCCATCATATTAGGGGGAGGTCCCATCGGGCCCCCAGGGGGCATCATGCCCGGGGGCGGCCCGAACGGGGGCGGGCCGCCCATCATGCCGGGCGGGGGCGGCCCCATAGGGCCCCAGTTGTTGTCAAAGTTGGGGCCGTTGTTGGGGCCGAAGCGAGGCCCGCCGCGGCCGCGGAAGAAGCCCCGGCCTCTCATGGGGGGGCCTCCGGGGCCGTACCCTCGGCCTCGGAACCGCATAGGTGGGGGTGGCCCGTTCATCCACGCTGGGGGGTGACCGCGACCACCCCGCCTGTTGCAAAAGTTACATTTGTTTAGCTACAAAACCACCCCAACGTGGAGTAAAAGATTTTAATATAAAATGCAATAATAAATAAAAATATGTAACACTTATTTATTCAAAGTTACTCCATGTTTTCATATTATAATAAAATGGATAATGTACCTATGTAAAAATACATCTTTCTTATTTTTAAATGCATTTCTTTGATAAAGAGACATATCAAGATTGCTTTTGCTTACTAAAAATCTTTTGCTTCGCTGAATAGAATAGTGTAGTTCAAATACTAGCTAAAATAACTTGTCTAGAATGTCATGCAGGTTAGATAACTACAAACAAAAAATTAAGCAAATAAAATTAAATGTTGTGAATCCATGTGATTTATTCCTATGAACTCTGGGATTACAAAAATAATAGAGCACAGTTCCAGATCTATATAATAGTGATCTCTGAGCAAATTTACAATAACAAAGTGAAAATATACTACAAAAGATGCCTCTAAAATATATGCAAAATAACTAACATACTCGACCCAAGTCGCAAGGACAAAATCCATCTAGGCAAAAATATCAAATTAACATGAATAAGTTATAAGTAAAAATTTCATTTTCATGACAAGCTTTTTTGCTGACTGTACTTAAATATTGTAAGGTAAAATCACTAATGCTCGACACTGAACTAAAGGATGACACTTTCGAAAAAAAAGTTTTCTACTAAGAAAAATAATCATATAAATACTTCACTATTGATGTAAATGATACCTAGTGATATCTATTATACGTGGACAAAAACTCGCGTACACTTTCGTAAGCAAATTTCAAAATAGCATCAGTCGACATTTAACAACGTGAAAAAGTGGTCACGTGCACTGTGATTCCTAATTTTTTCTTAAGGAGATTGACATTTTGCAGGTATGATTTTGTTCTACATATTTACGATTATTGCTACTTTTTCTTTCGATATTATTATTGAATGAAATTATTGACGTAATAAGACAATTGCCACCTTATTGCGGTTACATTTTTAACAATTTAAAGGGGTGTCTACTATTAGTACCAAGAATTAGTCAAAATCTAAAAGATGTCACGTGTGTCTTCTACTGGTGTCACACTAAGTTGAATTTCTCACTTGATTTTCATGCAAATATTGACTCTATGGTCTGTAAATAAAGTACTGTTTAAGTTTTGTTCGCTTTACATTACCCTATCCAACAGTAGACAGGGTGTCAACTAATGGTGTATACTGTGTCAACTATTAGTTCTATTCATTTCAGATTTATGTTTGATCACGATGCCGCCAGTAAAAGGACAGATGTTTCGATACTCTGAAGCTGATATAAAAAGCAGCTATACAAGAATGCAGACGAGACGTCCCGACAGCTACTGCTGCGAAAAAATTCGGCATGCCAAGAGTAACTTTATTGAACAAAGTAAAGGGAAAGACACCTATTAAACGCGAAATGGGAAGAAGCTGTTATATGAAACAGGATGAAAAGAACAGTACCCTCTGTTGTATCTTCTATGCAATGGCAACAATATCATGAACACAAGGAAAAAAAAGGAAAGAATTAGAGGAAGAGAAGAGAAGGAAACTAGAGGAAAGAAAGAAGAAAAAACATCAGAAAGAAGAAGCAAAAAACTTAAGACTACTCAGAAATTAGTTAATAAGTAAAGGATTGTGAAAAAGAAAAATAATAAGACTGATTATGACTGTGAAACAAGTACTGAAGAAGAATGGGTATAATCTGGAGATAGCATAGATGATGTATCTGACGAGCCTGAGAATGATGATGAAGAAAACGAAAATACAGATGATGAAATTGAAATCAAGCAGGATGCTTGGTATTATTAATTTTCCTGGAAAAAGAAATATCACAAGTTTGTCTGCATTGTCCAAAAAATTTCACAAAAAGATATTGAAGTAATGGCAATGGTGTGCTGTGATCAAACAAAAACTTTATTTTAAGAAAACGACAAAGATAAGTATTGTCAGTGAATCTCAAATAGTTGAAGTCCTCAACGCGCCAAAAATGATTAAAACAGGTGATAGGATTAGGTATGTACAAAATTGATTTTCCATTACAAGTTGATGGATACATTTGTTGTAAGTAAATAGTATGTAGGTAGTATGTTGAAGTATGCCAAAAAATATTATAAAAAGCGATAGGATCCAGCATACCTATATTTGATTTTCTGTATTCATTACTAACTTGTAAGTACCTATTTTGTTGTTGATTCGGTAATTAAACATACACTAATGTGATTAAAAAGTTATGTCTAGTATTAGTGCCAATCCATGTCTATTATTAGTGATTTCGATTTTTTGTGATGTCATCTACTAGTTCCTATGACAAAGCGTGCCATAGTTTAAATTTAAGTTAAACATATGTTATTAATGAAACATTTTATATGAAAAATTTAATTTCTAAAATGTTGTTGTAACAATAAAAAAAAACTACTGTCATTTTGTAATAAAATATATTTGATTTTGAAGAATGAAATTTGTATTGTCCTTATAGTGTCATGCATTAGTGCCTTTACCTTATTGTCATCTAAACCAAACCTGTATCAAAATTTCAGCTCCATTGGTCACTGGGAAGTGGGTCAAATTAAGCTTGCAAGATTTGACCCCCACTAACTAACTAACTAAAATGGCAAGTTAATAAAAAGCGAGTAAAATACAGAGAATGCTAACACTGATAAATACTTCAAACTTCAAACTTCAAACTTTTATTTGGAGACTAAGTGTTACATAGTTCTTAAATTATAAAAGTAGTACTTTCAACTTAGACACCTTGTACAGGTATGGCAAATTAAAACTACTTGTTAACTTAAATATTGTATAAAAAAAAAAACTATTAATTTAAATATTAATAAAATGTTACTAAACAATGGAAATCACATATTTAAATGCATATTATTTTTGCCAGCAGTATTAAATAAAATAATAAATTGAAAACAAGCAAGCAGTAATTTCAGGGGCATAAATTGGATATTCATGATTGCTTTGAATGTGACATACATCACTTGTTGTTGATCACATTTTAATAAAATATTTGAATTACTGCAAGAATGCCAATAACTGTTGTATATTATCTTTTATACCAAACAAATCAAATCAAATCATTTTAGGCTGATACAGCACTTGTGAATGTCAATGAAGCTAATCTATTGGTTCGCAAATCCTACGGCAGGAGGCCTTGTAACGAGAAGAATCAGCAAGAAACTCGCCAAGGGCTATTTTTTCTCCCTGTCATATTTCATACAGTCGTCAAATTGAACAATCATGATAGATACGCCTGAATGCTCAAATGCTACTCCATAGTGTCATAATCATAATGGTCTCACTTTCATACTCTTGTCATATTAAGTGACAGGGCGATGTTTGAGACTCTCTAAAGTTGAGTAGTGTTTGAGTATTTGAGCGTTACACAATTACCATTACCGCACACCAGCCACAACTTGAAGCTAGAAGAAGAAACAAATGACAACTACCGGTGGTGGGCATTCATATAAAATATATTACAGGAAAACGGTTGGTGGCGGCATTCTTCAGTAGCCCGTGTGCGGCCAAGCTTAGGTTAGGCAAAGTCTACCTACACCATGGAGCAAACCTTCTGTGCATGAAGTACTGCATTCATGTGTACCAAACAAAACAAGCAAGCAACTCGGCAATATATAATAATAATTTGTTTCAAACAATAATCATAGTAAACTAAATCATAAAAACTATGTTCACATTCGCATATCTAGCACACAATTATTAATAATCAATTTCATATTAAACCATTCCTACAAGTTACAATGATTTTATTTTATTATTTTACAGATTTAATTATTTATCATCTCCTGGGATGTATTTATTAATGCTCAACACATTGTAATCTATAAAAACAGTTGTATTTCAATAAATACTAAGTTAGATAGAACACATGTACAGGCCACTTTAGAAGTGCCATTCAAAGTTTAGAAAAGGCAATTATTAACTTTCAGAGAACACCAGCTGATGCCTGACATGTTTTAAAGTAAAAAGTCAACTACTGCCCAATGGTCTCCGACCAAGGCCTTGTGTATTGGCAAGAACATGACCAATGTTTGTGCGATGATTATAAGCCAGCAATTAGGTACTTCAGCTAAAATTGAATACCAATAGGTAACTAAGTTTATAAAACAAAGTTTCTGACCAATTCCTAAAACTATCTATAGCATCAGCCAAAACACTGCTTCAAACAAATGCACAGCACCATATCTTCTTATGAACTAGTATTATTCAATTTAATTTTTGGTTGTAGATGGCAACTAATATTATTAGAGCTCTAAACTACAATTCTATTTATTGAAAAATTACACCAGTCTCAATGGCGCTTGCAATGAACTCTAGGGGGCTTTTGGACAGCATTTCGTCGGTTTCACTAATAAATCTACAAATACTCGATTTTTGTGGGAACTGTATTTCAGAATAACATTTGGTAGCACGCCGGTACGGCGCGAAAAGGCAGGCAGAGGCAGAGCATAAAACCCAAGGCCAAACGTATGTTTGGTGATGCTCACCTGAAATTCCCTCGGCCTCGGTTCCCTCTGAAGCCGTTGTCTTCATCATCGTAGCCTCCTCCATCGTCGAATGCCATCATTTCAGCGAATTCTTTAGGAACTTCACTGGGAGAATCACTAATTTCACTAACACGATTTTGCATTTCGCTCATTAAAGCGTCCTGCGCATCCATATATTCCTCGCCCATTTTTACTGTTTTATTATGAAATCCACAAACTAATAAGTACTCATCACTGAAGTAAAGTTAGTAGATTTAGTTTACTGACATCATAATTTTCACTGAATATTCGACACCGCAAACCTCAAACGCGGAAACAACAACTTACTCAAAATGGCCGCTGCGTGCACATTTATCTTTCTCTATGGTGTGGCTTCCTATAGATAGAGCTGTGACTTCGTAGTATTTAATGTAAATATAAATATGTAATAGTCTATGGATTGAACACGATTGAGAATTTTGTTAAATCGATAATCGTGAAGTTATAAGAAAAACATACCATTTACACACTACCGCCGTAAGCCCTCAAGCACGAGCGCTTTTTTGCGATGCTTTTTTTTCTTAACGCGCGTTAAAGAGTTAGATACGGTTAATCAAGTTATACTCACACAAGGCTAAAGCTAGAAACACATTTCTCTGGCGCAGTGCAGCGCGATCGGTTTCATACATTTAGTATGGTTAGAAACACATTTATGCAGTGTGGTGTGGCGCAGAGCGATCTGGCGCGACGTCGATCGCTCGGCTCCGATTGCGCCAGACCCCCCACCACTTTCTAGCATTGTATCGTCAGATGGCTCGGTAGCGGACTGCGCAGCGAAGCTCTGCATTTTGCTTTTTACTACTTAATTATGTTCTCCGATTTCTCCGTCAATAATGGGCCAATTAAAAAAACTTTTTTTTTGTTTAGAAGAGTCACCAATTCATTATCATGTAGGGTTGTTAATTATACTGTTCAAACAGTATTAAAGTGTTTTTAGTACACTATACTTTTTAATTTTATAACAAAAATAATGTATAATTCTTATTTGAAAATAAATTACACTAAATATTTCTAAAATCGGTTCAGTATTTTTTGAATTTATCTATTACAAACAAACAAAGTGTATTTATAGTATTAGTATAGATATAAATTGCATCTCGAATTCATTCATCATCATCTTATCATCGTAATCATCAACATATTTTTTTTATTTAACCCAGATAAGCCTGAAACTCTTTTTTCTCGTAGATTTTTAAAGTTTCTAAATATATGAAAAACTCGTTTCAAATTAATAAAGCAATGATGCTAGAATTTTTAATTTCTCAAAACCCATGTATGGGTCGGTCGGCTAGTGGGTTAATATGTTCAAGTAAGAACAGAAATTGTTTTCAAAATTAGAAGAAAACATAATGCAGATGTTAGCTCGGCAACGACTCGATTGACACTGATCAAAAATTTCGTCAGAACGCGCTGCGCCACACTAGTAAAGCTAGAAACACATTTCGCTAGCGCAGCGCAGTGCAGCGCGATCGGTTTCATTCATAAATTTAGTATGGCTAGAAACACATTTCCCTGGCGCAGCGCAGCGTTTCCGCTCGGCTCCGATTGCGCCAGACCCCCCACCACTTTCTAGCATTGTATCGTCAGATGGCTCGGTAGCGGACTGCGCAGCGGAGCTCTGCATTTTGCTTTTTACTACTTATGTTCTCCGATTTCTCAGTCAATAATGGGCCAATTAAAAAAAAAATTTTTTTGTTTAGAAGAGTCACCAATTCATTATCATGTAGGGTTGTTAATTATACTGTTAAAACAGTATTAAAGTGTTTTAGTACACTATACTTTTTAATTTTAAAACAAAAATAATGTATAATTCTGATTTGAAAATAAATTACACTAAATATTTCTAAAATCGGGTCAGTATTTTTTGAGTTTATCTATTACAAACAAACAAAGTGTATTTATAGTATTAGTATAGATATAAATTGCATCTCGTATTCATTCATCATCATCTTATCATCGTAATCATCAACATATTTTTTTTTGGATTTAATATGTTCAAGTAAGAACAGAAATTGTTTTCAAAATTAGAAGAAAACATAATGCAGATGTTAGCTCGGCAACGACTCGATTGACACTGATCAAAAATTTCGTCAGGACGCGCTGTGTCGCGAAGGGTTCGCGAGTATCAAAATTAACCCAACAATAATTGTATATAGCAACACTCAATACAAACCATAGAGCTAATTTCCGATCGGTAAGTGTCAACATTTTTCGCTCCAACGTCGACTCGCTTTCAAGTTTTCAAAGTGTAAATCGTGGCATGTGTGATCTTCGCCTGCTGCTCGCCGCCAGCCTCAAATACCACCGAAGTTAAGTACTCAGCATTATACAAACCTTATTTAGAATTGAATGCATAATGTTCCTGTTAAGGATCGCGTTGATAAAGGACGATGGAATGGTACGCCCACGAAACTCGCTGAGCTGATGGGATGTGGTACAGTTTCATCGTACAGAGAGGTAATGTCCTTACAAATCACTGTTGTTTTATGTCATAAGGCGTGTGCAATTCTGTCCCTTGTCAGGGAACTAAGATTGGATGAGTATCCATAAAAGAATGAGCCCTTGAAGAGCTCGCCCGCACGGCCGCCTGCCACAGGATGGCGGCCTGCATGTTAAGTTTGCGCAATCTTATCACGAGGTATAAAGGTTGGTCTGAAAAGACCGTAGTTGAGACTAGGGCGTGTGCCGACCGTAGGGTCTGCACTAGTACACCTATTGAGACACGATAAGACCTGCCGATGCTTTCGGAAGGTAAACAAGCTATAAAGAGGACTGAGGTCCTTCACAAAGTATGTGAGATTGCACTCCTAATGACATAACAAACTCAAGTTGATATGCTAAATTTCATGTTGATTACATGTGTTACTTTAATGAGAATATATGTGCTGAGTGCTTAATGATTGTACATGACTGTATGATCATAAGAATTGTCTAACCGCAGGTGTGTCAACCTGACCAAGATGGCGAGGGGGCTAGAGTCTGGCTGAGGGACAAATCATCATCATCCAGGTGAGACAACTGACAGACCTACTTTGCATCATTACCTACCTTAACAGCATGAATACTCTTGGCCTCCTGTATCAGATTTCTATATAATAATATATTAAGATAAAGCGAAGCAGATAATTTATAACTAATAAAATCCATTAACTTTTGATAAGTACATAGGTACTTTATGAAAGAACTCTGGCAACAACCTGTATGATAGTTTGATTTGTGTAGGCTGTCATACAGATTACAGATGTAATTAAGTAATGAATGTAAGGTCACATATGATACCTACTATGTATACACAAATTTGGTGCAGATGTGCTGGGATTGAAATTTGATATAGATAAGTTGGAATTTATCTGGGGAAAATAAGGGGATAAAGAATTGGATATAGTTATACCTACTTACTGAAAAATAATTTAAGTAGTATAAATCCAAACAAAACAATGTTTAGTACAGATCTCAAACAAAGCTTATCTGATATATGGCCGAAGAGAGTTTAATGAGAATTCATTTGATGCAATAGGATGCATTTGTCAGCTGTCTCATCGAATGATAACAATACCTATAAAAAGATAAACAGATAAATACTCATGAAAAACAATGAACAAAGTGCAACAATTTACTTTATTAGTAAAAGTCATGCGGTCACACCTACACACTTACTTACTATAAGTTATTATTTCTGATGGTATGAGTGAAATTCAGTTTTACTAAGGTTGTGAACATTGATCTAACAAGTTACTACTGTTGAGTCAGTGTTAGCAACTTAACATCAAAACAATCAAAATTCCCGCCAAGTGTTAAGTTTAGGATCAGCGCCACGGAAGTGTCAGTGAATACACGCAGCGCTAGTGTGTTAAGATGTTGCAATTTTTCTCCGCAGGTCGCTACTATACTTACACGAAAGGGTCATTGTAATTGTCAACAAACAAATTGAATGTCATTCGAAACATTTTCAATAGTTTAAAGTGAAACAAAGAAAGTACGAATTAGATTTCAACAGGTAAGACAACAAAGCATCACAAGCATTGTTTGAAACTATAATTTCAAGTTTAAACCATATCTTTAAGTCAGAACAACCAATTGTCAGGAAAAATTTTGCGGCAACCTATAAGTCATATAATTATGTTGAAAACAATCTTCAAAGTTTTTTTAGACAAAGAAAATGTGCTTAATGATGAAATAAAATATCAGTAAAGGGTGTTTCAATGAGGACTCTAGCTGTGTGAATCTTTATTTAAACCTAACTTTTTATCATTCTAATAGGGACACCGATACTCAGTACCTACAAACAATACATATAAAAGTGTACTATTACAAGAAGACATTGAGTAATAAATTGAAGTCGAGGTTCAGGTATGTAAAACTGTGATCACACACCATATTATTTCAAGCACATACAGGACTAGTCACTTGATAAAACTTCCAACATTAAAGTAGAAGCTGACTAGCAAAGATTGTTTCAGATAGCATGTCAAATTATCATAGAACATTGTCGTTGTAATTCTTATACCAAATCAAAACTAATCATAACCCAATGTTTACATACTTATGGTTTACATGACATTTTCACCAAGCGCACTTAAGTTTTCACATAGTGTCACATACCTACCAAGTTGAATATTGTCATTGCTTCAATTAAATACAACTCAAAACATTGACAACAAAGATAATATGAGCGTCTCATACTAACTTTTATTATTTGAGTGCTGACAGGTGTTATAATTATCACAACAAAATACTACTTAAGTTAGCTCACTAAGATTCTTAAAATTATAAGAACAGAGTAGCATCAAACTAGACAAATTCTGATCAAACTCAATAGCCTAACGGTGAATAGTTGGTTAATGCTGTGAGAAAATGATACACAAACAAATACATAAATAATGACCTACTTACCTATCTATTACAAACTACATGCATACATATTTGATGTTCAGATGTTACATACACTGTGAGAATATAGTATCTGTGCTTATGGATACATAGTGAAGTGCTGTTACAATCAGTGTTCATGTTCAGTGTTTACACACTGTGCTATAGTTTGATAACCTATGGTCAAAAGTGAAAAATTATTGGTGGTCAATATGGTATATTGAGTGTACAAAAAGCAATAAAATGATTGTGATTTCATGCGTTTGATAAAGTTAGTGCTAAAATACAATCTAAACACTGTGTGACCAATAAGAAGTGTGGCCTAGTGAACTTTCTTGTGTTCCCATATAACTGAGTCAAAGAGGCACTGTAGTGTCATAGCCAAGTAACTAAGGCAAACGGTCACTGTAGTGCCATAGCCAAGTAACTACGTCAAAGGGGCACTGTAGTGTCATAGCCAAGTAACTAAGTCAAAAGGGCACTGTAGTGTCATAGCCAAGTAACTAGGTCAAGGGGGCACTGTAGTGCCAGAGCCAAGTCTAGATAAGATCAAATGTTTTAAAGGTAACAACAACTAGCTCAACTAGTGCTATGATTATAGACTAGGTTGAGTAGTATAACTTACTAGAGATGTTTCACAAAATTGACTATGGGATCAAGAAGTCACTAAATAATTAAAACTTAATACTTGATTAATTATTTCAAAACAAGTTATGAAAGCACTATTATAGATGAATATTATGATTTTTACTGTAAGGTAATAAGAGTGCTAATCTACAAACACACTTTTCACACACAGTAAACGCATAACAAAGTTAAAATTAAACAAGGCTAACTATAATGAGTCTGACTAAAATCAATTAATACGGTGTCATGCATGAATGAGTTATAAATGGTATACAGTATTTATGATGATTTCAGATTCATACCAGTCAATATAATTTAATACCATGGAGGAAATATATTTGGATAGACTAACTACATTTGTGTCAAGTATAAAAAATCTAACGAGTAATTCTCGCGCTCTTTGTGCTTTGAAGTCGTGGTCAGACGATGATTTAGAACAAGCAAGGATCGTGTCATCAAAATTACAAGCAGTAATTCACCGATTTAATAGCGAATTGTATCAATATTTTAACACTTCAACAAATCCGGATGCGGATGAGATATCCAGTATGACGACAGAACAATTAAGAGGAGAGGAAGCATTAGCTGAACTAAATGTAAAAATACAAGTCAAAAAGGACAAGGCTGATTCTTCTTCCAGTTCTAGTCAGTCCATCAGCAGAGGAAAGCTACCTGAATTGAACTTGCCCACATTCTCCGGAGATGTTCTACAATGGACACAATTTTGGGATCAATTCTCTTCCAATATTGATCAAAGAGCATTAAGAGACGTCGATAAGTTATTGTACCTAAAGGCTTCCGTGAAGGGTGAGGCTAAGACAATTTTGGATGGTCTTGAGACTACAAACGAAAATTATAAAATTGCTGTAGCAACTTTAACAGACAGATATGGAAAGAAAACCCAAATAATCGATGCTCATTATTCAACACTTTACAAACTTAAGAGAGCAGACAAACAAGAAGACTGTAGAAGAATATTAGATGAGATTGAAAGACACCTTCGTGTATTGAGCTCACTGGGCGAAAATACAGAACACAACCATCTGAGATTCTTAATCCTGGAAAAGTTTCCTGAGGATATAGTATACGAGTTGAAATTGAAACTAAGTAACGACACTATCGAAGAAATGAGAAAACAACTCCATATTGTACTCTCAGCGAGAGAGGATGCTAAAAGAACATCTGAAAAATTCAATTTAGAAGATACCAGTTATACAACAGAAACGCTTCATATACTAGAACCTAGAAATGAGAAGGGATCAAAAGTCCGAAAACCAAATAATATAAGGAAGACCGATAAAGGAATTAAACGTAGTGTAACTGCTTTCAACAAAACCTTTAACACTAAGAGGAAATTTCAATTCAATGAAGAGAAGTATGGGCATGGATCTAATCAGAAAAGAAGGAAGCTCTACTGCATATTTTGTAAAGGAGATCATTTTAATGATGAGTGTACAGAAAGTAAAACTCTACAACAAAGAAGATTAAAATTAAGAAACCGTTGCTTTATTTGTTTCCGTGAAGGCCATCAAACAGGCTCCTGTAAGTCTAAGCACATAACCTGCAGACACTGCGGTAAGAAAGGCCTCCATAATAGAGCACTTTGTCCGAACAGAGAGTTCCCAAGGAAGGTGACAACAAAGAATGAGGTACCAAGGAAGGAATCTACCAGTACAATGCACATCTATGAAAAGGGAGCCACAATACTACAAACTGCTATTGTTAATGTCAAAGGACCTGAGAATACTTCAAAGAAGTGTCGTGTACTGTTAGATTCAGGCAGTATGAGAAGCTATGTTACGCAAGATGTCGCGCAGGACCTTAATTTAGAAACCGAAGAAGACAACCACCTCACAGTATTCACCTTTGGTTCGAACAAACCTCAAGAACTAGATAGCCCGTTGGTAAAACTTCATATTCAATCAAGAACTCATATGCGAAGGACAGTATATGCGAATGTCGTACCATCTATTACACGCAGTATCTCATCTTATGGCAAAGAATTGACCAAATGGAACCATCAAAAGGATTACTTATTGGCGGATGATGGATCTCTGTCAGATAAGGTAGATATTCTGATTGGAAATGATTATTATCATTCACTTATGTCAACCGAAAAGGTGAAATTACAAGAGAACTTGTACTTGGTGAATTCCGACTTAGGATGGATATTGTCAGGCAAAATAACGCATAAACATGAGGATGAGTTATCAATGCTCACATACTTCCAAGCACCCTATGAAACTAGATTAAACGAGCCTGATCTGCCATTAGATAACACATCAATGAAAACTTTGTGGGACTTAGAATCTCTTGGAATTACTGATTCTCCAAATGCTAACCGTGAAGAAGAAGCTATTAAGCATTTCAATGAAAACACCGAATTCATAGAAGGAAGATATCACGTTAGCTGGCCTTGGAAGGAATACCCACCTGAATTACCAACTAACTACGGTCTGGCATACGGACGCCTGATAGGACTAATGAAACGCCTAGACACAGAAACTTTGTCAGCCTACGACCAAACACTAAGTGATCAACTGCAAATGGGTATCATTGAACTAGTACCTAGAGAAGATACAAGTGATCATCCCATCCACTACCTTCCTCACCATGGAATATTAGCACCAGGTAAGGCTCTGAGAATAGTCTATGATGCTTCAGCAAAAACAAAGGATACAAAGAGTCTGAATGAATGTCTATACTGCGGTCCGATGATGTTGGAGGATTTGACTGGACTACTGTTGAAATTCCGAAGTCACGCCGTAGGCATGACGGCAGACGTAGAAAAAGCATTTTTACAGATTGGTCTAAAAGAAGAGGACAGAGACGTCACTAGGTTCTTATGGTTGAAAGACATCAATAAACCCGCTACTGAAGACAATCTACTACACTACAGATTTACCCGTGTTCCCTTTGGGATCATATCCAGTCCATTCCTTTTAAACGGTACGGTTAGACACCATCTTCAAAGGTCGAATGGAGACTACGCAAAACAGTTAGCTAAAGACATATATGTTGACAACATAGTCACTGGGGTAGAAACAGCAACAGATGCTTTAAACCTTTATAAAGAAAGCAAGAACATGTTTTTAGAAATCTCAATGAATCTTCGCGAATGGAGCTCCAACTCCAAAGATTTTATCGAACAAATACCTGATGCTGCCACACAAACAACTGTAAAATTACTGGGTCTAAACTGGGACTTGAAAGAGGACGTACTTTATCTTAGAGCTAGAGTCAACGAGAACAATGAAACCACAAAAAGAGGAGTCTTAAGAACTATTGCAGCTATTTATGACCCCTGTGGATTCTCTGTACCAGTCATGTTACCAGCTAAGTTACTACTTCAACAATTATGGAAGAAACAGATTAAATGGGACACACCATTACCAAAGGATCTACTTCACAAGTGGACGAACATCTTGAAAGAAATGAAACAAGTAGAAAACATATGCCTACAGAGAAATATTACTGTACCCAACGAAAGAGAGGCACAAATACACTGTTTTACTGACTCATCTACAGTAGCTTACGCAGCAGTAATATACATAGTACAGAAAGGCATAGTCAACTTCATAATAGGTAAATCACGCTTAGTTCCTATTAAAGACCAAGAGAACTTAAAGATTCCACGCTTAGAGTTATTAGGCGTTCTAATTGGAAGTAGACTTATAAAATTCGTACTCAAATTCGTACCATTGAACATAACCCAGTTAACACTGTGGACAGATAGTCAAATAGTGATTGATTGGTATCACTCTGAAAAGTTACTTGAACCTTTTGTATCTAAAAGACTAGAAGAAATAAAGCGCAACAAAAATCTGATAGTAAGATACGTACCGTCTGGACTTAACCCGGCAGACGTAGCGACACGTCCAACCGCCTCAGAAGAGGAAAGGAACAAGTGGTTATCTGGACCCGAATTTTTAAAACAAAACCCTAGACACTGGCCTAGTGGTCCGATAAGGGATACTTCTCTTCTGATGGGGGAGGGTCTGTTGAACACAGAAAAACAACCAAAAATAACACCGTCAGAGAGAGAAGCAATATCAAACGAAATTTTAGATTCACAACTGCAAGAGATAAAAGAACTACAGAAAAGTACATTTCCAGAAGAGTATGGAGGAAAGAAAACAAACCTATCTAAGAACTTAGGATTATTTATTGATACTAATGGAATTCTAAGATGTGATGGAAGACTCACACATTCAGATTTATCCTACGATGCAAAACATCCCATACTACTACCAAAGAACAGTGAACTTACCGAAAGAATAATTAAGGAAACTCATGAGAAAAACCTTCATGTTGGAGTACCACATACATTAAGCCTTATAAGACAAAAATTTTGGATACCTCAAGGAAGAGCAAAAATTCAAAAAACGCTAAGCAAATGTACAAGGTGCGTAAAGCATGGAGGAGGTCCATATGAACTACCTAAAACTCCAGCGTTACCGGCTGAAAGAGTAACGTTTAATACACCATTTACATACGTCGGTGTAGACTACTTTGGGCCGATGGTCATAAGGTCAGAAAATGGTATAAAAAAGAGATGGATTTGTCTTTTCACATGCCTTGTGATACGAGCAATACATTTAGAGGTTGTCAAAGATCTAACCACAGACGAATGTCTTATGGCATTCAGACGCTTCATTGCTACTAGAGGAACTCCTTCACTTATATTAACTGATAACGCACCTCAGTTCAGACTGCTAGCTGAGGTAATATCAGAAAGAGAATCGACAGAAAAGATAAAATGGAAATTCATTCCTCAACTAGCACCCTGGCATGGGGGCGCGTACGAAAGACTGGTAGCAGTGGTAAAGCATTGCCTAAAACGAACTCTTCAAAAACATATGCTCGGAGAAAATCAACTCTCGACGATCATCAAAGAAGTTGAAGCCGTAGTCAATACCAGACCACTTACGTACGTGGGAGCCGATATGGACCACATTCTGAAACCAGCTGATTTCCTAACACCAGGAAAATGTTTGAACATTCAATTACTCATGGATTGTTTGCCACTCTCTGGTTCAACCATTAAACAACAACTCATCGAAGGATGGAAACGTGGAAACACGATAATGAATGAGTACAAAGAAATGTTCATCAGCCGATACCTTCTGAGCCTCAGAGAAAGGTACGGAAATTCTCCCAAACAAGCAAGAGTGAGGACTCGTGAAATTCCTCAAATCGGAGATGTGGTACAAATTAAAGGTGAAACGAGAAACCGCGAAAGTTGGAAAATAGGAAAAATAGTAGAAATATTAAAAGGAAAGGACGGTTTATGCCGTGTTGCTAGAATAAAAGTCGATAACAATGTTTTCACACGATCAATTGCTCATTTATATCCTCTTGAAGTGGAAGAGGAAGAGACACCACAAATTTCCATTGACAAAGCACTAAATCAAGTGGATCTCGAGAACATAAGCGTCGATGATAGAGACTCGATACAAACGCCGTCTATCGAGATTGAAGGTGTCGACACTAATCCAACCACAGAGATAAGTGATAAATCAAACGATGATGAGAGCACGAATACAAACGTAAGACACGACTCAACACAAGACGCGAGAAAAGAAATAGAGAACGTTAGTACGTTAAATGACACTGAGCTTGCACAAGACTATAATGAACGTGATCTAGAAAACGAAACAATAGATAACCATGAATGTAATAACCAAACAAGCGATGAGAGATCGCGTCGAGCCGCTGCAGTCCAAGCAATGGAGAAGATCCATAAATGGACTCGCGACTTGATGACTACTATAGTGTAAAACTCGCGAGGCGGGTGTGTCGCGAAGGGTTCGCGAGTATCAAAATTAACCCAACAATAATTGTATATAGCAACACTCAATACAAACCATAGAGCTAATTTCCGATCGGTAAGTGTCAACATTTTTCGCTCCAACGTCGACTCGCTTTCAAGTTTTCAAAGTGTAAATCGTGGCATGTGTGATCTTCGCCTGCTGCTCGCCGCCAGCCTCAAATACCACCGAAGTTAAGTACTCAGCATTATACAAACCTTATTTAGAATTGAATGCATAATGTTCCTGTTAAGGATCGCGTTGATAAAGGACGATGGAATGGTACGCCCACGAAACTCGCTGAGCTGATGGGATGTGGTACAGTTTCATCGTACAGAGAGGTAATGTCCTTACAAATCACTGTTGTTTTATGTCATAAGGCGTGTGCAATTCTGTCCCTTGTCAGGGAACTAAGATTGGATGAGTATCCATAAAAGAATGAGCCCTTGAAGAGCTCGCCCGCACGGCCGCCTGCCACAGGATGGCGGCCTGCATGTTAAGTTTGCGCAATCTTATCACGAGGTATAAAGGTTGGTCTGAAAAGACCGTAGTTGAGACTAGGGCGTGTGCCGACCGTAGGGTCTGCACTAGTACACCTATTGAGACACGATAAGACCTGCCGATGCTTTCGGAAGGTAAACAAGCTATAAAGAGGACTGAGGTCCTTCACAAAGTATGTGAGATTGCACTCCTAATGACATAACAAACTCAAGTTGATATGCTAAATTTCATGTTGATTACATGTGTTACTTTAATGAGAATATATGTGCTGAGTGCTTAATGATTGTACATGACTGTATGATCATAAGAATTGTCTAACCGCAGGTGTGTCAACCTGACCAAGATGGCGAGGGGGCTAGAGTCTGGCTGAGGGACAAATCATCATCATCCAGGTGAGACAACTGACAGACCTACTTTGCATCATTACCTACCTTAACAGCATGAATACTCTTGGCCTCCTGTATCAGATTTCTATATAATAATATATTAAGATAAAGCGAAGCAGATAATTTATAACTAATAAAATCCATTAACTTTTGATAAGTACATAGGTACTTTATGAAAGAACTCTGGCAACAACCTGTATGATAGTTTGATTTGTGTAGGCTGTCATACAGATTACAGATGTAATTAAGTAATGAATGTAAGGTCACATATGATACCTACTATGTATACACACGCTGCGCCACACTAGTAAAGTGTGCACACCCGGATCGACGCTGCGCTGCGCAGCGCTGCGCCAGCGAAATGTGTTTCTAGCTTAAAGTGTGCACACCCGGGTCTCGCGTCGGTCGACGCTGCGCTGCGCCAGAGAAATGTGTTTCTAGCTTAATGCAGATGTTAGCTCGGCAACGACTCGATTGACACTCAATTGACACTGATCAAAAATTTCGTCAGAACGCGCTGCGCCACACTAGTAATGTGTGCACACCCGGGTCTCGCGTCGGTCGACGCTGCGCTGCGCCAGAGAAATGTGTTTCTAGCTTAACACACTGCCGGCCGCCCTGGTTTCCGCTCCTCCGGTGGACGGAGATGAGGCGTGACGTGAGTGTGCTAGACACTGCGGGTTTTGTATGCAAATCAAGATTCTACAGCCAAAGTTAAGATAAGCTATGGAATTGCGTAAAGTCAATCGTATTCATTTGACAGTTCATATTGTATCATAATAAATGTCATTCCATACAAATCGCAGCCGATTGAATACGGTATGAACTGTCAAATTAATACGATTAGCTTACGCAATTGCCCCCAAGAAGCGCACTAACGCAAACCGGAACAGTGTGCAGTGCAGTGTGAGAATGAGCGATTTTCTGAGAGGCTATTTAAAAAAAAAAAAGCTTCCAATTGCTTTACTAGATGGCGTTGAACGAAGTATGTACATGTCTAGGTTATATTTTGGTATGAAACATATTTAAATTAATTACTTTTTAAAAACCCAAAGGAAACTAATAATATATTAAATAAGTTTAAAGAGCTGAATGTCAACGCGTCGGCGGCGTCGACAGATGACGATTTCTCAACTTCTTGACAGCTCTGTTCGAAAATTAAGTATAGAGCATGTATAGAGACATTTCCTACATTTCCGTGCACTAAGCCTTAATGTTTGACCAAGGTCACAAATTATATAGACTAGTAACCAAGGTTTGACCACTTAGGTAGGCCGCTAGTTATCGGACGTTTTTTTCAACGGACACCGGACCAGGGGGCCAAGTCTGCTAACGTTAAGTCACAATCGTGTCTTAATCGTGTTTCAATTGTAGTTCAGTTGTAGTGCTCTTTAAAACACTAGTTACAAGAATTATGACAGTATGATGTGATGTGAATGTAGTGTGTGGTGTGACCATCAGTATTATTGTGAAAAAAGTACACATTTCTTGTAGCTAGTGTGTAAAAAAGCACTCCAACTGAACTACAATTGAAACACGATTGAGACACGATTGTGACTTAACGCTAGCAGACTTGGCCCCCAGGCGGCGTGATATTCTTGTCTCTGTTTGGCGCTAGGTCGATAATAAATACAAATATATCGCGTCGTCTCGGTCCGATGTCCGGTGAAAAAACGTTAGTAGTTCAGTAATCAAGCTGCCTGTTTACATTAGGTAAGTAAGTGTAAAACCTTGATAGTTGTACAAATAAGTTCTAAGGCTGACGCCGCCGCGCGCCGCCGGCCGCATCGTTAAGTGGTGGCAGAGTGGTAGACACGAACGGTGCATGTGTAGGTTATAAATAAAATAAAATTGATTAGAAAAATAGCCATTTATTATAAAATTAAAAATAAATACACACTATATTTTTCTTACAAAATCTACAAACGCCGCAGCGGCTTTAAAAAAAAATAACTAATAGATATTATTAAAAACTTAGCAGTTAAGAATGAAGAATTATTGAAAGAGCCGATTTATTCTGATTAATTTAC
The DNA here is from genome assembly GCA_949710035.1 of Crambus lathoniellus. NCBI lineage: Eukaryota > Metazoa > Arthropoda > Insecta > Lepidoptera > Crambidae > Crambus > Crambus lathoniellus. Next base: position 2,049,244 of record OX453319.1, read on the forward strand.
TCGTCGCTAGATGGCGCTTTCTCAGCTTCTTTACTGATCGGCTCGCAAAGTATAGAGGCATCAACATTGCCGTGAACTCTCCTTATATGTTTGAGCGCATAATGTTTGTAGTTATAAGTTCCTAGGCAAACGCCGTAGCGGCTTTTGAAAACTACCCTACTAATATTATAAATGTGAAAGTTTAGATGTTTGTATGTTTGTTACTCCATCCATCACACCAAAACGGCTGAACGGATTTGGCTGAAATTTGGGACATAGATACTTTGTAGCCTGGAGAGAATTCCCGCGGGATAACGTCGTGTAGTCCACGCGGGCGAAGCCGCGGGCGGAAACCTAATAGTAATATAAAGACTACTAAATATTATTAAATACTTAGTAAAATAATTCTCTATTGAAAGCATTGAAAGAGCTAATTTATTCTGATTCATCTACTCGTCGCTAGATGGCGCTTTCTCAGCTTCTTTACTGATCGGCTCGCAAAGTATAGAGGCATCAACATTGCCGTGAACTCTCCTTATATGTTTGATCGTATAATGTTTGCAGTTATAAGTTCTAAGGCAAACGCCGCAGCGGTACGTGGTGGCCGAGTGGCAGGAGCGCTTGTGCATGTGCAGGTTGTTGTTCGCTTTGAAACTGGCGGAGCACTGGTCGCACTGAAATGGTAAAAGATACATAATTTGGTACAGTCTGTGTCAAGGAAAAGTAATAAAAGCATACAGGGTAATTTTTTTATCACTGCACAAATTTTTAGGATCGACTCAGAGTCGATAAGTGAACAACTTTCTCCTAGAAACATGGGTCGAAATACGACAAAAATTTTTGAACTTCCCATACTAATTCGATCACGTGATCAGTTCGATTTGTATGAAAGGTCAAAAATTTTTTGTCATATTTCGACCTATGTTTCTAGGAGAAAGTTGTTCACTTACCGATTCTGAGTCGACCCTAAAAATTTGTGCACTGATAAAAAAATTATCCTGTAAATCTAAGATTTTAAATTATTTTTATGCATTCACAATGCAATTTTTGTAAGTATAGGAAAAATGTGATAGTAAAAATAATTTTCCTATACTTACAAAAATTGCATTGTGAATGCATAAAAATAATTTAAAATCTTATTTAATGGCTGTTTCATCTTAATCGACTGTTAAACATTTGTAAAAATGTTTCTTTCGGATGCAAGGGTTTCCTCACATTGATGAAGCAACGCTGGCCTACAGCGTAACAAGTGATAGCAAAATTCGACGAGTCTTGTAAGCCTTTCGGTAGCTTAGTTGGTCAGAGCATCGGGCCGGATTCCCGGAGGCGCGGGTTCGAATCCCGCCTGAAAGCTACTTATAGGGCTCGTGGTTTTTTACTATCACATTTTTCCTATAGCATATATCTATATAGAGGTATATAAAACTGAATCCCTATTTCCCTTGGTCACAACATCACTCGTGAACGGCTGGACCGATTTGGCTAATTTTGGTCTTGAAATGTTTGTGGAAGTCCAAGGAAGGTTTTAACGGTGAGAAAATAGGAAGGAGGGGTAGAGTAGAAGTAGGGTAGGGTAAAGGTAGGGTAGGGTAGGGGTAGGGTAGGGTAGGGGTAGAGTACGGGTAGGGTAGGGCCACGGGAACGAAGTCGCGCTGGGTCAGCTAGTGTATGTATATAAATGTTGACGATTCGTAAGAGGTACAATTTAGTGAATATATTTTTTATAACCTTAGTGTACGACCAGAGTGCCCGCTCTGGTTGAGCGTCGGGCGGGGCGGGCAGCGTTCATCATTTGGTTGCCGACGCTCCGGCCTTACTTAGGACACCACTATGCGTTAGAATTTGTTTAACATGAACGCTGCCCGCCCCGCCCCGCCCGACGCTCAACTAGAGCGGGCACTCTGGCCGTACACAAGTGTACGGCCAGCTAGAGGCTCTGGTACCAGTGCTGCCAATTCCGGGGAAAATCCCCGATTTTCGGGGAATTGAGGGTTGACGCGGGGAGAGCGCGGGGAATGACAAAAATCGGGGAATTTCGGGAACCAGGATATTTTTTTATTTAATACGATACTAACAATTATTGTATACAAATTACCTCTACTTACCCTTTATTTAAAAGTATTTAAATGTTTTCTTGTCGCGTATGTACCGGTTGAAATTTTCAATAAAATTATGGAAAACCTGATAAAAAGTGCAGCTACTGTTAAAAAACATATAGGTAAGTTGCATGTTTTGCGATAAAAACAGTGTTTTTATTCCAAAAATATATATCTAAAGGAATTTGTAAGAAATTAATCAAAGAGAGCGGGGAATTTCGGGGAATTGGCAAAACTGATGCGGGAATGGAGATTTTTTTATTGGCAGCACTGTCTGGTACATTTAGTGTTCGGCCAGATGCCCGCTCTGTCTGCCCACGGTGTCCTGAGTAGGGGCGAGCAGCGGCCGGAGCGTCGGCAACCACGGACTGAACCTTAGGACTGAACGCTGCCCACTTCGCTCCTCGCTTTGCACTCTGGCCGTACACTTGGGCTACAAGCTTGTCATTTCACTTTTCTTGCCAGGGGTTAGCAAAGGTATTCCAAGATAAGTTTTTAGTAAAAATTTAATTTTTATGACAAGCTTTTTTGCTGACTGTACTTTAATATTGTGTTGTCATCTGAACCAAACCTGTATACAAAATTTCAGCTCCATCGGACACTGGGAAGTGGATCAAATTAAGCTTGCAAGATTTGTCCCCCACTAACTAACATGGCAAGTTAATAAAAAGCTTGTAAAAAATAAAGTAAGAACAATATTGATGCGAAAAACGTCATTTTTTACTCTGAACAATCTGTCTGAAGTCTGGTGTTAAGTTGATGCAAGCTATTGTTATGCCATTCAATCCTGGAGATGGTCATCGGTAATACGAGCTCGAAATTTATTTTTAATGAAGTTCATCTTGGAACACGCTGCTTATTTTTTTAATTTGATACTGATCTTCTCAAATTCTTAGGTCCCTCCACCCGCACAAAATAGGTCGCGGTCTGCCATTTGGTGACCCCTGCACTAGAGACTAGAGTATATAATTATTTTTTATTAAGTTAATGGCGGTAATTTGACGATATGTCATCAAAGCCACCATTCAAAAAATCCCACAATTGGTGGGTATTAACGACTGCAGAACAAATTTATGACCACAAGGTTATACCATCGCCGAAGTAAATAGACATACCGCAATTCAAGAACTAACTTCGACCAACAAATAGCACTAGATATATAATAGAATAAGTTTTTAGTGAAAATTTCATTTTTATGACAAGCTTTTTTTGCTGACTATACTTTAATATTGTATTGTCATCTAGGTATACCAAACCTGTACACAAAATATCAGCGCAATCGGACACTGGGAAGGAAATTTTTTTGACCAGTGCACAAATTTTTAGGATCAACTCAGAATCGGTAAGTGAACAACTTGCTCCTAGAAACGTGCGTCGAAATACGACAAAAATTTTTGGACTTCCCATACTAAATCGATCACGTGATCAGTCCGATTTGTATGAAGAGTCAAAAAATTTTTGTCATATTTCGACCTATGTTTCTTGGAGAAAGTTGTTCACTTACCGATTCTGCTCGATCTTAAAAATTTGTGCACTGATTAAAAATTTACCCTGTATATCTAGAACTAAGTTTTGCCCTAATCTACAGCTTAGTTATACTAGTACATAGCTAAAGCTAAGTTCTACCTATATCTAGAACTAAGTTTGGGCCCAATCTACAGATTAGTTTAAACAAGTACCTAAAGCTAAGTTCTACGGACTAACTTTTGCCCCAATCTACAGTACTAGTATAGTACTAGTACCTAAAGCTAAGTTCTAACATTATCTAGAGGTAAGTTCTCACCTTGTACCGCTTGTCGGGGCGGTGCGATGCGCGACGTTCGGCTAGTAGGTAGGCGGCGTGAAACTTGGCTCTGCACGCCTAGCACACGAATGGCTGCTCGCCAAGAGCTATGTTGTATTAGTATTTATAACTACGTTCAACCAGTATCTATATCTAGAGCTAATTGCTACCAGTATCTACAGTCAAGCCGCACCACTTCGCACCAGTACGTAAAGCTAAGTTCTACCTAGGTATATCTAGAACCAAGTTTTGCCCCAATCTACAGTTTAGTAATACTATTCTAGTACCTAAAGCTAAGTTCTACCTATATCTATAACTAAGTTTTGCCCCGATCTATAGATTAGTTATACTATTACCTAAAGCTTAGTTCTACCTATATCTAGAACTAAGTTTGGCCCCAATCAATAGATTAGTTATACTATTACCTAAAGCTTAGTTCTACCTATATCTAGAACTAAGTTTGGCCCCAATCAATAGATTAGTTATACTAGTACCTACCTAAAGCTAAGTTCTACCTATATCTAGAACTAAGTTTGGCCCCAATCTACAGCTTAGTTATACTAGTACCTAAAGCTAAGTTCTAACATTATCTAGAGGTAAGTTCTCACCTTGTACCGCTTGTCGGGGCGGTGCGATGCGCGATGTTGGGCTAGAAGGTAAGCGGCGTGAAACTTGGCTCCGCACGTTTCGCACACGAATGGCTGCTCGCCGAGGTGCCGGCGTTCGTGGTTCTGTTACACGAGAACTTAGTATTATTTAGAAGTGGTTAAAAGTCGACAACAATCGGACAAGATAAGAAACACGGTAGATAATAAGAAAAAAAAAACAAAATAAGACGATGTTACAGACTTTCAAGAGCAGATATCTCCAAAACTATACATGATATCTTGTTATTAGTGCTTTCGCTGATGGAAAATGAGGCATAATAGATGTTTTATTGTAATAATGTCTAACTTAGGTCGTTCTACTTTCATTGTAATTCTTTTCGGGATTCATAATTCTGCACTTAATTTTAGTCTTTGTATATGTACTTAAATCATATAATGTAATGTCATAAGTCACTATGATAGCATGATAATTATTTTGTTTTAATTTAATTTTACTATGTACTTATACAAATGGATTAAACTTTGTATTCTTTTAATATTTGACAATTTGGTAACGTTAGTTTGTTTTCAACTAAATGTTTTAATATGTATACCTACCTTTTAAATAAGGTAACCAGAGGTTGGGAACCTGATGTCCTTATATACAGGCATTTAAAATGTCTAGTTTAGGCATCAGTCTCCCACAAAGTATTACCTAAGTATAAACACATCTTGTTTATTAATTTATAAGAACTGTTAAGTGTAAACTTTGTGGAAGAAAAAAAAACTTTTTTCATTTCATCGAAAAACTTGACTGAATAGAACCTGTAGCAAATTTAATCAGCTTTTATTTTCCACGTAGTGAACATGATGCTGAGACGCATAGTTTCTGAGATATAATCCAAAAACCAAAAAATGAGACCTTCAAGTAAGTTCCTCGTTCAAACGGAGCTTGTAGACAAAACAGATTGATAAACATAGGTACTATTTTATATTGTTGGCATATTTACCTTTACGGCCACAGCAGAAGCGGCTCGAAACTCACAGTAGCTACAAGGCAGCTTCTATTAGCTGTGTTTGGCGCTTAAGTGCTCGTTCAAACGGAGCTTGTTGGGGAAACAGAGTGACAAACATACTATTTTATATTGTTTGTATATTTACCTTAACGGCTAAGGCAGAAGCGGCTCAAAACTCACAGTAGCTACAAGGCAGCTTCTGGTAACCGTGTTTGGCGCTTAAGTGCTCGTTCAAACGGAGCTTGTTGGGGAAACAGAGTGACAAACATACTATTTTATATTGTTTGTATATTTACCTTTACGGCCACAGCAGAAGCGGCTCGAAACTCACAGTAGCTACAAGGCAGCTTCTATTAGCTGTGTTTGGCGCTTAAGTGCTCGTTCAAACGGAGCTTGTTGGGGAAACAGAGTGACAAACATACTATTTTATATTGTTTGTATATTTACCTTAACGGCTAAGGCAGAAGCGGCTCGAAAGTCACAGTAGCTACAAGGCAGCTTCTGTTAGCTGTGTTTGGCGCTTAAGTGCTCGTTCTAACGGAGCTTGTTGGCGAAACAAAGTGACAAACAGACTATTTTATATTGTTTGCATATTTACCTTAACGGCTAAGGCAGAAGCGGCTCGAAAGTCACAGTAGCTACAAGGCAGCTTTTGGTAGCCGTGTTTCGCTCGTAAGTGTTCTTTCAAACGGAGCTTGTTGGCGAAACGTTTGCCGCAGTGCTTAAAACAGGGAGTAAAACAAACATTAATTTACTTACTTCTTTTTTATTCATGGATTAAAGTGATATTAAGGTGCATGTAGTCGTGAAACTATCATTTTTGAGGCCCTAAAACTCATAAATTAGCCTAATGATGAATCCAGAATTAATATATATTAAATATTGATATATAAACTTCAATCTGAGCATTTAAAAAAAAACATAGTCTTTAAGATACTATTAAAAAAAACATTGAAATGAAGCTGTTTTCAACTTTAAATACGCTATTGCTTCTTAACTACAAGTGATATTTTCACGTTTCTTTCAGGAAAATATTGCTAACTTGTTTAACTTAAAACTGAGCATTTTTCGTTTTAAAATACATAGTTTTGACGAAACGTGTGTTTAAGCTGTTTTGGTGCGGGTAGCGGGCGGGAAAATTAGGCCACTTTTCTATGCCCAAGGTCGTTGGCGATACCACGGGCCTTAAGATAGGAATATTATTGAAATGCAGTTACATACAAATAATGTTATTAAGACGACCTCCGTGCCTGAGTGGTGTACGCACCGGTTTCAAGGTGCCGCTATCTCTAGAGGTCCCGGGTTCGATCCCCGGTCGGGTAATTATTGAAAATAAACTTTTCAATATTTCCTCGGGTCTGGGTGTATGTGGTAATACCTGTCGTTGTTTCCAATTTCCATAGTACTACTGCTTAAGCTACTATACTTTGGTATTGGAACAATGCACTTTATGTGATGGTGAACAATTTTTTTTTAAACAAGCAACATTTCATTGTCACAAAATTGCTGCTAACTGTATTAAGACTCACCTCACACACGGGCCCCTGGCCTGCGTGTTTTATCTTCTGGTGCATTCTTAAACTAGCCTTCTGCATCCTCTTATTGCACACATCACACTCCACCATGGCTCGGCCCTAAAGGAAACCTTAACATGTTATAAATCAGCAACAAAGACAAACTTTCGAAGTCGCGATTCCCGAACAAGACAAATATATTTGTGTGCATGAACATGGTTGAAAAATGGAAAATGAAGTATTTAGAAAAAATCGACCCGTCTCACAACCAGCTCCGATGGGACTCGAACCCACGACCTTTCGCTATCCGGGCGACTGCTCTAACCACTGAGCTACGGAGTCGTTTAACTAACGACTCCGTTTAACTAACGACTTTTTAAATTTTAAATTTTAAATTACTGTATAAATATCTGGACAAATATTTGAAATTATAATAATAGCAAATTACCTTAAGATTGATGACATTGTAAGTGTTATAATTTGCATACTATTTCAATAGTGATACATGAGCTCTGTTACTGTTTAATGTTACCACCATTTTATACCATGTCTCATGCAAATAAATGATTATGATTATGATTATGATTATGACTCCGTAGCTCAGTGGTTAGAGCAGTCGCCCGGATAGCAAAAGGTCGTGGGTTCGAGTCCCATCGGAGCTGGGGGGCTACCGCGTAACTTTATGGGTATGAACTTCATACGTTTTTGGGAACTTTAAGTCAATTTTATAAAGAAATTAGCCGCTATCAGTTCCTGGTTTTGTGACATCGGGTATAACGATAACTAGCTAGCAACGTTCAACAGAACAAAGCAGCAAAAATCTATCAAGATAAGGAATTCAAATGACAGTTGAAGCCCATACCCATATCCATATTTCTTAGCCGGTAGCCCCCCTGGTTGTGAGACGGGTCGATTTTTCTAAATACTTCATTTTCCATTATTCAACCATAAAAATTGCATGGTGAATGCAAAAAAGTAAAAATTTAAATAACTTGCATGAACATGTCTATTTGTCTTGGTCTGTCTGTGCGACACACATGTTCCCTCAGACAGATATACACCTCTACATTTTAATTAGTACAAAGATTTTAGAGGATGATAGTATTCATCAATAAGAAAAAAAAGAAGAAATCGCTTTTAGCGATAAGGCCGCCAATTGTATGTCTCCTTTGTATATTTTTTTTTTCTATCTGTATTATCTGTGTGTACAATAAAGTATAAATAAATAAATAAATAAATAAATATTTTAGGAGCGTGAGCGCAGTGCTGCCCTCTAGGACAGCACGATCGATTACTTTAATTTAAATTATAACGACATCTATCGAGTTATTTGTAACTATCGACTAAAATTATTAGCGTCATCTATTTTGTTGCTTTGTAACTATTAGTTGAGTCAGTTTAAACGTTGCGGAAAGCACTTGGGTGAATTGGATACAGAGAGATGGCAGCTTTGGACCAAGTGAGTTAAATTGGTCGATGGTCTGCACATTTTGGTGCAGGGGCAAGATAAAAACAGTCTGAAAAGGGACCCACAGGGGTTGGACGTTGAGGCGGTAGTGGGGCCCGCTAGGGCCACTTTTCTGTATCGAATTTGCCGCGTTTAACGATTCATCCGTCTACATCACTTGAATCGTTGTTTTATTTGTGCCATATTGATTGTGATTGAAGAATAAGACGTTTGTTATTGAAGAAGAGACTATTATTTTGAGGATCCCTCGTCACAAGTGTCACAACCATCCTGACAACGAGACCATGCCAGGCAAACCGAATCCACCGACGTTAAATAAAAATTACTACGGAGCCAACCGCAGATTCGCGAAAAAAAATCAGCTGTTCCATACAAAAGTACAACATCGACTCCACTAAAATATATGCAACAGCAAATTTTTTTATCGCGGTTCCGTGGTGGATGGCCCAATAGAAGATTTTTTTTGTATTGATGGACACTATCATCCCCTACAATATTTGTACTTACTAATTATTTTTTTTTATTTTTATTTTATTTTATTGGGGACAACAAACAGTTTACACAATATAGTATTACTTAAGTATACGTTTTCATACAATTTTGTTTGGTTCATTGCGAAACCCACACCGTTATCCACGTATTAATTAAACCATATTACTCAATAAAAATAAAAATAAATTTTTTGTGAATGCAGTTAATAAACCTTACAAAAAAAGAGAAAAACAATACCTATGTTGATTGAAAAAACAGTTATTATTATTATGAGCGAGCTGAGAAACAATGTGTACTATGCGATTATTATAAGAATAGGACGGGTTGTTGACAAACTTCACTCTGAAAAGGTACAGTTCGCAAGAAAGTGCAAAACAAAATGAAAATAGTTTTTTTTTATTTTGACAGTAGGTGGTTTGGGTATTGCCACGTTCAAAACGAAGTTTTTATTTTTTATATCCAACTACTTCCCTTTTTCTTCGTACACAATTTTACTACTCATGCCCTTCCTTTCGGCGCCAGACATAGCACACATGTGCTACACATGTATTTGAGACTTGAGTATTTGTTCACAGCTTTGATAAAATACTAGAACATATTTCTACAGTACTTTGCAATGTCAGAAGGAAAAGTCTCAATGTCTTTGTAGCAGTAAGTAGCAGCTGCAGTAGCAGCTCAGACCAGCGGGACGATGAATCTCAAATGAGTGGAATAGAAGAGGTGGAATACCATTAGCAAGCATAGGTAATGTGTTTTGATTTACAATTGGCGGATTCACGAAAGGCGCCTCCCCAAGTGGCTTGATTGAATCGTTCCCCGTGATACCAATACCCGGCGCACCCTGGTAACAATTTCAATCAACGTGTAGAATCTAGCTGGCCAATTCTTTTACCATGATAGACCAATACAATTTTTCACTAGACTCCCAATTTACCAATTTTATTGTAAAGTTGATTATTAAATTATTTTCATAACTTGAATTCCTGTTTTATTTAAATACTTAAACCAGTAAATAGAATCAAAATTCAATTTATTCTGTGTTATTGAAGCTTATTAAAGTACCCCGCAGAACAATGTATGAAAAAATTGTTTCAGTTAAATATTACAAAATTTTAATTCGATTGAGATTCAAATTACCTGATCATTTTCGCAAAAGCATACTTTCATGAGTCCTATACTTTCCGAAAAAAACAATTTATTGATTTGTATTTATCTGCAAATTATTCATAATGTTTTGGTTTGCACGAACATCATTAAGTATTTATCGTAAGCTATGACATGATCAGCCCCCTGATTCACGATAAATTTCTTTTTTGAATGAAACATACATTTATGAGTAATTAAATACCTAGGTACTTACCGATTCACCGGCTTTTCTATTCCTATTCTTCAATGTGCAAGTACTCATATGATCTATTAATGATTCCTTACTGAGAAATTCCAATTTGCAATACTGAAAAAAGAACATATAAATCATCCTTCACACGTTTTTAACCACTGAGCCAATTTCGATGAATTTTAGCACATACGTAAATTAGACTTCGAGAATCATGTAGGCTAAATAATAACAATAAGTAATAATAAATGTTATATTTATTGGTGTTATAAAGTGTAAAAGTTTAATATCCATCCATACTAATATTATAAATGTGAAAGTGTGTTTGTTTGTTTGTTTATTTGTTTGTTTGTTTGTTTGTTTGTCCGTCTTTCACGTCAAAACGGAGCCACGGATCGACTCGATTTTTGGTATGGGGATAGTTTGGGAGCTGGAGATTAACATAGGTTACTTTTTATTCCGGAAAATTATAAAATAAAAATGATTATTTTGTATAGAAAATCGATAAACTGTCGTACTATACAAAACTGTCATTTCTACCATAGCCGCTTCCAAAGAGGTATGTCAAAGAGTATTGTAGTCACTGACGTTTTAGCCGCTTTGGATTACCTACTTTTTAATAAGTTAATATGGCAAAACAACGTTTGCCGGGTCAGCTAGTTTAGAAATATAATTTTGTATGTATTTATAATGTAATCCTACTAATATTATAAATGTGAAAGTTTGGATGTTTAGATGTTTGGATGTTTATTACTCAATCACGCCAAAACGGCTGGACGGATTTGGCTGAAATTTGGGACATAGACACTTTGTAGTCTGGAGAGGAACATAGGCTACCTTATATCCCGGAAAAGTATCACATTCCCGCGGGATAACGTTGTGTAGTTCACGCGGGCGAAGCCGCGGGCGGAAAGCTAGTAAAGATGATAATTATAATAATAAGGAGCCACATGTAAGTGGCACACTAGTAATATTTTATACAAACCACTAACTAATATAAATGTTATATTAACTATGACGATTAAAAATAAAATTGCAGTTGACGAATTTTAAATATCCTACTTCTAATCCTACTAATATTATAAATGTGAAAGTTTAGATGTTTGGATGTTTGTATGTTTGTTACTCAATCACGCCAAAACGGCTGATCAGATTTAGCTGATATTTGGGACACAGATACTTTGTAGCCTGGAGAGGAACATAGGCTACTTTTTATCCCGAAAAAATGTCATATTCCCGCGGGATAACGTCGTGAAGTCCACGCGGGCGAAGCCGCGGGTGAAAAGCTAGTCCAACTTAATATTATAAGTGTGAAAATTTAGATGTTTGGATGTTTGTTACTCAATCACGCCAAAACGGCTGAACGGATTTGGCTGAAATTTGGGACACAGATACTTTATAGCCTGGAGAGGAACATAGGCTACTTTTTATCCCGGAAAAATATCACTTTCCCGCGGGATAACGTCGTGTAGCTCACGCGGGCGAAGCTGCGGGTGGAAAGCTAGTATATTATAAATGTGAAAGTTTAGATGTTTGGATGTTTGTATGTTTGTTACTCAATCACGCCAAAACGGCTGAACGGATTTAGCTGAAATTTGGGACACAGATACTTTGTAGCCTGGAGAGGAACATAGGCTACTTTTTATCTCGGAAAAATTTCACACTCCCGCGGGATAACGTCGTGTAGTCCATGCGGGCGAAGCCACGGGCAGATAGCTAGTAAAGATGATAATTATAATAATAAGGAGCCACATGTAAGTGGAACACTAGTAATATTTTATACAAACCACTTACTAATATAAATGTTATATTAACTATGGCAATAAAAAATAAAATTGCAGTTGACGAATTTTAAATATCCTACTTCTAATTATCAAATAAGTACTTACCATACATCTAAAAGACTCTGGTCCATGCATCATGACTTTATGTCGTTTAAGTTTATTTTTTATTACGAAGCTGTCACACAGTTCACATTTCACCCTCCTCTCGTCAGCTCCTGGATGACTTTTAACCATATGATAATCAATACTCCGTATCGATAAATTCTTCGAACATAATTTACAAGTGACTCGTTCCTTTTTATTGTTTTCATCATACACTTTACTGTAAGGTAACTCAATTTCCTTGTTACTTCTATTTCTTTTTGTTCGTACTTTGATTTTATTTGGTTTGCGTTTGGGTGTTTTGGTTGCATCAGTTGTGGTTTCATCATCTTCATTGTTTGTTGTTTTTGCTTCAATTGTGTCTCCATTGGCATCTTCACAAGTTTCTAACTCAATTTTGATTTCGATAACACCAACGTCGATTTCTGTGTCACAATTTTCTACTTCATCTTTTAATGGGAACTTACAGGTCTGTTTGTTTTGAAAATTTGTTAAATATATTTCAACATCTTTACAATGTGTTCTAAATTTGAGAGAACTGTTAATGAATGATATGCAACTATTGCACATATGTTGGGGAAGACCGTCATCTTTCTCCACCTGAAATAATAGTTTGATAAAAATATAAGAAGAAACATAGTACCTAGTCTACTACTACTATGTAAGTATGTACTTACTTACTTTTTGATTGTATACAATTATAACATCAGGAACTGACACAAAAGTTTAATAGATTATTCCAAATAATTTTAGGTTACAATAAATTACTTAGTGCCACTTTCTGAGTTTTTTTTGTAATAAAGATAGGCAAATAAATTATTTTGGTATCAAAATAAAAAAGGTTCTGTAAGAGTACCTATGCAAATTTCTAAATTAAAAGATTTATAAGGAAAGGATTAAAGTGATAACTGAAATTAAGTATATTATTTACCTTCGCACCAGTAGTTGTATAAATAACACTAGAATAATTTTTATATTCGTCAGTATTCAGGAATATTGGGTACAGATTTGTCGCACTGAGGCAGGTTCGGCAAACGGCTGTTATATCCATATTTGCACCACTGTTTAACTATAAATGTCACAAAAAATCTTTAACATTGAAGTAACAATAATACTATTCAATAAAAATCTATCTATTTACCGTTTTAGCTGTAATCAAAAATATTTGTAAGAAAGATTTTCTTACAAATTTTTGTATGGATCTCAGATTAGATATTTTTTTATATTTGTCAGACAAGTCAGACACACACAGCACAGCAGACAGCTGGCTGTCACAGACGTTAGAGATGTAACACACTAATAAATTGTTCACCTAACATCAAACGATGGTAATTGAATTATCATCCGACTAATCGACTCGGACGGACCGACCGACTACGTACGACTGTCAATGAAGTCGGGCCTTAGCCCTCATTCACACGGTCGCTTTTTGGAAGTTTTAATCATCTCTGTTTTGTGTGACTATATTACTAAAAATAATATACGATTATAATTTATTTATTTATAACCTACTAACACATATTATATATAAGTAGTGTGCGCGTCTTTATTTTAGATAGGTCCACATCGAGTTCTACAGCCTCAAAATTCTAAAAACCACTTCTATTGACTTGACACCTACGTTGTATTCCCAACGAGATGCCATAAAGAAGCAGAGTCTGCATGAACAAAAAACTAAGCTAAAAACTGGACATTAGCGAAATCCAAAAGGGAACCGCCACCACCGCATAAAAAGAAGAAGAAGAAGAAGAAGAACATCCCGGCTAACTGTTCACACGCGGGCGCTTCTTTGCTTTGGGAATTCTATTGTTAGCTCCCGTTCGAACAGGCACTGAAACACGTGCGTTAAAAACGCACGTTTTTCTAACGCTAAAAATATATTAATTCCCGACGTAAAAAAGCGCCCGCGTCATGAACAGTCAGCCGGGAAGTTCGCGCGTTATACTTCGATTCAACAATAACACCTAGTGCGTTTATTATAGCGTCTAATAAGCGCCCGGCCCGTGCGTACCATAGCTTTTTTTTTTTTTTTTTTTTTTTTTTTATTATTGGCTCCACCCGGTTTGGGTATTAGCCATGACAAAGGTAGGGAAACTGAACTATATCTTAACTAATTTAGGTATATACAAGGAAATTTGGAATTGGATAGTGGGGAGGGAAAGAAAGAAGGATTATAATATATATATATATAGGATGTGTAAGAGGGGTTTAGATTAAATTTGAATATTATTAGTGGATATGAAAAGAGAAATACATTTATAAACATAAATATCATTGGAATATAAAAGAAGCAATATAGAAGTAGGAAGAGGGATACTGAGGGAAATTAAGGAGTCATAAAAGGAAGTATGATCGTAGAGGGGACAGGAAAAAAATATATGATTTACATCACCCAATTCAGTGCCACACTCACACAATGAATTATCAATGATTCCTAGTCTGGACAAATGGGCAGGAGTGCAGGTATGGCCAAGTCGCATTCGTGTAATAATGGTAGTGGGTACTTTACCAAGCTTCATTTTACAAAACCAAGGTTTGGATGGTATGTCTGGTTGAATCCGTTTATAATAGCTGCCTTTGTATTTACTGCTTAAGTGCCACTGACTATCCCATGATTTTTTGAGACAAACCCTTGCATATGCGCACAAATCATAGCAATAATTTTTGTAAGGGAATAAATCCCCAGAAACTATTGCTTCCTTTGCTAGTTGGTCAGCTTTTTCGTTACCTTGAATATTACTATGACTAGGCACCCATACAAAGTTTATCTCATAACCTGCTATTGAGCATTTTTGAAGTAAATTTCGGCATTCTATAATTATTTGGTAGCTTAAATTGCTTTTAAAAGGAAATTTTTGCAGAGCTTCTAGAGCGCTTCTTGAGTCTGAGAAGATAATTACTTTCTTAAATTTATATAATAACACATATTCTAACGATTTTAAAAGGCCAAGGCATTCACCAGTAAACACCGAAGACTCAGGCGGAAGTTTAACCATTTGAATAACTTGGTACTGTTTATGGAATATTCCAACACCAACATTACTATCAGAGGATAACTTGGAAGCATCGCAATAAATATGATGATAATCCCGCCATACTTCTGACAGTAAAAATTTAAAGTGGTATTTAGTGTTGATGTCATTTTTATGGAAATCTATGTTGAAATGGATATTTGGAAATAAGATTAAACATTCGTAGTTTTGTGAAAAAATTGGAAGATATGATGACCTGTGAATTGGAGCTTGAAAGGAGCAAAACTTACTGAAACTTACAACAAGACAAGGTACTTGTTTGTGTGACCAGTATGAGGAGGATTCCACGAGTTCTAAAAGTTTGGAAAGTTTATTATACAGTGGGTGATTATAAAATTGAAACGCTCGAAAAAGGTATCTGTCACATAGGTACTGCCGTCTAAGTTTCAAAGGGGGATCAGAACACTCTACTTGAAGAGCATTTGTGGGACTTGATTTCATAACGCCAGTAACAATGCGGAGGGCTTTCGACTGAATAATATCAAGTTTTTTCATGCCGAGCGCGCTGCAGGGTTCTAATAGGAATGTCCCGTAATCTAAAATGCTTCTAACAATGGAGTTGTAAAGCTGTTTCAAGGAGGAAGGATGAGATCCCCACCAGACACCAGATAAACATCTTAAAATATTAAGCGTCCTTTCACATTTGGCAACAACCTGATAACAATGTGTTAGACCTGTTAATTTACTGTCCAGTGTTATGCCTAAAAACTTGGCTTCGTCACTAGTTGGAATTATTGAATTTCCATAATAAACAGTGATGGGTGGTGGACATCGCATCCTAGAAAAAAGGACCACACTGCTCTTGGAACTTGATAGCTCAAGGCCGTTAGTTTCAAGCCAGGTTCTTAGTGAATCTAAACAAGACGAAAGGAGGGAACATAGGTTTTCGATTGATTTCCCTGTACAGTATAACAGCAGGTCATCAGCGTATTGTAATGTATGAATACTGTTAGGAAGGGAGCTATCTAAATCATATGTATAAATATTGTACAACAGTGGGCTTAGCACAGAGCCTTGTGGAAGTCCATTCCATACTAACCGTGACTTCGTATTCTCGGTACCTTGAGAAATACGGATTGTTCTATCTGATAAAATATTTATGATGAAGTTAACTAATAATGGTGGAACTTGTAATTTAATAAGTTTAGTCTGAAGGATGCTAAGAACAACATTATCATACGCTGATTTTATATCCAAAAACGCAGCCAAAAGCGATTGATTCAAAGAGAAAGCTATTCGGATGTCAGTTGTAAAGATGCCAATGCTGTCAATTGTACTTTTATTTTTTCGAAAACCAAACTGGCTGTCACTCAGTAAACCTCTACTTTCAATAAACCATTCTAAACGAATTTTGATAAGATGTTCGGCAATTTTAAGAAGAACTGAAGATAAAGCGATAGGTCGATAAGAAGAAACATTATCACTGGGTTTATGCGGTTTTAAAATAGGTATTATCTCTTGTATCTTCCATGCACAAGGGATGTCACCATGTAACATCATAGAGTTGATTAGATTTAAAAGGTATATTAAACTACTATCCCCCAAGTGACTGATAAAAGAATATGGGATATTGTCACAGCCAGGAGCAGAGTCCTTGACATAGGACAAAACCCCTTTGAGTTCGGCTAATGAGAAAGGAGAACTAAGACCTGTCAGTTCCGTTGAGGAGGGGGTTGGCAGAAGTGTACTACCACATGGTACGTAAGGAGGGGCTAATCTATCTAGAAATTCTTCAGTTAATTGTTCCGGAATATGTTTGGGTGTGGATTCTTTGAATGCTGAGCGAAACCGGCGAATATGGGACCAAACAAGAGATACTGGAGTATTAGGTGATATTGAAGTGCAAAAACTTTTCCAACTTTCCCATTTCTTTTGTTTAAATAATTTCCGAGTACTATTGATATGATATGACAAGGTATTAAAGTTTTCAGTTGTAGAATTTAGCTTATATTTTATTTCAGCCTCCTTCCTTTTGGTAACTGCTATGGTACACTCCTGATCCCACCAGGGAGGAGATGGAATTTTACTTGGATGACCAGTTTTAGTGGGAAATACTTTATTAGCAGTGTTTATTAATAAAGATGTTAAAGCATTTGCACAAGTTGAAAGGTTATTTTTATCAATGTTTGGAAGTTCTTGTAAATCTTGTTCAACTTGTAACTTAAAAGTATTCCATTTCTCCTTAACCAATATATGTTTCAATCTTGGAGGATTCATATTTGGTTGTTTTAGTGGACTATTTAAGAAAGTAATTATAATTGGATAATGATCACTGCCATGTGTGGAACTAAGTGTAGTCCATGTTAAGGAAGAAGCAAGGCTAGGGGAGACAATGGATAAGTCGGGAACACTTCTACCCTCCTCTGGTTTGGTTCTACGAGTGATTTTGCCAGTATTAAGTAGACATAAATTATTAGCATGTAACATATCTAACATTTTACTGCCATAGTGATTAGACGTAGAGCTACCCCATGAGCAGTGTTGAACATTAAAATCTCCCATAACCACAATGGGTTTTGGTAGCGATTTTATAATATTTTCAATTTCATCATAAATGTGTGACACAGGATGAGGAATGTAGATTGAAACAAAACAGATATTATTTACAACAGCAGCAATTATTGAAAAATCATTACTATGATGAGGAATTGGAATGTGTTTAAAAAAGAATGGATGTTTTATGAGCAAAGCTACACCACAACCAACAGTAGGGTCTAGCCCAAGCCGGTCTTCACGTACACATGAAAAGCCGGATAATTTAAAATTTAAACCTGGTTTAAGCCAGGTTTCTTGGAGAGCAACTACAAAGGGTTTATACTTATTAATTATATGAATTAAGTCAGATTTTTTACTGATTACACTTCTGCAATTCCATTGAACTACAGAGTTCATTCAGTTTATTTAAATTAACATAGTTTTTATCAGATTGTGCAGCGTTGGACGGTGAGGAAATAATATTACTATTAGACAATGTTTGAATGAGAGCAATTATAAGGTCTCTAATGGGTAAGTTAGAAAGTGAGTTGTCTGTATTGTTATTATTCAAAGCATTCCCATTGGGGGACGAAGGCATTCTAAAGTCATTTAATATTTCTTCATGAGCAGTTTTGTCATATCCTTTACTGATGTTTCGAGGAGATTTTGGTTTAATAAAAACTGTTTTTTTGTAAGAATTTCTTGTTTCATTTAATTTGCTACCAGTATTATTAGAGGGGTATACGAAATTGGAGATAGGTGGTGAAAGAGGAGAGGAAGCAAGAACATCTGCATATGACTTGTAAGAGGCAGGATGAAGCTTTAATGCCTCCGCATAAGAAATACAATTTTTTGCCATACTTTCTTTGATAGCCTTCTGCCTAAAAAATTCAGGGCAGTTCTTGCTGATGGCTGTATGTAAACCAGTACATAAGCAGCATCTTATTTCCTCTTCATCGACTGTGCA
This sequence comes from Crambus lathoniellus, assembly GCA_949710035.1. NCBI lineage: Eukaryota > Metazoa > Arthropoda > Insecta > Lepidoptera > Crambidae > Crambus > Crambus lathoniellus. The sequence goes on from OX453319.1 coordinate 2,067,875, forward strand.
ATTATCTCCAGAATGTCCTGATCCACACTTAAAACATCTAGAAACAGATCTACATTGAGCTTTAATGTGGCCATAACGGCAGCATTTGTAGCATTGAATTGTTGGGAATATATACAAATTTACAGGTAAGGCATTATAGCATAAATACACTCTTTTTGGAAGAACCTGTCCATCAAAAGTCAGAACTATTGTTTCAATTGGAGAAAAATCTATTTTACCATTAACAGTTACTTTTTTCTTCAGTCGTCTGATTCTAAGAATATTACCACATCCTATGGGAACTGAAATATTGTTCATGATATCCTCCTCAGACCAATCTGCGGGGACACCTCTTACTACACCCATCCGGGTTATATTATGGGTGGGGATAAAAGCTTTGTAATTGTTCTGCTTTAGAAAGCTGCTATTTATGAAATTGTTGGCATCTAGAAAGTGAGAAAAAGAAATTGAAGCTTTGTTTCTTCCAATTTTTTTCAAACTACCATTTACAATGTTATTAAATGTATGCCTTTTTAAAAAACGCCCTAAAGCAACAGGATGTAATATAACATTTTCATCAGGGGATGTAAGTTCCCGTTGTATATAAACTATGTAAGGTGACGCATCTGAAGCTTGGTAAAGTAACCTAGCTACAGGGGTACGATCAGCAATTTGAGGGTTTTGGGAACCGGAAGTTTGGACGGATTGTGAAGGTTCAATCACCGAATTGTTTGGTAAATGTTGTTCTATATTTGTCGGAATATTACAATGACAGTCAGTTTCTGTAAGATCATTTACATCTGAGAGTTTCAGTTGACTTTTTCGTCTCTTTTTATTGCAGTGTTTGCACGTTTTTCTCGCAGAAGATCTTTTACGTTTTGGGTTTTTATTTGATTCAGAACAATCTGTATCAAATAAAGATCCCTCAGTATCCATGTCAGAGGTGTTAGAAATAGTAACAAAGTTAGTTGCCTGGGGGATAGTTCCCCCAGGGTCGTGGGGCCCGTTGGGCCCGTTCATATGAGAAATATATTAAAAACTTACCAGATATCCAACTATATACAAAAATTAATAGATATTATACAAAAATACAGTTAAATAAAGAAAATTTACACCCACTATCCAAAATAATTAATTTAAAATCAAAAAGCCAGAAAAAACACGACCGCCTTTCTTGAAGTTTCCCGCGCTTTTTTCTACCATAGCTTATATCTGTCAATCTAGGCTAAATGTAGGCAGTATGATTTTTGACCCTAGCCTGTTTCTGGAACGATCGTTTAAAAAGTATAGCTGTCAATTTCTAACGTCGCTTTGACTTTGACATTTAATTTCACGTGTTTGTGTTTTGCTCACGATGTGTGTCGGTTTCTATTTTAATTTCCTATTTTAATCGATTAAACAAAGCAAAATGACACTCACAGAAGACAAAGAGATTGATATATTTGTAGGAACCAAAATAGGTTCATTTAAACGTAAGTACTTTACGAATATTAGTCGAAAACTTAATTAGCCAAGTTCGCACTGACTGACGAATCTGGATAAAATGTTCAATTTACCCGGTGTTAAATGAGTTCAGTTCATTATCGTTGGTTACTTATAAAGGTTTGTAGGTATTTAATGTTCTATACCCTTACAATTCATTTTAAGTTCCAAATTGATCATGTTTTTATAACCCCATCCTATAAACATTCTCTTAATTTTCACTATAAATATATTAAGTATTCACTTTTATTCATCAAACACTAAACTAGCTACGCCGCGCGTTTTTACGCGCGTAGTTTCCCTTCCCGTGGGAATATCGTGATGAAATAAAGCTTAAGAGGGGGTAAAAAGGTAAATAGCCAGTCTTAGATTTGATTTCTTCAGCTATAATCAATTTATTTTCATTATGACGCATATTACTGAGCCAATATTTTAATACATAATATCAAACTATATAATCTAGCTACCCTATTATTGATATGCAAAAATAATGTTTATTTTACGACTAATTGAAATAAAACTAATTCGATGTTAACTAAGTTCTTATTCCGCGCAGAACGCTATTGTTTATTGCACCTGACGCGAGGTGACAGGCATGACTCGTTTCATCCAGCGCGAGTGAAATCTGATTTTTTTCAAGTTTTATGCACTGTCATCCTTACTTCCTTACTTTATATTATAAATGCATCTCTGTCTGTCTGTGTGTTACACAATCACACCTAAACTACTGAACCGATTTGAATGAATTTTGGTACAGAGATAGTCTAGAGCCTGAGAAAGGACATAGGCTACTTTTTATTCCTGAAAAATATCACCTTCCCGCGGGATAACGTCGTGTAGTACACGCGGGCGAAGCCGCGGGCGGAAGGCTAGTAAGTCATAAGTCACTTGGTAATATTGAAGCTGTCCATTGGTGAAAGTATTTTTAGAGTAGTTCCAGAGTTACTTCTTAAATGCAAACTTTGTACCTGTTTATAATATTAAATTCATTGATGTAGATTTGTTTTAAGAATGTACCTACTTTTGTTATGTTCTTACAGGGCATAGGGGTAGGTATTATTAGGAAAAATAAAAAAATTATTAAAAAATCAAATTGGAATACTTATGGCCATTTTTCTATTCAATCAGTTTTGCTTAACCCATTTACAGTGACCATTTGATATAAAGATAAAAAAAAAACAAAATTGCCCTCAGATCAAACATAGTTATGACTGTGTGGTCATTTTCTTCTTGTTGTTCTTTGTTCGCTGATATAAATGTTAGTTTTAGTAACAACTGTAAGCCTAGCATGACCACCCAAAACGCGATATGTATCGAATGATAAAGCGACTTATCGACATTCAAACGTCAAAACCTCTAAGTCTTTTGACAGTTAAACCGGATAACTTATCATATCATATCCCATTTTGTTGGTCATGCTAGGGGGGCTGGGTTAAATAGGCTGGCTGTGAAAACCTTGCATGTGCATTACTCAAAATTTTACAGGAGATGAAAAAACCATTTATTGAAAAATTTTACGAGGTTCTCATTTACTTCAATAGATGGCACTACAATGATTGAATCTGAGTTTCGTTCGACGTAGACATGTATTACTAGGTTTTCTCACGAAAAACAAAAGAGTTTTACAGTCCGTCTTTCCTTCAGTAGACTTAATTCACCTGTTCGTATGCTAAAACCCTTCATATTTTAATTTTGTCAAAAGATATAAAGTGTACATAATAAACATGCTGTTTTTTTCTTTTTCATGTTTTTTATTTATTTTTGTTTTTTTGTGTGTGTCATCAACAGTGATCGGATAATCGGATGCATATTTACCTAAAGTTAATATTTGGCTAACTAACTATGGAAGCGGCTTCTTAAAATATGTTTTTTAAATATAAATCCCGGGATTCCAGAAAATTCGGGAATGCAAAGCTAGTCGGTAACATGGTGTAAAAACGAAGCCTTTAGCATGTGGTATTTATTTTTCTAAATTCCTCAACAACTATTCATACGTATTTACTTGAAGTTTAGTTAAGTTCCCAATGCGATTTATGAATATGAAGACTGTTAGAGGAAGAGTAGTGAGTGTTAGTTTTAATAAAACAATAAGTACTTACAATAATACTTTATGGGTCTATATACCCTTTTCGGGTCGCTACTTGCACACAAGCAGGTATATGTATAATTTGCCGTCTCACTCGCATTCATTAAGAAATACCATAGCCTTCTCTATTGTTTGCACAGACATATCCGTACGCGTCAGAGTGAGACACGAGACATGCCGTGCTTCCGCCCGCACACCAACCCCGGGCAGGCCCCAGTCAGGGCGTTTGTGCACTACACTGAATTTTACCGATCCGGAAAAATCGGATGCTTGTATTTTAATAATTAATCTTTTATAATAGTAAGAATTTAATTTTTTCGTGTCAATGTTTCAAACCCTAAACTACACGAGATAAATAAATTCTTACTATTATTAATGATTAATTATTAAAATACAAGCATCCGTTTTTTTCCGGATCGGTAAAATTCAGTGTAGTGCACAAACGGCCAAGGTCACTCGCTCAAGGTCACGCGCTATGTGCCTACCGCTAAGTAGCTCGTAACCGAGCCTATCAGCAGTGGGCTGTCGCACGCGTTTCCCGCACAAAACGCTGCGATACAATTTTATTACGTACCTATATAATTATTAAAGATAAAATCTTGACTAACGATACGATGGTTCATTATTGTAATTGTGAGTTCAAATATGGAATAAAAAATATAGATCATTTTATAACATTAAAGCACATTTAATTCACTCTATTGCATTATTCATAAATAGTAAAGTTTATTTCACTTCAGCCATTTTGTTTAATTTATGTTCTTTGTACAACCTTGACGATTTCGCTCGATGACGTACTCTCGCGAAGTACGCGGGAATCTCGACTCTTGGAGCGCGTCCGTAGAATATGTGTCTTCTTGCAGCGGTTCTGCAGCGGTTTTTGTAGGCTAATATAGCGTAGGTATTTTAGCTTTTGTATAGATAGAGGGATGTATCTGTTACGTAGTACCTAACTATTTTCTAATCTTACCCCGGGCACACCTGTATTCGTCTACTGCGCAGAATTCCGCGCGAACTTCAGGACCGTCAAGTTATTTTGCGCGTACTGCACAAGCCGAGCTATGGAAATCTAGCAACGTTGCACGTGAATTGTCCATTTCTATTGACAACGCCAATGACAATACGACAAATTTAAAAACAAGAGAAAGCCTACAATACTTACGAATGCCTGACAGCCACTGAAAAGATTCCAACTTTTTATATGGAGCCTGGCATAGGTACCTAAAGTTCCAAGTACCTTACCTACCTAAAAATGACAAGTTTTAATAAACTAAGTTTTATTATACAAATTCAAAGTGAAATATTTCAAAAAGTACATCATTTACGACTTTTTGTCAAAGATTATTTGTTGTTTAAAAATGTTTTCTCTGTTGACTGGTGTATGTTTCATAGGTGTACACCAAAATATGACGTTTAGGTACATACGTACTTGCATCTTTAAGTATGCCAATGAGTTACGTTCGTGGTAGGAGGCAGTGAAGTTACATAGATACTGTGTTTCCTAAACATTCAACTTACTTAGTCCTTTAATACAATAGGTAGGTACAGGTACTACTGTTAGTTGATCGCGGGATTTTATTGGTTGCTCTTTTACTTTAATAATCAAGAACTTGAATGGTTTTTCTTTATAATTTCTTATTTATTATTCGTTTGAGATATGTTTCGAAACTTGAAAAAGTATGTGAAGAAATGTAAAATTATAAAGGAGTTATTATTATTTTTAGATATATTTTTGATACAAAAGTGCATTCCATTTTAGCCAACATCTGAATATATGTAAATACCAGATTTGATTCTATATAACCAAAACACTATATTTGTCAATTCCGAAATCCCGGGATTTTTCGATACAAAAGTGCATTCCATAACAGCCAACACCTCAACTTTAGGTAAATATGCATCCGATTATCCGATCTCTAGTCATCAATGAAACGTTTTCTTTCTTTCTTATATACTAATCATTGGCAGTAAGAAAACATACAAGAAGCAATGAATCGTTACAAATAAAAACCACTCATTTACTTAAACTACCTGTTATTTATTTCCAGACATAAAGTACCACACAGACTCAACAAAGAACAACAAGAAAAACATAGAGAATTTAGTTGACATCAAATCATTGCAGAAAGATGATGGAATTACATGCATGGTCTGGGGTAACACTGCACAGACTGAAATACTGCTAGCTAGGAAAAATCAACAGGTAAGGTCTACAAAGTAAGGTTGAAATCTAAATTAACTTGAAATGCACCCTTATTTTTTTATTTGTAATTTTTTTTATCCACAACGGTATAGCACTTACCCTTCATCACACCTGATGTTAAGTTGTGATAAGGCTGAAGGTGGAAGCGCACTACTCCTGGAATCCCCCGATCACTGAGGAACTGGCTATCTTATCTCTAACTGCCAGAACACAATAATGCTGTAAACATCATTGTTATGGCGTCAGCCTTAGATAAGATGGTGGTAGCTAGCCAGGCGGACTAAGACAAGTCCTAACGGACAAGCTTAAGGAAGAGGATCTAAAGAAGTTAACGATAAGTCAACTCAACAGGTACTGTAAGCGCACAGGTAGGTTCGAGGGTCCGACGCCGGTGGGGTAAATGATAACCCGCCTCCCCCCCTGATTTTTCAGCTTTTAGGGGACTTGGGGAACTGGGTGAAATGGTCCCGACCTAGGTGACTGATCACCCGTCCGGCTTCGCTGGCGTCCCCCCTATAAATAATAATAATAATAATAAAGACAAGTCCTACCACCAACCAAACCAAATTCAATATGTACCCCCACTGGGAATCGAACCCGGGACCTCTTGGTCTGAAATCGGTGGTGTGAACCACTAGACCACACAGACGGTTAAAAATGTTTTGACTTTTGGCGAACCATTTCTTACTTCTTTTCGTGTTACTTACTTTATTTTTATTACTAGTGGCCGCCCGCGGTTTCACCCGCGTGGTTCCCGTTTCCGTGGGAATATCTGGATAAAAAGGATCCTATGTTTTTTTTTTTTTTTTTTTTGCGTCGAACGACCGACCGTTTCCTATTGAAACAATCGCTCATCCGGCAACCTTCCGAACTACGGGGGAAGGAGGCAGTGAATCCTCATGGATACCATTACAGCCGGCTGTAATGGTTATGTCGGACTCTTACCGACTAAACACTGCCTGAAAACAGCTGTTACCTGGATGGGTATTTCAGCTTATCTGTGGCGACCACGTCCCTGGAGGGCCGTGGCGCAGGGCGTCACCCACCTAGGCGTAGTGCGCACTGGGGATGGCCAGCATCCAGAAGAGGTGTCTGGCCATATCTGAAATCAGAAAACAAAAAGGCCGATACCCAAAGCGGGCGGTTCGGCAATGAAATGAGTGAAATGAAGGAATTAAAATGAGATAAGATAGAAAAATGGGACTATACTTAAAACTTTGAAGTGCTTTTAGGCACTGACTGTGTTGGGATGGATCCTATGTGTTATTCCAGACTATAATCTATGTTTGTTAGAAATTTCATCCGTCCGTTCAGTAGTTTTTGCGTGAAGGAGTAACAAACATACATATACATCCATACCCACAAAATTTCGCATTTATATTTTTAATTTTAATTTTATTTATTGTGACAACAACAGCCATACTTAAACTAGAAAGACAAACTTAACTAAAACAGTTACATCTTCTCCCAAAAAGTTGCCCACAGTGAAAAATAACAATACGCCTTTATGACAGTTTAAAGTAAGTACCTATCTTTAAAAATATGTAAAATTACAAGAGTGTTTTTGTTAAATTGACACTAGCAGCATCTAATTATATTATATTATGATAACTAGCTTTCCGTCCGCGGCTTCGCCCGCGTGGACTACACGACGTTATCCTGCGGGAATATGATATTTTCCGGGATAAAAAGTAGCCTATGTTCCTCTCCAGGCTACAAAGTATCTGTGTCCCAAATTGCAGCCAAATCCGTTCAGCCGTTTTGGCGTGATTGAGGAACATACAACATCCAAACATCTATACTTTCACATATATTATGGTAGGAAGTAGGATATTATAGTAGGATAGGATAGTAGGATGTTGACTACCATCTTGTTTATTAACAGGATCTGGTGTAAGATGTTGCATACTTGCCCAGGAGATGCCTGTTCACTCTGACCTTGACGAGACCAAGGTTATAGTTATCGGGGAACACATAAGCAGGCAACGCATTAATTTCATTCCTTAGCGGTTAGCATAAAAAACGAATCTGCAAAGCTTTACTGGCGATGGTGTCTCACTGTACACTTGCATTCCCTGTCCCTGATTGTTTATGCATTGTACTATCTAGTTTAACACTAATATAATAAGTAGAGATCGGATAATCGGATGCATATTTACCTAAAGTGAATATTTGGTTAGGAAATTATGGAAGCGGCTTCTTAAAACATGTTTTTTTTTAAATATAAATATCGGGATTCCAGAAAATTCGCGAATGCAAAATTAGTCAGTATATAACATGGTGTGGAAACAGAGTCTTTAGCATGAGCTATTTTTTTTTTTTTAATTCGAGACAAAAGTGCATTCCATAACAGCTAACACCACAGCTTTAGGTAAATATGCATCCGATTATCCGATCACTGATAATAAGCTTAAAGTAGAAGGGTCTGCGCGTGAATGGCGAGAGGGACCAGCCACACGAAATTAAGCGAAACTGGTTCACCGAAAATCTCTCTGATTGTACACTGCAGATCACATGAAAATAAAGTATTCTAAAGTGCTTGTTCCTGGCTACAATCTACAGGAGATCTCTACGTTCGTTTTGTGTAAACCCACCTTTAAACAATTTCTTTCACTACCTCCCTTCAGATTCAATCGTACGACACCCTCCACGGTTTCACGACCACCTACAACGGCACAGCTGACTTCGGCACCGGCCACGTGGTCGGCCTCGGGCGCTGCCAGAGGAAGATGGTAGCTGCTCTGTCCAGCGGGGTCGTCAAGATATGGGGCAAGAAGTCTGAGGAGCTGGTTGAAGTCGGGAAAATGGACAGGATGAGGCTGTGTCAAAGTGATGACACCTTGTTTGCTACAGGTAATTCATGACAGGCGCGGTTACAAGGGGGCGGGGGGTAATTGAGACACAATTTAACTTACAATTGTTTTGCATTTATCATTTGGCCACGTGAAATAAGTATAGATTGCCCCCCTTGAACCAAATTTGCCCCCCCCCCCCCCTTCAATCTTGGCTCATTTACTTTTACAAAGCGAGTAGTGATGTCGCTGCCAGAGGAAGATGGTAGCTGCACTGTCTAGCGGGGTCGTCATTAATGCTATCAACTTGAAATTTGGAATTTTTTTAGATGACGTTTGCCTAACAATTTTGCAAAAAAGAGAGAAATAAAAATATTTTTTTGTAACTGTGATTGAAAGAGGTCTTTAAAATTCGAAGTGGGGCTAGGGCTACACCGCAAATTCTCTGACGAATATAGCTTCGCCATGAAAACATTTTCACGTTTTATTTAAGGCGCTACTCGGAAAAATATGGACTTTTTGATTTAAAACTATAGGACGGTGACAGTTGTTAAAAATCTGGTAATAAGATATATATTTCTTCATACCTTTATCTAGAATCGTATAGTTTCAAAAACACGATTTTATGATTTTGCCTCGACACTTTTTATTTTCGAAAAGACCTCTAAAAAATACGAAAAGTGAAGATTATTCTTAAATGGGGTTACTTACACTATTGGAAATTGGTTTAATTAATGGACACCAATAATATTGAGGATCGTATAGAAGCATTTTTTTTAAATCGCTGTAGTTTTTTAATACGAAGTGATTTTGTGTTTTTTTTGCCTAATCTGCAAAATCGGTCTCGCTCCCGCGCGCGTCGTTTTCTCATTGCTATCTCGCTTCAGCACATTTTTTCCGAGTATCGCCTTAAAACCAAAATGCTCTCCTTCCTACCTACTATTATTTATTATTTACCGCGTCTGTGGTCTAGTAGTTCACACCACCGATTTTAGACCAAGAAGTCCCGGGTACGATTCCCAGTGGGGGTACATATTGTATTCGGTTTGGTTGGTGGTAGGACTTGTTCTTAGTCCGCCTGGCTAGCTATCACCATCTTATTTAAGTCTGACGCCATAACAATGATGTTTTCAGTATTATTGTGTTCCGGCAGTTAGAGATAAGATAGCCAGTTCCTCAGTGATTGGGGGATTCCGGGAGTAGTGCGCTTCCACCTTCAGCCTTATCACCACTTAACATCAGGTGTGATGAAGGCTAAGTGCTACACCGTTGAGGATAAAAAAAACTATATTTATAATGGTACGGAACCCTCGGTGCGCGAGTCCGACTCGTTCTTGACTGGTTTTTTCCTATAAAAATAAAAACCATAGTTATTCGCCAGGTGGCGAAGAAAACGACCTTAAAGTGTATCGCATCGGCTCGCCCCAACCTCTGTTCTCCGCTAAGAACCTGCCGCATGACTGGCTCCAGCTGCGCCGCCCCGTGTGGGTCGCCGACCTTACATTCCTGAAGGAGGACCTGCTGGCTGTGTGCTCAAGACATGGCTATGTTAGGTGAGTGGACAAGATGATGGTAGAATTGTATGCAGGCTAAAATACAGGTGAGAAATATAAGTGATTTGGTGTGTCTTGCAGTTTAACCTGTGTGGCTCTCGTTCTTGTAGGAATGTCGGGATAAAAGGTATCTATAATCTATATCTAGGCAAAATTTCATCTAGATCCGTTCAGTCCTTCTAGTGTAATTAAGTAACCTAGCAGGCAAGCAGAGGACCTACTAGCTGTGTGCTCAAAACATGGATATGTTAGGTGAGAGACAAGATGATAGTAGACTAACTGTGTCATACAGTTTTACCTGTCTCATGACTGGCTCCAGCTGCGCCGCCCCGTGTGGGTCGCCGACCTTACGTTCCTGAAGGAGGACCTGCTGGCTGTGTGCTCAAGACATGGATATGTTAGGTGAGAGGACAAGATGATGGTAGAATTGTATGCAGGCTAAAATACAGGTGAGAAATATAAGTCATTTGGTGTGTCTTGCAGTTTAACCTGTGTAGCTCTCTTTCTTGTAGGAATGTCGGGATAAAAGGTATCTATAATCTATATCTAGGCAAAATTTCATCTAGATCCGTTCAGTCCTTCTAGTATAATTAAATATCCTAGTAGGAAAGTAGAGGACCTTCTAGCTGTGAGCTCATGGCATGGCTATGTTAGGTGAGAGACAAGATGATGGTAGACTAACTGTGTCATACTGTTTTACCTGTCTCATGACTGGCTCCAGCTGCGCAGCCCCGTGTGGGTCGCCGACCTTACGTTCCTGAAGGAGGACCTGCTGGCTGTGTGCTCAAGGCATGGCTATGTTAGGTGAGTGGACAAGATGATGGTAGATATGTCTCCTAGATCCTAGATCGTCGAGTTTCACGAGCATGTTCCACCATTACACAGTTTGGATCTGCTAGCTGTGTGCTCATGACATGGATATTTTAGATGAGTGGGCAAGATGATAGTCCCAGACATTCGATCCTTGAGTTTCACGAGCATGTTCCACCACTACTCAGTTTGTCCAGCGTGGCTCTTTATCCTGTGAGAATATCTGGAAAGAAGCATACCTTGTGCTTTTTCATGTTTTAATCTAGCTCTTTGCCAGATTTCATCCATTCTGACGTGATGTGTCACAAATGAAATGTGATGAAGTGTCACAAACATACATGATTTTGCTAGATTCGTTTGCAAGAATAAAGTCTCATCATTAGGTAAGTAAAAAGTAAGCTGCTGTCAACTCCAGCTACAGAGCAGATAGCGATAAAATGAAACAGCATATCTATCGCTCTCTTTCACACACGAATCTTAAAGTGTATCCCACAGATTAGGTAGAAAGTGGACTCCAATCCAATCACAAAAACGCTATCTACAAAAAGCCTTGTCCCTTTCTCTCCATATTGGCTAGATATTGGCACAGCCTTAGTACTAACAGTCGGTCGACTCATGTACTTGCGCAGGGCAACGATGGGGGGTACGCGGGGAAGTGAGTCGGCGAGCGCAATCTCCTCTAGTTTGCGCTCTCTAACTTGAAGGGGTGTACATTTTAAGCAGCGTTACAATATTTCAAAACTAATAATGGTTTACAGGATTTCTTCCGTTTCTAATTGTAAATTCACGTCAAGGTTTGGTAAAGATTTAAAGTTCCACCGATTTCAACGGGACGACCGGTAAGTTATTTTTATTTACCTAGGTAATTACGTACCTACCTTGCTTTTAAAATTGATGTTAGGAATGTTAGATGAGATATTCGCAAATTCACGCACATACTAGTACCTACATCAATAAACCTAGTTAAGATTAGCACTGAAAATGACACGTACCTACTACCTACCTAGCTACATTAAATACCTCCTACTCCTACCTACATACCTACGTACATTATTTTTCATACGCTACGGCCACTGTATGTTTCAATAAAATACAGAAAGTTTCATACAGTTCTGATGAATCTTTTGCATGTTTCGTTTCGTGTTTTACATGTAAGTACCTACATAACAGGCAGCAGTAAGTACCTACCTACGTCAGGTTATACAAAGCTGTCAAAACTGTAAGCAACCTAGTATTTTGTCGTAAGCGACAGGTACTATATTTACGCGATATATCAGTTGATGGAGGTTAAGACAAAAGCTAACGGGTTTTATTTACCTTACGATAAAAACAACATCAAAATTTAATACAATTGAATAATTTTCCAACTATGAACTCTAAAGTCTTCACCCCCTTACTAATAATCGTGGTGTAAAGTTACACGTGGTGTAAATCTGTTGTTGTCTCTGTCATCATTTTAGACAACATAAGTGACAACTACAGATTTACACATGGTGTAACTTTACACCACGATTATTAGTAAGGGGGTCAGTGTATAGGTAACATCGTAACGTATCTGCCAGAATTCTCAAAAAAGTGTTTTTATAGTATCAGCTGTAAAGTTCACAGTTGAATATAATTCAATTTTATTAAATTTTGAAGTTTTTATAGTAAGTTACAAACCATTCAGTTTTTTGTCGTAACATCAGCTAATTATAATACGTAGTGTACCTATAGTTTACAGCAATATCCTAGGTTGGTTACGATAAAATACTAGGGTTTATGTTATACAACGTGTTACAAAAAAATACCCCTAAAGCCGAATATGGTTGATTTAATAGGGACCATCAAACTGAACAACTTTTACTACGGGACAAACATTGAAATCGCGAAAAAAAATTTGCTGTTTCATGTTTGCTGTTTCTGTTTTGTTTAAAGACGATGTTATTCTTGAAAAGGCTCTATTGACTATTTTTATTCTTTCGTTATTACAAATTAAAACTTTTATGTAAAATATTTGAGTAGTTTATGTTGTGACAACCCTGACCCTTGACGGAATTTCTGTGCATATACCTACGCAGTGGCGGCATGCGTTTATCAACAAAGGAGTCGTCTCACTGTAGGTACTTTTTTACACTGTTATATTGGTGTGATTATGAGAAATTATTCGTTTCGCAGGTTGTACGACACTCGTGCGCAGCGGCGGCCGGTCCTCAATGTGGACTTTGCAATGGCTGCCACCTGCATCACGCCCAGTTTCGACGAAAGGTAATTTTTTTTTTTATTTTTTTATTTATTTATTAGGAAATTCAACAGCCATTTTTCTGCAAACATGCATAAAAACAAACTTATATTTACACTTAGCCAATAATAGAGTTTCACAGCATGTAATTATTGTACAGGCAAACTATTAAAAATTAATTAATTTAAAAGAGTGAGACAACAGATCAAAAACCATCTAAACTAAATAGAGATGTGAATATGCATCTACTGGATGCTATCCAGTATGTTAATATGTGTTTTAGTTCCTCTTTGTATGTGTTATGTGCCTTGTCTCGCTAATAAATGTATTTTCTTTCGTTCTGGAGAATATGCAGAGAATTAGAGAGTTCGGATTATTGCTTTGTATTTTTCGCGAAGATTTTTGAAACCGTGACTCAACAATTGGGCATATGTCCTCTCCATAGAGATAATAAACATAGCAGAGATGCAATAGTTTCCCATCTATGTGACAGTGAGCATGTTTGTATAAAATGGCCTATAGTTTGTAGCATGGTGCATATGACAGCTCATTCGTGCAAAGCAAAAAGTTCCTTATGCTATTGGAATAAAACTCAAGAAAAGCAGCAAGCATTAGACATTTTTAGTGCAGCTTATGCTAGAAAATTAGCCCCTATTTCTTATGCAGAAGCAACATTTTGCTTTGCACGAATGAGCTGTCATAGGCACCATGCTACACCGCACAAACTGTAGTGTTTCGATTTTTTTGATTAGAGAAGTGTATTTATTTACCCTCTTTTAGTCACATAATGCGTAATTCGCGAAATGACTACATAGTCGCAAATTGATTAATTCTCTAACTAAACAACTGATTCGCCAAATGACCTACTCTCATAATGACGAATTGGGTGTTTGACTGTTGTTGAAATGTAGATATCTAATTATGACAAGCGAAAATATAACATTATTGAATAACAAATATGAAAAAATTAATTCAATATATTATGTACTAGCTGACCCGGCAAACGTTGTTTTGCCATATAAATTTTATTGGACACAAACTTCGTATGACCTGCCTGACACAATGTCACTTATTAAAAAAAAAAGAAATCCTAAGCGGCAAAAATGTCAGTGATTACATACTCTTTGACATACCTTCTCTTTGGAAGCTGCTAAGAAATGACAGTTGTGTGAAGTATGACAGTTTAACGGTTTTCTATACAGAATTACCATTTTTATTTTATAATTTTCCTGGATAAAATGTAGCCTATGTTACTCTCCAGCTCTCAAATTATCTCCATACCGAAAATCTCGTCGATCCGTTGCTCCGTTTTGACGTGAAAGACGGACAAACAAACAAACAAACAAAAATAAACAAACAAACAAACACACTTTCACATTTATAATATTAGTATGGATTATAACAAGCGAGTTATGAGCTACTTAATTGTGGCTCTACCTATCTCTTTCTAAAACGAAATTTTCTATGGCGAGAGTATGGCGCTATAGAAATGTGACGTCACGTTTCCATAGCGCTCTCCCTTTAGTAAGTTTGATGCTCTATATCGCTGAAAATATGCAAGATATTTGAAAATTAATACCTATGTTGTGTTGCTACTAATTAAATGAACATTTTAAGTCAATAAAAAAAAATCAGTCAAATACCCAATTCGCGAAATGACTACCTTTTTTACTGTATGAAAACAGTATTTTTCTTATGACATTTAGGAATATGGTAAATTAAGTAGAATTTAATGATTAACGAATGATTTATTTCAAACAATTTTTTAAATTTCATAACAAAAAATACTGTTTTCATACAATAAAAAAGTTAGTCATTTAGCGAATTGGTCATTTGGCGAATTGGTCGTTTAGAGAATTGGTCAATTTGCGACTATGTAGTCATTTCGCGAATTGGGCATTATGCGACTAACCTAAAACTATTAATTTCAGAAAAGTCCTAGTCGGCTTCGCTCGCGGCCAGCTCCACCAAGTGGACTTACGCGTCGGTCGCCCGGACAAAGGCTATAAGGGCTGTGCGGGCGCCGTCACCAGTATACAGGCTGCCAACGAGCTAGTTATCAGCGCCAGCTTAGACAGACAGATACGGGTGCATGACTATGCGAGCAAGGAGATGATGTATCGGGTGAGTGAAAAATATCATCATAAACAACTTTGAGTCCATTACAGCGCCAGTTTAGACAGACAGATAGGTACGTTTGCATGACTATGCGAGCAAGGAGATGATGTATCGGGTGAGTGGAAAAATATCATCATAAACAACTTTTAGAAGTCTATTACAGCGCCAGTTTAGACAGACAGATACGGGTGCATGGGTGCATGGCTATGCGAGCAAGGACATGATGTATCGGGTGAGTGGAAAAATATCATCATAAACAACTTTTAGAAGTCCATTACAGCGCAAGTTTAGACAGACAGATACGGGTGCGTGGCTATGCGAGCAAGGAGAGGATGTATAGGGTGATTATGTTTACAAAAGTTAAAGGCACAGAATATAGGAAAAACATTAGAAGTAGGTAGCAAAAGACAGGGCAAGGGTATAAAAACCGTTTGCGCAAAAATGCAAACCCCTCCGTTCATTTTACTGTGACACTAGAAATACGCTAGTAATAGCAAATTTCAAGCGATGCTGCCGGCCTAGCATGAGCGGCTTTTATCACGCGATATGATATAGCACGTCATGCTGTCTTGCTTACCCCACTAAGGTGTAACGGTGTAAGCAAGACAGCATGACGTGCTATATCATATCGTGTGATATAATGATGGTTATGCTTGGCAGGCAGGTCTTTTAAGTATGTGGATAAAGTTTAAAATTATTTTACACTGCAAGTGCTCGCCGCGCCTGCCACTTTGGTTTGAATTGGACCTATGAGCTTATGTTGCGGTCAAAATATAATCTTTACAATTGGGTATTTGACTGTTGTTGAAATGTAGATATTTAATTATGACATTCAGAAATATAGCATTATTGATTATCAAATGTGAAAAAAGAAATTCAATCTGTATTATAACAAGCGAATTATGAGCTACTTAATTGTGACTCTAGCTATCTCTATTTAAAACCAAATTTTCTATGGCGAGAGTATAGCGCTATAGAAATGTGAGGTCACGTTTCTATAGGGCTCTCCTTGTCTAATTAGAGAGTTTGATGCACTATATCACTGAAAATATGCAAGATATTTGAAAATAAATACCTATGTTGTGTTGCTACTAATTAAATTAACATTTTAAGTCAATAAAAAAAAAAACAGTCAAATACCCAATTGCAAGTTTGCCCCATAAACACAAACTTGTTTATTCAGGTCAGATTCTGTTACAATACAACACTTATGAACGTCAAAGAAGCTACGCCATCGATCGGCTCGCAAATCCTACGGCGGGAGACCTTGCGAGAAGAACCGGCAAGAAAACTCGTCAAGAGCAATCTTTTTCTCCCTGTTATATTTCATACAGAACATATGGTGCAGTGCCTAAAGCTATGATGCTGAACATTATCTAGAAATATTATATTATATAAACTAGCGGCCGCCCGCGGTTTCACCCGCGTGGTTCGCGTTCCCGTGGGAATATCGGGATAAAAAGTAGCCTAAGTTACTCCTTATTACATCAGCTACCTGCCAGTGAAAGTCTCGTCAAAATAGGCCCAGCCGTTTCAGAGACTAGCCGGAACAAACAGACAGACAAAAATTAAAAAAAATGTTATTTTGGTATATGTTATGTACCGTATATATAATCATATGCATGTAATAAAAAACAGTTATTTTAATATTACAAACAGACACTCCAATTTTATTTATTTGTATAGATTTATTAATTAGAATAGAACACTCCATTTATGAGAAAGTTAATTTTTATAATTTTTTGATAACAACAAGCAAAAATTAACATTACCAATGTTCGGAAAAGATCGACGTTTCTGAACGCAACTCTAATGTCACGTCAAATTGACATTTCGCTGTCACTTGAAGTTGTCAGTGACACTTGATTGAAATTCTCGTGGCAAAAATGTCGGAATAATTTTGCTGAATTTGTTAAAAATCGCTCGCGTTGAATGTGCCTGGCATATCGAGTTTGAATAAAATCTTAAATTATCTATGTGATCCCGTTTTGTACGACCAAGGTTTTGATGCCATCTCTGGAGTGGCCGGTCGCGGATGCTTTGAAAGATAACCTTTTCTACCACACGCGCTTGTTGTCGGGACAATATATCGTAATAAAAAAAGCTCCCCCGCGTGGGTCGTGGTGTATTGTTGCCCAGTGTCTTGGGACCCTGTGTGTTATTTGTGTTGTGCGTAAGGTGACGAGTTGGTAAGGTCTGCAGAAGACGAAGAAAGGACCCCAGGGGCGCGCGCGCTCCCTTACACCACTTCTGCCTTGGAGACATTCGACACACGGACCCGTATGTAAAATCACCTTACTTCACAAATTCTATCCGCTGTGTATCGCAGTCCAATTGTTCAGTTTACATCCCCGCTGAAACCTAGTTCTTGTCCGGAGTCTACTCATGATAAATCTTCCACTGCGCCATGCCGGCTCTGCGGTATAGGCAGGGGTGTACTGAACATTTCTTGGTAGCAAGAGCGTAGCTTGAAGGCCTGAGAGGCCCACGCCAAAAGTTTGTCTATTAATCAGTGCCGTTTGATGACCAGCTGGTCCGGACTAGATTAATTTGTACTTGTAAATGGTAATTAACTTGCATTTGAAAAGTAAAGAGCATTCCTTTGTTATTGGTTCCATGTCTTGTAATTAATTGTCATGTATTGAGGTTCCAAAATGTAAACAGATGCCTTTCTTTGCTCATAATAATTATTATTCAGTTTTGTTAGCAAATTTGAGTTGTGAATATTGACAAGTTTGTTGCTAAATAATAGCTAATAAAAGGTTAGCTAATAAGTTTGCACTCAATACTTAGTGAAACTTAAATGATTTAAGACATTGTTTACACATTGAAACTCATTGAAACTTGTGCTTTGAAATAATTAAAATTAACCTGTTGTTGTGTTGATATCCGAGTGAATTTCAATAGTCAGTGATTTTGAGTGAATTTCAATAGTCAGTGAGTTTGTTGTTTTCTGATAACCTCCAAATATTGAAGAGTTTGTGTCATTATAAATACTTTGTTGTTGTAATATTGGAGATTTTGTGTTATAGTGAATATTTTGAATTTGTTGTTTTTGTTGATAAATTTGTGACGTTACAATGACGGCCTCCTCTGCTAAAGCCAAAATACGTTCTGAGTTACGGTGGTTAGCGTCTGCAGTCGCATTGTTGGATCGACCTGATAGGACGGAGGCCTTGTTGAACAGATACGTAGATCTGCCCGTACGTTTGGCTGTTGTTGATGAACAGTATGCCTTATTTTTGGAAAGGACTGTTGAGGCCGATGTGGAAATGCGACAAGAAGTCGATTTGGATGTGGACCAGTGTTATGATTTTGCGGACAGAATTACCCAGGTGGCTCGGCCTTTGCAAGTGGCAAGAGAGAATGAACCGAGCCCGTCCCCGGTCACATCTAAAAGTATGCCCCCTCTCTTTGCTAGATTGGCCCCCTTAGACTTAAGGCGTTTTGCTGGTCGTCTAGAGGACTGGGAGGGCTTTATTAATATTTTTGATAGTCTGGTACATGCCCGGGATGATTTGACCCAGGGCCAGAAGTTAGCTTATTTGTTATCCGTGTTGGAAGGGGAGGCCCTTGAATCGGTTCAACATTTGGCCCCCTCGGATGAAAACTACCCTATTGCTAGGGATTTGATTGCCCGTCGGTACCAGAACGTACGACGTCTGGCGGACAACCATGTTGCCGCCGTTTTGAATTTACCCCGCGTTGCCAGCGTGATGCACTTGAGAGTGGCTTTGTTGAATCCGCTGTTGGTTGCATACAACGCATTAAAAAACTTAAAACTCCCAGTGGAGCAGTGGTCGTTTTTGTTACTGCACATTGTCCTGGGAAAGTTGCCGGACTCTGTTAAGGTCCGTTTTGAGCAGCAGTATGGTGGGGATAGTGCGACTTATCTGCCACCCTTCTCGGACCTCTTGACGTTCCTGGAAGGAGAAAGTAGACTGGCAGATAATTCCTCTCTGGCCGGTCCTATGGGACCCGAACGACCTGTGCCACAGAGTAGATCCCCCACCGGACCCCCCCGTAGGGGGCGTATGGCCCCTCGCGCGCCCGGCCGCTATGCCGCCGTCCAGGAGACCGCCCGCTGCTTGTACTGTCGGGAACCGGGTCACAGCACGACCCGTTGTGATAAGTTCCTCGACCAGCGCGTCCAAGGCCGTCGAGCGATCGCGCGACAACGGACATGGTGCTACTCGTGCTTGGGCCTGCACATGCAGCGCGAATGTACCCAAGCGCACCCATGCCGCTTTTGTAAGGGCAACCACCATCCCCTCCTCTGCATGAACAGCCCAGAGGGCGGCGGAGCGCCGCAGCGCGTCGCTGCAGGATCACCGCGTATGGGTGGGGGTCTCGGACCCCCCGCGGTGTTTGCATCCCGCAGCAGTTCTAGTGGCCACCAGAGTGGCCCCAGACGCTCTCCGCCACGTTTGGACCCTCAAACGGGCGGGGGTCCCAGGGACCCCCCCATGGGAAACCGATCCCCAAGGATGGGGATGAGTTATGCGGGCGTTGCCGGAGGTCGTAGAGGCCCCCCGCGACGTTTTGAGCCTCGCACGGGCGGGGGTCCCACGGACCCCCCCATGGGAAATCGGTCCCCAACTAGGGGGTTCGATTTTGCGAGCGTTGCGGGAGGTCGTAGAAGCCCCCCGCAACGTGTTGAGCCTCGCACAGCCGGGGGTCCCCGGGACCCCCCCTCTGAAAATCGGTCACCGTGCCCCCGCGACTATGGGGCGACGTACACGGTGGATGATAGGCACCGATTCTTGCCGCCGCTCGCCGAATACCCGCGTTTGGAGCGGCGCCCGCCCCGTCTTCAAGGGGCCGGGAGATATAACCCGCCTGATACCGGGCGAATTGGACGTAGAGAGTATGTGGGAGACTGGGACCCACTGGATCGCTATGAGCGACCCCCTTACCATGGGGGGACGTCTGGGGACCCCACATACTAGCAATCAACGTGTTTACGGTCGATTGTAGCCACCCCTCCAGAGACCGTTTTGTTGCCCACGGCCTCTGTGCTTGTCAGGGGATTGAATGGCGACCTTGTGGAAGTTCGCGCCTTGTTGGATTCCGGTGCTCAGGGTTGTGTTGTGTCATCTTGGTTAGTTAGGCGGTTGGGCCTCAAGGTGCACCCCCACACGGAAGGCGTGAGAGGTGTTGGCGATGTGAAAGTCCCCGGGTTGTTAGGGCATGTTGACTTCACATTTACCTCACGTAATAAGTCCACGCCAGGCATTAAGACCTCGGCGATTGTGTTGGACACAGTTGTTGGCCGTCAACCTTCAGTTGACTTGGGACCGAGTATGTTGTCTTTGGTGTCTGATTCCCCACTCGCCGATCCAAATTTCTTCCGCCCAGGCCCGATTGATGCTCTCCTTGGAGCCGATGTCCTGGGGCGAGTTTTGTTGACGGGGAAGCGAGTTTTGCAGCCAGATGGCTTGGTAGCTCTGCAGACGACACTCGGTACAGTTGTGATGGGCCCTGCTCGCCGCGTTTTGGATTCCCTTGATGAGGATCGCGGTCTTGTTTTTAATGTGTCTCTCTCCGAAGTGGTGCAGAAGTTTTGGGAGGTTGAGGAACCTCCACCAGCCCCGCGGGTTGACCCAGTAGCGGATGAATGCGAGTTGTATTACCAGAATAACACTGGTCGCCTCCGCTCTGGTCGTTTGATCACCCGTCTCCCCTTTCGTGCCGGCCGACCTCCTCTGGGCGAATCCCGACCGCTAGCGGAACGTAGGCTAGTGGCGATGGAGCGTCGCATGAGCAAGGATCCGGTCTTCCGCCAGAAGTATGTTGAATTCATGCGGGAGTATGAGGAGTTAGGGCACATGTCCGTGAGCGATTTGGATTGGCGCTCCGTTGAGCACTTCTTTTTGCCGCACCACGCCGTTTTGAAATCCGGAAAGATTCGGGTGGTCTTTGACGGTTCGGCTCCCACCTCTACTGGAGCGTCCTTGAACCAGTGTCTGCATGTAGGTCCCAAGCTGCACACGGAGATCTCAGACATTTTGACCAACTTCCGGCGGCACCAAATTGTATTTATGACTGACATCCGGATGATGTTCAGACAAACGGTCATCCATCCAGAGGATAGGAGGTACCAATTGATTTTGTGGAGAGAGAGTCCTAGGGACCCCTTGTTGACTTATGAATTGAATACGAATACGTACGGTTTGGCTTCGAGCCCGTTTGTTGCGATTCGTTCTTTGTTGGAGTTGGCCGAGAAGGAGCGCTTGAGATACCCGCGCGCCTCCGCCATTTTGGCCAGTGACGTCTATGTGGATGACATTTGCACGGGCGCCTCATCTGTCTCAGAGGCGATTGTCCTGAGAGACGAACTCACCGCCCTTTTGAAGTCGGGAGGTTACGAGTTGAGGAAATGGATATCCAACTCGCCTGATGTACTGGTAGGTTTGCCCGAAGAGCACCAGCAGGACCCCCACCTATTCGAAAATGTTGATAATCCCCATGTGGTGACCGTCCTTGGCGTACAGTACAAACCGGTCTCTGACACTTTCACTTATTGTGTGGATTTACGACCACCGAAAGTCTGGACCAAGCGTTTAGTATTGTCTACTGTCGCACGTACCTTTGACCCCAATGGGTGGATTTGCCCCGTGCTGTTTATGGCCAAGTGTTTCTTGCAACGGTTATGGGCTTCGGGTGTGTCGTGGGATGAACCCCTCTCGGACGAGTTACTCCGAGATTGGTCGAGCTTCGTTTCATCCCTCCCCGAGATTAATGAAGTGCATTTGCCGAGGCTATTCCTCCCTTCTGAAAATTGTAAAGTTACTCTTCACGGCTTTTCCGATGCCTCCGAACGTGGATTTGCTGCGGCCGTGTACCTCCGCACCGTTACTGTTGACGGAGTTGTTGCTGTGCATCTGGTGATAGCGAAAAGCAAAGTCGCTCCCCTTCGGACTCGTCATACGATCCCGAGGTTGGAATTGTGTGGAGCTGCCCTCCTAATGCGTTTGTTGAACCACGTATGGCTCACATTAGGTCGATCTATTAAGATACAAGAGGTTTATGCTTGGACGGACAGTCAGGTCGTCCTTTGTTGGTTGAAGGCTCCGGCGCACACCTTGGACGTGTTTGTGGCCAATCGAGTGTCGCAGATTTGTAATTCCGACATCGAGTTGATTTGGAGACACGTGCCGGGAACCATGAATCCCGCGGATTGTGCGTCTCGGGGTTGTGTAGCCCCAACCCTAATTAACCACCCCCTCTGGTGGGGCCCACAGTGGTTGATGCGGCCTGAGTCGGAGTGGCCGCCCTCTCCAGCGTTGTCGAACGTAGCCGTTCCTGATATGCGGGCATGCGTCCTGGAGACTAACCCCGCCGGGGAAAAGGATTTGTTGTTGGATCGGTACAGCTCCTTACAGAAGCTGCTTGGTGTTACCGCTTGGATCAGACGTTTTGTGTACAATTGCAGAAACCCACGCGCGAGGCGTGATTCGTCGGTTCTCACTCCGGACGAGCGTAGGGACGCGCTCTTGTTTTGGGTCCGGAGAGTACAAGCTGATAGTTTTGAGTCCGAGATTGAAATTTTGCGTTTAGGCCGTTGAAGCCGTTAAGTTGAAGGGCGCGGTATCGCGATTGAATCCCTTCCTGGACGAGAGTGGGCTTTTGCGAGTCGGAGGAAGACTTCGAAATGCGAACCTGCCGTATGGAGCTCGTCACCCCCTTTTGTTACCTAAAGCCGGACATTTGACTCAACTGATAATAACAGATCGCCATGTGAATGCACAACATGCTGGCTGTAATGCTTTGTTGGCCATTTTGCAGCGTGAATTTTGGATTTTGTCTGCTCGTCGAGCCATTCGCACTGTGGTTTTCCGTTGCCTGCCTTGTTATCGATTGAAGGCCGCGACCATGCAGCCCCAGATGGGTGATTTGCCTGCTGATCGCGTCACGGAATGTAGAGCTTTTGCCGGAGTCGCCACCGACTTCGCCGGTCCCTTTACTGTAAAGGCTTCGAGACTGCGTAATGCTAAAACCTATAAGGCGTACTTGTGCGTGTTTGTGTGTTTGTCCACCAAGGCTGTCCATTTGGAAATTGTCTCGGAATTGTCTACCGAAGCCTTTGTCGCCGCCTTGAGCAGATTTGTTTCCCGTAGAGGACTGCCGACATTGATACGTTCCGATTGTGGTACTAATTATAAGGGAACGTGTAATTATCTTAAGGAAGTAGTTAAGTTTTTTGTTGATAATAAAATAGACATTGGAACCACCCTCTCCCGGCGTGGGATAATCTGGAAGTTTAGCCCTCCAGCTTGTCCGACCTGGGGAGGAATTTTTGAAGCTTGTGTAAAGGCTGCCAAGACACACTTGCGTCGCGTGATTGGAGAAACTATTCTCACGTTTGAGGAACTTGATACGGTATTTTGTAAAATTGAGGCCGTCCTCAACTCGCGACCCTTGTGCCCGTTGTCTTCGGACCCGAATGACCTGGAAGCGTTGACCCCAGGTCATTTCTTGATCGGACAGCCCCTTTTGGCGTTGCCTGAATATCCGATTCAGGATGTAGGATCCCATCGTTTGTCGCGATACCAACTTTTGAGACAGATGTCCCAAAACTTCTGGGCACGTTGGTCGATGGAGTATTTGCATATCCTACAACAGCGCGTGAAGTGGACAGATAAAACCACCCCACCCCAGACTGGCGACCTCGTGTTGATTAAGGATGCTAACCTGCCGCCCCTATGTTGGCGAAGGGGGCGCATTGTTAAACTCTACCCCGGAACTGACGGAGTTCCTCGTTTTGCTGAGGTTTTGGTTCGAGATTCGGTTTTGAAGAGAGCCGTTAGTGGGCTCTCCCGATTACCCGTAGATTGACGTACCGTTCTTAACGGTCCGGGGCGGGGGGATGTTCGGAAAAGATCGACGTTTCTGAACGCAACTCTAATGTCACGTCAAATTGACATTTCGCTGTCACTTGAAGTTGTCAGTGACACTTGATTGAAATTCTCGTGGCAAAAATGTCGGAATAATTTTGCTGAATTTGTTAAAAATCGCTCGCGTTGAATGTGCCTGGCATATCGAGTTTGAATAAAATCTTAAATTATCTATGTGATCCCGTTTTGTACGACCAAGGTTTTGATGCCATCTCTGGAGTGGCCGGTCGCGGATGCTTTGAAAGATAACCTTTTCTACCACACGCGCTTGTTGTCGGGACAATATATCGTAATAAAAAAAGCTCCCCCGCGTGGGTCGTGGTGTATTGTTGCCCAGTGTCTTGGGACCCTGTGTGTTATTTGTGTTGTGCGTAAGGTGACGAGTTGGTAAGGTCTGCAGAAGACGAAGAAAGGACCCCAGGGGCGCGCGCGCTCCCTTACACCACTTCTGCCTTGGAGACATTCGACACACGGACCCGTATGTAAAATCACCTTACTTCACAAATTCTATCCGCTGTGTATCGCAGTCCAATTGTTCAGTTTACATCCCCGCTGAAACCTAGTTCTTGTCCGGAGTCTACTCATGATAAATCTTCCACTGCGCCATGCCGGCTCCGCGGTATAGGCAGGGGTGTACTGAACAACCAAAATATACCTACTTAAAATTTATTGTTTTTAATACTTATCTTTCTTTCCCAGCAATACCTAACATCAAAGCTGACATGCCTGCTAGTCCAAACGGAATCTTCCACGCCCCTCCGCTGCAAACAGGAAGTGAAGGAAGAGGACGCAACGCTACCGGAAGTCGATCCAGATGACATGGACCAGCTGTTCGACAAGATGGAGCATGTCAGGTTAGGAACCAAACTTTTTTCTCAAAAAGTTTACTATTGAGAGACATCGTTTTATTTTTCCTGTACCTTTTCCTTACATAAACGTCTATTACATAAAATAATTTTAGATTTTTCTCTATGCAAACTATGGAGATAAGCCCCCCCCCCTTATCTCTTTTCGATGAA
This sequence comes from Crambus lathoniellus, assembly GCA_949710035.1. Taxonomy (NCBI): domain Eukaryota; kingdom Metazoa; phylum Arthropoda; class Insecta; order Lepidoptera; family Crambidae; genus Crambus; species Crambus lathoniellus. The sequence continues at coordinate 2,093,035 of OX453319.1, forward strand.
AACTTTGCGCCTTAAGAAAAAGTTTTTTTTAAGAATGTGCAAGCAGTGCTCTATCATATGATACCCCATATGCCCTAGTAGCCCCACTTCGAATTTTAAGTCCCCCTTTCAGTCCCTGTTGCAAAAAATATATAAATATTTTTATATCTCTTATTTGCAAAATTGTTTGGCAAACATCATCTAAAACTATTCCAAATTTCAAGTTGATAGCATTAGTAGTTCTCGAGATATCCAGCTGTGACAGACAGACAGACAGACTTAGTCGAATCATAAGGGTTTACCCACAGCCATCTCTATCGTCTTCTACAAGCCATGCGCATAAAGTTGGCAACGTAGTTTTAAGTGAACCGATTTGACATCGTTTGCACCGTTTGACAGGTAAACAGCGAGTAAACCTCGAGTACTGAATCCTATGGAGATGGCATATCTTCTATACATCTATACAAATAAATAAAATTGGAGTGTCTGTTTGTAACATTAAATAACCGCTTTTTACTACGTGCATATGTTTAAATATACGGTACATATACCAAAATGACATGTTTTACAATTTTTGTCTGTCTGTCTGTTTGTTCCGGCTAATCTCTGAAACGGCTGGACCGATTAATACGACAATTAGAAGAAGTTTAAAATTGAATTCCAAGATTTTCTTACATTGTGACTTAGTTACACCTCACTTTTTCGTAGGTTTGCCACCTCCATAGGATTTAGTACTCAGAGGAGTAAACCAGTTCACAGCACTGTTGCCGTTCCGTATCATAGTATGGCTTGTAGAAGACGATAGAGACGGCTGTGGTTTACCACTTTGGTTCGGATTTTCGGAACACTAAAAAGGACAGTGTGCAGTTGTGCCCTCTGTCGTGATAAAAAGTTAGTTTTCCTTCCCATTGCTCAGTTTTACTATTAGTTAGAATGTGGTATTACTAATAACCAAACTTTTTTATAGTATACTAGCCTTCCGCCCGCGTGGATTGCACGTTGTTATCCCGCGGGAATATGATTTTTTCCGGGATAAAAACTTGCCTATGTCCTTTCCCAAAGTCAACTCTATTTCTGCATCAAATTTCATTAAAATCGGTTAAATAGCTTAGGCGTGAGAGCGTTGCAGTCAAGACATACAGAGTTACTTTCGCATTTATAATATTAGTAGGGTAATTTGAAGGGTACAGGGGCAAAACAAGAAATGTCACAAACAGGTTTTTTGTTTTTTATTTTTTTTATTTTTGCATTGCATAATTATTTTTTATTAATTTACTGATAGGAACCTAAGTTTACTGTACAAAGATCGGCTGTAAATACAAATAAACTTTTGACAAATGTTCACAAATATACTTACATTAAAATGTAAATTACACAAAAATCTGTTTTGTGACATTCCTTGTTTTGCCCCTGTACCCTTCATTTATTTCATAGCGTTGGTAATAATAATCAAAAACACGATTTTAAAATCAACAAATTTTTATTTTAGTGAAAAATCAAGAAAGAAGAAGCTCCCAGCAGAACCAACCGAAGCGAAGAAGCAGAAACCTTCAACAGAGGGCAGCACCGAGCCGGAACAGGAAGACGACGCCATCTTCAACCTGCTGCGAAGCACGGAGAAGCAGAAAAAGAAGCGGGAAAAGAAAAAGAAAGAAAAGAAGACGAAGAGTGTATTCCATAATGCTTAGAAATAAATTGTATAGACCTAACGATAAATGTGTTTTATGATTCTCATTTTGCCTGATTCCGTCTACGTATTTATTACTTACAAGCTTTTTATTAACTTGCCGTGTTATTTAGCTAATGCTTTATTAATAAAAAATATTAACCTATGTTTAACTAACACATTGTTTTGTCTTTGTTATACAAATTCCATTTCTTCTATTTTGAGCAAAAGAGACAAAAACATAGCTTTAATATTTGTATGAACAAGGCAGTTAGTGAGGGACAAATTTTGCATGCTTAATTTGACCCACTTCCCAGTGTCCGATGGAGCTGAAATTTTGTATACAGGTTTGGTTTAGATGACAATACAATATTTAAGTACAGTCAGCAAAAAAGCTAGTCATGAAAATGAGTTTTTAAACTAAAAACTTATTTTCTTAGTCCAATCTATATTTATGCCAAAATTCATCATATTCTTATCGGTACTTGAAAACCTCTAATCTGTCAGTGTCACATGTTTAAACTAATTAATTAATTTCATATACATACCTAATGTTAATATGTATCTAGGTATATTATTATCATATATATTAGTATTATGTAAATATCTGAGTTTTTATTTTAACTGTATATGAATTTTATTCAATAAGTATCCCTTTTTTAATTTTCTTTTGTTGCCGCCATGACTTCTCCTTTACATTCTTTCCGGTTGACTGGTAGAGAATGCCTAAGAGCATTAAGTCCGCCATTTGCTGTATGTGCAATAAAGAATCAATAAATAAATAAATGTTATTAAATATAAATAAAGGAGACAATTCCGAGGCGCAGCAGGCAGCCCGGCCTGCGATTGCTGAGGTTAAGCATCTGCGTTCGTCGAGGTTCGTGCGCGAGTCCAACTCCCTGGCCGGGTTTTTAGAATTATTCAATCACCTACATACTATATGAGGGCAACAATACTCAAAATCCTACTATCCTACTTAATATTATAAATGTGAAAGTTTCGATGTTTGTTATACTGTTATTCCAATCCGACCAACTAAACGTTTCAACTGGAAACTGATCAACTATTTTTATTCCCAACGGCTCAACTATTTGGTTGGTCGGTTAGGAATTTTTCTGACCAACTATAATTTTCCTAACGGAACATACCTTCTCAATCACGCCAAAACGGCTGAACGGATTTGGCTGAAAGGAGATTTTTCAGTTTTGTATGGAGCCTTGGCTAGGACTTTGTACACTATACAATAGGCAAGCAAAAGATAAATATAATAACTGAAAACTAATTATATCGCAATAAGCTAACGCGTTTGATGGTACAAAAGCATTATCTAGTCTTAATAATTATGCAACCCCGATTCAATATGGCGGTAAAAGTCACACTAACATTAAAAAAAAGGTTGACATTAACAGATTATCATCAGTCGTCAATGTCATCGATTTTTCGTACAGAAACATCAAAGTTTCCGAACGTGATTTTAATATGGTTGCCAGTGTGACCATGGATGGCAATGAATTTTTACCACACTTTTATTAGCTTCACTTGTAACTAAGTCACAATGTAAGAAAATCTTGGAATTCTATTTTAACCTACTTCTAATTGTCGTATTGATTTGAAACTTTGCAAGTCTATATGAATCCGATGACAATACAATAATTTGCTACCATCGAGCTGATCTGAAGATGAAGTCAAGAGGTGGGCAATAGAACTCTTCAATGCCTGCTAGGAAACCCCTCGAGTTTAGTCTCATTTGTTTTGTTCTGATGAGAACTATTTGCTTCACTTGGTGGTAAGGGTCTGATGATGGAGCAGGGAGGAAGTCAGTGGCACTCCTTAATGACCACTAGACACCTCGAGTTTGGGCTCATTTGTTTCGTTCTGATGAGACCTATTTGCTACACTTGGTGGTGAGGGCCAGATGATGGAGCAGGGAGAATGTCAGTGGCACTCCTTAATGACCACTAGGAAACCCATCGAGTTTGGGCTCATTTGTTTCGTTTTGATGAGACCTATTCGCTACACTTGGTGGCGAGGGTCTGATGATGGAGCAGGGAGGGAGTAAGGGTTCGGTTCGCGCATCTGGTAGGTAACTAATAGACTCTACTCGAATTTGTAAAACTAAATACATACAATCACGCCTTTGAGTTATAATGTTTACGGGGTGGGCAGACACATGAATGGACTGTGAAATCGATTACCATCAATCCATAGCTTTCCATTTATTAAACTAAAAAGTAAAAAATAAATATGTAGTTTAAAAAACTAAAAAACACACTTTTATAGGAACATACTAAAAAGTACAAAATAACCGTCTATTCAGTAACTGAAATTAAAAAGCGTGGTGCGCCCTTTGCAAAGCATGTCGTTACGTTCCCTAAAATATGGTTGAGCGAAGCGATGGCTGGTTCATGCGTCATGCTCGTGAACGGGTGCTGCCAGTGGGAATGGGTCTGCTCTTATCTGCTTGCCTTAAAATGTGTTTTCTTTTGTTTTTATTCATTTTATTAAGAATTACATTTGAAACATGTATGGCGCAACTTGCAGTATATAGTAGAATTGTCTTTTGTTTTAAACTAATATTAAAGCTTTAAGTAGAGTTCCTAAGTAACTGAAAATTGTTCACCGCTATGATCATTAGTTCGCCTATACTTAACTGTATTTATCATAACCCATTGTGTAATTGTGATGGAAACTGACCTTAGTCATACCATGTTAAGGTCATTTTTTAATTTGACGACTCTGTATGAAATAAGACAGGGAGAAAAAAACAACCCTTGGAGTTTCTTGCCGGTTCTTCTCCAAGGCCTCCCGCTGTAGGGTTTGCGAACCGATGGCGTAGCTTCTATGACGTTCACAAGTATTGTAAATAACAATCTAAATTGAATAAACAAATTTGAATCTTGAATCTTGAATCATGCATTCAAGTAAGTACTTAATATTGACAACGCGCACCACGCTTTTTAATTTCCGTTACTGAATAGACGGTTATTTTGTACTTTTTAGTATGTTCCTATAAAAGTGTGTTTTTTAGTTTTTTAAACTACATATTTTTATTTTAAAGTTTATTTTTGTACCATTTATCCAGAAAGACAATGAAAATTTTAATATGTTATATGACTTTACTATATTTTTTACTATTAGTACGAATAGTGTACAAAGTCCTAGCCGAAAATGAAAAATGTCCTTTGGGACACAGATAGGTACTTTGTAGCCTGGAGAGGAACATAGGCTATTCTTATCCCGGAAAATATCACATTCCCACGGGATAACGTCAGTAGTAGGCGGAAAGCTAGTAACACAAATCAAATCAAACACAAAGAGGTTTGTTTCTAGTTATTTATTAATCGGCGTATTTTCACCCTCCTCGTTGGGCGCGACCACCGACTGCAGGAACGGCCACAGCGAATCGTGCGCGTTGTTCGCCGCGAACTCAAACGGGCGCAGCTGCTTGCGACGCTCGCTCTTACGACTGTTACATTACAGCCGAGAACGGGAAGTTAGACATTACATTGTCGAGGATGGTTTGATGATCATTCGAGGCAATGTAATTGCTTCCCGTTCAAGGCTTGTATAAAACTTTTCTCACGAAATGCGAGGAAATACAATTTTCTTAGTAAGGTGGTTATCACACTGCCTCCGGTTTCCGCACCACCGGACGGAGATGCGGCGTGAGTGTGCTATACACTGCGGGTTTTGTAAGCAAATCAAGATTCTACGGCCAAAGTTAAGAAACGCACTACTTACCGCGAACCGGTGCAGTGTGGGAATCGCCTAAATGTGATTTTTTAAATTGGTTCGTGCGGCCATGTTTGGTGTCACGTGTCATTCAATGGGTAAATTACACACAAAGAAGTTTGTTTCTAGTTATTTATTAATCGGCGTATTTTCACCGTCCTCGTTGGGCGCGACCACGGACTGCAGGAACGGCCACAGCGAATCGTGCGCGTTGTTCGCCGCGAACTCGAACGGGCGCAGCTGTTTGCGACGCTCGCTCTTCACGTCTGTACTGGAGCTCAGGAAAATATCTGCACTAAAGCTTAGTTTACAGCAGTCGAGAAGGCGACCGAGTCGAGTAGCGAGCGATAAAAAGCAGGCTAACTCGACCAATGTTGTGAAAGTGCAAGTAAACTGGGCCGAGTCACAGAATAAATGATAGTGCTAAGGCACAGAAGACTCACTCTGCAAGCTCATTCAAATAAAAATAAACCTTTCTGCGTGGAAATAAAGTCCAATTCCGGTTGCTTTGTCATCGCTTGCCTACTGTTATAATAACATAGAGTTCGCGCATGCAAGCAAAACTGTACCCAATCAATAGCTACGCGCGAGCGTTTCTATTTCTATGAATGTCTCAAACAGCTCGCTCGCTGGTTAGGGTTGCGAGCGACTTGCGAGTTCGGTTTTGTTGTTTCTTTTGTTCTTTCTTTTATTTAGACACCAGAAACACAACAGTATCTTATATACGGATTATAAGAACGTTTATAAGTCATTGTTCGGTGCACAAAAATCACAGAAATGATCGATCGTTTTACGCGCGAACGTGGAGCGTACGAGCCGAGCGGCATCCTTCTGCCATACGCCTGCCCGGCAGGCGCGCCGGCCGAACGTACCTAAACTGCGGAGTGACAACCCCTGGCCGAGTACTGAGCGGGTCGAGTGGTCTCGCGCGGAGCATAGTTTCTCGGCCGAGTTGTTCCCCTACCTTGTAACTCGACTCGTCTGCCTACTCGCCCTGTGTAAACCGTTGACTCGCTCAGAAAGCCAACTAAGCCCAGTACTTTTACCTGAGGTTCTGGGCCCAATTACTTAACCGATGTAAAACCTTCTGGCATCTCTGTTTTGTGCGACTATATTAGTAAAAATAATATACGATTATAATTTATTTATTTATAATCTACTAACACATTTTATATATAAGTATTGTGCGCGTCTTTATTTCAGATAGGTCCACAGCAAGTTCTACAACCTCAAAATTCTACGTTGTATTCTTACGAGACACCTTGAAGAAGCAGAGTCTGTAGGAACAAAAAACTGAGCTAAAAACTGGACATTGGCGAAATCCAAATGGGAACCGCCACCGCATAAAAAGAAGAAGAAGAAGAAATGGTGGAAGGCGAGTCGAGTAATACCTCAGTCACTGAGCCCAGGTTGCTAGACCGTTGCGAGGACGCTGCTCGACTAACATAAACTAGGCTTAACCACCTGTGATCTAGTGATTCACACCACAGATAGCTAAACCAAGAGGTCCTGGCAGGCTTATTACCGATCTTACAGTGACAGTCGCAATCGCGAAAATTAACAATGACAGCATGATAAAGTATCAATAAATTAAAAGTATGGTATAAATTTCCAAAAAATAATAATAGAAGGTTAGGTATTTTTTAATGAAAGTCTTATTTCATTGATATCTTTTTTAGGAAAAATGCTCCATCTAAACTTTCTTCACCGGACATATTCATGTAACATATAAAAACAATAATATGAAATATCCAAAAAAATATCCCAGCATAAACACCAAATTTTAATAAAACAATTGGGATGACTTGAACTGAAAAATGTCTCTGTCGAACTTTTTAACAGAATTATATTGCTCACTAAAACATTTCTACGGTGGTGGCGTGTGAGGCGGGTCGTTACGTTCCCTAAAATATGGTTGAGCGAAGCGATGGCTGGTTCATGCGTCATGCTCGTGAACGGGTGCTGCCAGTGGGAAAGGGTCTGCTCTTATCTGCTTGCCTTAAAATGTGTTTTCTTTTGTTTTTATTCATTTTATTAAGAATTACATTTGAAACATGTATGGCGCAACTTGCAGTATATAGTAGAATTGTCTTTTGTTTTAAACTAATATTAAAGCTTTAAGTAGAGTTCCTAAGTAACTGAAAATAGTTCACCGCTATGATCATTAGTTCGCCTATACTTAACTGTATTTATCATAACCCATTGTGTAATTGTGATGGAAACTGACCTTAGTCATACCATGTTAAGGTCATTTTTCAATTTGACGACTCTGTATGAAATAAAACAGGGAGAAAAAAACAACCCTTGGAGTTTCTTGCCGGTTCTTCTCCAAGGCCTCCCGCTGTAGGGTTTGCGAACCGATGGCGTAGCTTCTATGACGTTCACAAGTATTGTAAATAACAATCTAAATTGAATAAACAAATTTGAATCTTGAATCTTGAATCTATACCATTTTGCCAAGCATACTCATGCTTGAAAAAGTTTTGGATTTTTATCAAGTATCACATACTAGTTTAAATAACTCATTTGGTAAAATAAATTTGGACTGAGAAATTACTCGGTTCAATATATAAGCAGATTTGTATATTTAGGTATAAATACCTAACTTCCATGTGAGTTTTTTTTTGGATAATCATTTAAAAGTTTATGGCTCATGCTATTTTATAACCCAGCAAAGTTTCATCGACTGAGGAATTAGTGTATGGGTCTCCATACAAAGAATCTGTTCATTGCCTACACTAAAACTCAAATGTCAAAATCAAAACCCATTGTCTTTTGACAGTTAAACGCGATAAAGTCCTATATCATATCGCATTTTGTTGGTCATGCTAGGGGGCAGGTGTGATGAAGCCTAATTGCTTCCTAAAAAAAGGGACTGTTCTAAAGTCAATAGTACGAGAGACACTGAAATATTATTTCTTTGATGAAAAGGATACATCCTTTGCAGACATCTGGTGGAGCACTGAAGTCAAATCTGATGCCAGTTAATTCTTTAGCCAGCTGGTATGTTTCTCTGGAATCATAAACAAGAAAATGTGAATCTTATGCCCGAGCTTCACCTTGGTCTAATGACATGAATTAGCGCGCTATTTGATATCATATGCAGGTGTAGCCGGGTCTTAGCGCACTAATTTGATACAATAAGCGCGCTAAGACGCGCATGCTGTTATTAACGCCGTTAGGCGTCACGCAGGTGAAGCCACGGCATTATGTGCATTGAAATTTTAATATATTTGTTGTTTTCAGTGAATAATAATTATCTCACTATGTATAGCCAATGAATAAAAGTAATTGTACTAACTTGGCATTGTCCAGCCTATTCTGGTCACTATCTGCAATGGTGAGCCGGGTTTCGATGGCAGCACACACCCTGTCCAGCTCAGTACCGCGACGAGATATTTCGGCTAATTTTTCTGTCAGTTCGGTCTGCAAAAATTGGTCATCTACTATTTACACATAGTATGTATCCCCACCTTCACCAAGACTACCAGTTTGTCTAGAAAAACCAGTCTCTGACCCAGTCAATGTGAAGAGACATAGGGACCAGTCAATCTGAATAGATACGACACATTTAATTAGGGTTTGTCCTGAGATTTTTGAACTCTCACTCAGGATTGCGGCGGAAATTTACAAATCTCAGGATTTTTAAAATTTTCAATAAAATGCAGTACATTTTATGGTTAGCGTGAAAATTTGTGATGTGCAACGCGTGAAAGAGACCACCGAGATCGATAGTGAATAAAAACGATAAAAATATGACTTTTTAATAGTTGACTCTTCAACGCCCGGGCGGCTGAACAGGTTCAAACTGAAACGCTACCTTATTCTTTTAGAAATAAGGCAGCAATTACTATTATTTTATATTATTATTATATTCGCCTGGTCCATTTCGGCCGGTCAGGCTTCCAGGGGTTGCACTTTTGCTTAGTAGTAGCACAGAATAAATAATAGTGTTAAGGCAGTAGTAGCACAGATTAATATATAGTTACTACGTGGTCTACGTGTAGTAGTAGATAGGTAGTTCAGGGACTTCGTGGTCACGGGATCGGGAGCATGTAAAGTATTCTACTTTGGAGGCGAGAATTTCAAAAAGCATTTCGTTCCTAACTGTATGTTAACTTACGTTTAACTTCATTTCTTGTGCGAGTTTTGTCTCTATCTCAGTCTTCTTCTTACACGCTTTCAACTGTTGCTGTTCTATTTCAATCTTTTCTGAAATGATACCACATTTCAAGTTTTAAGGTTACAGAAAAGAAATGAACGATTTCAAGGTGTAGGTACATTTTTCTTACCATCTAGCCGCTTACAAAATGCCTCCATCTGTTCAAAAACAGATGTGAGACAAGGTTCTTTTGTTTCTGATGACATTGTAACATAAATTCACTTTAATTATTTTTATAAATAGTACGAAATTCGATTCTAAAACAAACAAAGCTTACAATCACAACACTTTCAAACAAACAATAAATAAATGAACGAAAGAAACCGACCATTTTTAAATCACCCACCACAGACTAAATTATTACTTTATCTTTGGTTGTATAAGATCCTTGTACAATGAACATTCAATTGAATACATTCAACCATTTAATCGATTACCATAGTAAAAATTATACAAGAGATTGATATTAAAGTGATTTTCCACTAATTAAATATCTTTACCTAAAATACATAAATTTGATCAAAGAAATTGGATGACTTCATAAATGGTTTCATTGATAAAGTCGTCCAATTTCTTTGATCAAATGTAAGTACGGTCGCCAGCACGTCGGGTTACTACAAAATATCAAAATGTATTAATTGAAACTGAACTCTTTCTGTTGGAGATAAGGTTGAATTTTATTTAAAGAAATTTGACAGATTGTAGTAACCTGACGTGCTGGCGACTGTACATTGGACAAAGATATTTGATAAGTGGAATACCACCCATATATGTGATAATATCACAATCAAACTTCTCTCGGTCATTCTCATGACAAGGTGTTCTTTGCATAATTTCCATCACGATTTTTATTTTTCAATTAATTCTCTAAACCAGCAATTAAATTTAGAAAAGACGTTAAACTGAGGAAAATTATGTATTTGGCACTTCAATGTAGTGTCTGGTTTTGGATTTATGAACTAACAAAGTTATGGGCGTGACGGAAATTAGAAAATTGCTAAATAAAAATTATATATCTTATTGTTAAATGACTCAAACAGAAAATGAATACTATACAATATAAAATAAACCTTACAAGTAATTGTCCAGTCTACAAAATTTTCTGTCACGTTTAGCGTGACGGAACCGGGTGACATAAATTAGGACCACTATGGTATTTATGAGATAAAATTTGATTGGTAAGGAATACGGTATATTGGTTCAAGCATGAAGTCAACAACGAATTTCTGCATATAATAATCTAACTAGCTAAATTTGTATGCATTTCAAACATTAATTAAAAGAGCGAACGGAAATTAGAATAGTAGTAAACCATGCGAACAGAAATTAGATATTTACAGTTGTAGCTCGCCAGCGGAACAGGTGACACAGGACCGTGTCGGTTGCCTGCCTCGGCACTAACTGAAGAAAGACGGCGTTGCGGTAGTGATGGGAATTACTTACTCTGCTAGTGAGATATTCGCTACTTTTTGACTGGTGACGGAAATTATGTATAATGAAAGGGCAAACATATTTTTCGTTATATCTAAGAAAATATACTATTTAAACAGATTATTTTTCGTGAATTATAAAATGTATTTATTAACTTACCAATTGTATCGACTGAAATGTACCAATCGTAGATAACTTCGCGACTGTTGAAGCTAGAAAGCTTGATTCTGGGTACGACAGCAAACGGAAATTAGGAGAACAACTTAGAAAATAGTAGATTGTACAACAAGTGCATAAAGCGTACCATTTTACCCGAGACGTATATATCCACCCGAGCCGTAGGCGAGGGTTGATAGTCAAGTCGAGGGTAAAATGGGTTTTATGTACGAGTTATACACTCTGCTTTTCACTTCGAATGTGAGAAAAATAAATAGCAATATTGCAAAAAAAAACTTCGCCATATTGGCGGGAAGACTTTCTTTTTTTTATACGTGGCAGTGAAGCACAGGGACTTTAGCGTAGATCGTAGTCCATAATGCTTTTGAAATACTTATTTGTTAGAAAACTCATTAATTTTGCCTAGTTTTATTAATTTAGTAATTTAATATGGATTAGGTATATGTACAAAATTGAAGGAACAGAATGAATTAATAAGTTTATCTAACGAAGTTTAATTGCGTGTGTGACTGTTTACCTGACGACCTTTGTCTTAGAGTCTGACTTAGACGAAGATTTTACTTTATGCACTAGAGCATAAAAAGCGATTTTATGCAGCCTATACCCAACATAAACACGAACTTTACGAGCATGAGAAGTGAAAAAATATTTTGAGTGCTCTTTTACCAAATTATGTGTATATAATACCAATTCATAAAAGGCAATTGCTAGACGTAGTTCCAAAAAAAATCCAGCTCGAAAATATTACAAACTAGTCAGATATTTGTATGGACGCTCAAAAAACAGGCCTGCTAAGAATGACCACTCTAATATAAAGGGGGGGGCTACCGCGTAACTTTATGGACTTCTTACGTTTTTCGGAACTTTAAGTAAATTTTCCAAAAAAATTGCTGCTATCAGTTCTCTGTTTAGTGACGTCGGGTATAATAATAGCTAGCTAGCAACGTTCAACAGAACAAAGCAGCAAAAATCTATAAGTATTGAAAAATGGAAAATGAAGTATTTAGAAAAAATCGACCCGTCTCACAATCATTTTTTTCTAAATACTTCATTTTCAATTTTTCAGTAATAAAAATTGCATTGTGAATGCAAAAAACTGCAAATTAAAATAATCTATAAGTAGGTCTATCTATCTATAAACTGAGGAAGGTAGCATCATTTCGTCAACACCTGAAATCCTGAGGGAGATTGAGAGTTTCTATGAACAGCTATATTCCACACAAACACCTGTTGAAAGCAAGGCTACAGACCCTAGAGCCAAGCTTACCCGACACCATACCGAAGATATCCCGGACGTCAGCCTGTACGAGATTAGAATGGCTCTCAAGCAGCTTAAAAACAACAAGGCGGCGGGCGATGACGGAATCACAACAGAGCTTCTGAGAGCGGGCGGTAAGCCGATACTTAAAGTCCTCCAGAAGCTTTTCAATTCAGTCATCCTTGAAGGCAAAACGCCAAAGGCATGGGGTAGAAGCGATGTGATGCTGTTTTTCAAGAAGGGTGATAAAACTGTCTTGAAGAACTATAGACCCATCTCGCTTCTGAGCCATATCTATAAGTTGTTTTCGAGAGTCATTACGAATCGTCTCGTTCGCAGGTTCGACGACTTCCAACCTCCCGAACAAGCCGGGTTCCGGAAAGGCTACAGTACCATAGACCACATTCATACGCTGCGGCAAGTTATACAGAAGACCGAAGAGTATAACTTGCCACTTTGCTTGGCGTTCGTGGACTATGAGAAAGCCTTTGATTCGATTGAGACTTGGGCGGTGCTGCAGTCTCTCCAGAGGTGCCAAATAGACCACAGGTACATCGAGGTGCTGAGGTACTTATACCAAAACGCCACCATGTCGGTCCGATTACAGAACCAGAGCTCTAATCCTATCCAACTACAGCGAGGTGTGAGACAGGGAGATGTCATCTCTCCCAAACTGTTCACAGCTGCGTTGGAGGATATTTTTAAGCTGCTGGACTGGAAAGGATACGGCATCAACATCAATGGCGAGTACCTAACACACCTACGGTTTGCCGATGATGTAGTTCTTATGGCTGAGACCTTGGAAGACCTGAACACAATGCTCGAAGATCTCGGTAATGCTTCGCAAAGAGTGGGTCTTAAGATGAACATGGACAAGACGAAAATCATGTTCAATGCCCATGTTGCACCCGCTCCAGTTAATGTTGGGAACATTACACTCGAAGTTGTTGACCACTATGTTTACCTAGGACAGACGGTCCAGTTAGGTAAGTCCAACTTTGAGAAAGAGATCTCTCGTCGAATCCAGCTCGGATGGGCAGCGTTTGGGAAGCTCCGACATATATTCGCGTCCGAAATACCTCAATGTCTCAAGACGAAAGTCTTTGACCAGTGTGTGTTGCCAGTAATGACCTATGGAAGTGAGACGTGGTCTTTTACTATGGGTCTCATAAGAAGGCTCAAAGTCACCCAGCGAGCAATGGAGAGAGCGATGCTTGGTATTTCCCTGCTCGATCGAATCAGAAATGATGAGATCCGCAGGAGAACTAAAACAACCGACATAGCTCGAAGGATTGCATCATTGAAGTGGCAGTGGGCGGGACACATAGCGCGGAGAACCGATGGCCGTTGGGGCGGAAAGGTTCTCGAATGGCGACCGCGTACCGGACGACGTTCCGTGGGCAGGCCCCCTACAAGGTGGACCGACGATCTGGTCAAGATCGCGGGAAGCCGTTGGATGCGGGCAGCGCAGGGGGGCTACCGCGTAACTTTATGGGTATGAACTTCATACGTTTTTGGGAACTTTAAGTCTATTTTATAAAGATAATAGCCGCTATCAATTCCTTGTTTTGTGACGTCGGGTATTACGATAACTAGCTAGCAACGTTCAACAGAACAAAGCAGCAAAAATCTATCAAAATAAGGAATTCAAATGACAGTTGAAGCCCATACCCATATCCAGATTTCTTAGCCGGTAGCCCCCCAGGACCGATCGTTGTGGAGATCCTTGGGGGAGGCCTATGCCCAGCAGTGGGCGTCGTTCGGCTGACATGATGATAAGTAGGTAATTCAAATGACAGATGAAGCCCATCGGAATATTGAAAACTTTTTTTTTTATCCACAGCGGGGCAGTACAGAGTCTGAAGGAGTCTGAAGGACAAGTAGGTGTGCGCACACCAACTCTTCCACGTTGCAGAGCATATAGTGCGCCAAGCTTTTCTGTTCCGGTGATTATCTTCTGAATTAAAACAGTTTTCATACGACAGTCCATTTTGACAGCTAATTTCGTATTGCAAGTGGCTCTTCTGTCACGGCTGTCATCGGAACAGAAAAGCTTGTGGCACTGTACACTACTATATAATTTGTGCACTGTACGTTGCGTACGTGGCGTGGCTCAGCTTGTCCTTACCTTTATAAATACCTATTTCGAATAATAAAAATGGTGTATCCGAGCATGTTTAGAAAACAACACGCGCCTGTGGCGCCACGTACTGTCAAATCAAGGAACCTGTTTGACGCCATTTTTGTGATGGCCGCTGATATTTATAGATCGTAGGGTGTTGTTATTCCAGAATAAATAAATGCATTGAAAATGGAGGAAACGAAAGTAATATATTACATAGACGATGAAGAAACGCCGTATCTTGTTAAAATCCCAATATCGCCGGAAAAGGTGACGTTGTTGGACTTCAAGAATCAATTGAACAGGCCAAATTATAAGTTTTTCTTCAAATCAATGGACGATGACTTCGGTGTTGTGAAGGAAGAAATTGTTGATGATAACGCGCACCTGCCTTGCTTTAACGGTCGTGTAGTTTCATGGTTGGTGTCTGCAGAGGGTTCTAACCCCTCTGACGGGGCGTCCCAGTGTACAGATAGCAATGCTGGCAAAGGGAAACAAAACATTCATGGGGCTCCTACGGCTCCCCTCACCAGGGATACTTGTACTGATACGGACAGCACGATCAGTTCTAGGCCCGGTCACAGAGCGTCCTGCGACAAATATAAGTACAGAGGGCTTAGAATCAATGGTCATTCCAAATACGGCAATCATGGCCTAGAATACGAGACAGCGTCAGTTTTAAGTTCTGATTTGGACTCTACAAGTCTGTTCGACAGCCAGTCGGAGATCACGACGACCACTGGTCGCCATACCAACGCCTCGGTAGACCGAGCACTGACAGAATGCAGCAGTGTGTCTCACTTACAAGTGAGTAACCGCAAACGGCCGCAGAGAAGACGTAAAAGACCCCAAATAATGTCTAGAACATCTTCATATTCCTCCATAACTGACTCTACAATGTCCATGCATATTATAACGGTGACTTTGAATATGGATACAGTGAATTTTCTTGGTATTTCTATTGTTGGACAGTCAAATAAAGGAGGTGATGGTGGTATTTATGTTGGAAGTATTATGAAAGGTGGTGCGGTGGCCTTGGACGGCAGAATAGAACCAGGGGACATGATATTACAGGTAAGACTATTAAATAAATTACTTCAAGTGATAACACACTGTTCTAATTGCTTGCCATCTGATACCTCAGTCTTGTAATGTGATCTATGTTATGTGGTATCTGGCTTATCACAGTAACATATGATCATAATACTTTCAAACAATTTGACCCTAACTGTTAAAATTGTTGTTGATATTTGAACACTCAAATTATACTGATCTAGTTTTTGTTTTTCTGGCCGTGTTGTTTATTGTGGCTTTTAAGTAAATAAATTACATATCAATTCAAACAGAGAAAGTAAAGCAATTATATTTTGATGTTGTAAGTCGGTCTTGAAATCAGAAATAATCACAATCAATCTTAGAAAAAAAAACAAAGTTTTGAGTTATATATATGTAAAATATATTTATTGAAATCTAGAATGTTAGAAGTGTAATTCCATTGGGCCCACATAGTGGGTCATGGCCCATTCATCTTATCCATCCATAAGGAAAGCCTGTGAACCAGCGGTGGGGTCATTAAATGGCTGATGATGATGCTTAAATCATAACATTACCATCTTACTACTGTCATTACCTATACTAATATTATAAAGACGAAAGATTTGATTGTTTGTTTGCACTGAATAGGCTCCGAAACTACTGGACCGATTTAGAAAATTCTTTTACCATTAGAAAGCTACATTCTTCCCAAGTGACATAGGCTATATTTTATCCCAATATTCCCACGGGAATGGGTACCAAGCGGGTGAAACCGCGAGGATCAGAGTTATAAATATTTAAAGAAAGAATTTACCACTAAATTGGCCCTCATTCCTCTATGAGTAAGAGCTTGCAATCACATTTGAGTCCAAATAATCCTATCAATCACTTACTGTGTTTGACAGAACTGATAAAGATGGATGAATTTTAATGTAAATGGATGATAAGTTACTCTTTATCTATATTGTAAAATATTAATTTAATAATTTGTGAGTTTGTAAAGTTATATGTAAAATTATTTTTTATTTTTATAATTTAAATATCATAGGACTTTGTCATATTTTAATATTGAATGACTTCTGTGGCACAGATAGTTTTGTTTTGGATCACTTCAATGTGACAAAGTTCAATGTTGTTTAGTCATTATTGCTTGTGACTGAACTTATTTATAAATTAATAAAATTAAATTTTATTAAAATAGAAAGAAAGAAATAAAATAACCTTTATGCAAATGACTCAATGCTAAGTATTTTTATACCAATTGTATTTCCATACCAACAATTCTTGATATCTTACAACTGACAAAAACAGTGAGCTTAAGAAACTCATCATTAATTTTTTAATACAATTTCTGACATTTATAGTGGTCTCTATCATTGTTAAATTTTAATTAATTTTGAATATTTGTATGCCATGTTATGGTAGAATGCATCATTGACTTGTAAATTACTAACCTACTAACACAATTCGTATTGTAACCTTAGATCAACAATAACACCTAGGTCTATTTTAGCTAGATACATAGTTGGAGCGACAAACATGGCCAAGCGATATATGCCCACTTGAGCGTATATTTATTATAAGTAGTTCCTGTCATTTATGACATAAGATCGAAACATTATTAACCTTTTTTCTCCGTTTAAAGGTGCCATAAAAAGATTTGATTTAGTTTGCGAGCCTTCATCTAGTACTATTGTTGATCGAAGATTGTAAAATTGCATTCCAACGAATAAATGATTTGTATTTGTATCAGTTTTAACAGCAGAAACATATAAAATAAAGCTGATGAATAAATAAATTCTTTAATTTCACCCACCTTTTTTCAGGTGAATGATGTGAATTTCGAAGACATGACCAATGATGAAGCGGTCAGAGTTCTCCGGGAAGTCGTTCAAAAGCCAGGACCCATCAAGCTGGTGGTGGCCAAGTGTTGGGACCCTAACCCTAAGGGATACTTCACCATACCCAGGACGGAGCCAGTCAGGCCTATTGACCCTGGTAAATCACAATTCCTTATTTGACATTATATATCTTATCAGTACGGGCGGTTTCCGCAACTCGACGTCTATAGCGCCTATTTTGCGTCCGGAGGATGCGTGGCAGGATCACTCCAGCCAGCCCAGCTCAGCCAGGAACGCTCCAAGAGTTTAATAGTTTTATTTGACATTATACAGTGTGATTCAATCTTATAAATCACTTGCAAGTAAGCCACCATGCATAGTAGAGTACCCCGCAACCTCACCTCCGCCCACACATAGGATTCCGCAAATTTTTTAAAGTATCTAAAGTTTAGATACTTTAAAAAATTTGCGGATTAGATTTAGATTCTAAACCAACTCAATACCAAATATCAAATCAAACATATTGATATTGATAAAAGTATAGATACTACTTTTTATTGAGTAATTATTTAAGAGTTAGGAAATCAATAAGAAATAATAAAATAATAGAAATATACATTCATAGCAATTTATTTATTTAAAGACTAGCTTTCCGCCCGCGGCTTCGCCCGCGTGGACTACATGACGTAATCCCGCGGGAATGTGTCATTTTTCCGGGATAATGAGTAGCCGATGTTCCTCTCCAGACTAAAAAGTATCAGTGTCCCAAATTTCAGCCAAATCCGTTCAGCCGTTTTGGCGTGATTGAGTAACAAACATACAAACATCCAAACATCTAAACTTTCACATTTATAATATTATATAGTAGGATCACAAAATATATTCAAACAGTAACTTATCTTTCCGCGATCTCGTTAAGAGATTGCGTGAGCTTCAAAATCGGGGATTCCTCTATGATCATGCACAATTGTGGTGACCATCTACTGTGTTCCACAGTTTATTGAAACGGATGTTTCTCATGCAAAATTAAGTTACTTAAGAGCTAGTCCTACCTTAACTAGAAGATACTGTCCGTAATCCGGGGGGGCTGATCGCTGTCTCGCCGGCGCGCGCGCCTGGCAAGTCGATCTTCACCCAACCCCCGATGGGAAACTCTTATAACTAACACTCTTATAACTACACAATGCCCTAATAGACAGCTAAAACTTTCCCGGCGCTTTTCAAGGCGAACACACACGGGTCACAAGTCTGTACCCCGACCGGTGCACTCGTAGGTGCAAAACTCGAAATCTCGGTCACAATACAGGTAGGTTTCCTGGCGCGGCACGTCGCTACAGGAACACACAACCTCGCCTCCCGGCGGCTTACGGCGAACTAACGAATGAATCCTACACCCGGCCCGAGCGCATTGTCTCGAGACATTGACAATGACAACTGCCCGCTCGCAAGCGCGGCGTGAACATCCCCCCGTCCCGGACAGTAGCAAACTGTCCGCCAACTCAATCTAAGGGCAGGCGAGAGAGGGTAGCGATCGCTCGCTTCAAAACAGAGTCCCCCACCAGGACCTCGGCAAACCTGGGCACACCATCCGACCCCGGATGAAGCTGAACAATGCGTCCTAAACGCCAGCGGAGGGGCGGCAGGTTTGGATCCTTTACCAACACGAGGTCTCCGGTCTTGGGTGGGGTCGTCCTATCCGACCACTTAACGCGTTGCTGCAAAATGTGCAAATACTCCAGATGCCAACGGCGCCAAAAACTCTGCGTAAGCTGCTGGAGCAATTCAAATCGCGAGAGCCGTCCGGAGGGCACTTCGGAATAAGGATATTCCGGCAAGGCGTTAAGCGGTCTGCCAATCAAAAAATGGCCCGGCGTAAGGGCCTCTAAATCATTCGCGTCCAAAGACAACGGACACAACGGACGCGAGTTGAGGACCGCCTCAACCTTACAAAATACGGTCGCGAGTTCCTCAAACGTGAGGACCGTCTCCCCAATAACGCGACGAAGGTGAGTTTTAGCGGCCTTTACAGTTGCTTCAAAAATCCCTCCCCAGTGGGGGCAGGATGGCGGGGAGTACTGCCATCGTACCCCTCTGCGAGAGAGTGTGGATCCGATCTCAAAATTATTCCTATCCAAAAATTCACAAACTTCCTTTAAATACCTATCGGTGCCCTTGAAATTGGTTCCACAATCGGACCTGATTAACGACGGCATTCCGCGGCGAGACACAAAACGATTCAACGTGGCTACTAAGGCTTCTGTGGTGAGGGCACTAACCACCTCCAGGTGGACCGCTTTAGTGGCCAAACAAACAAATACACACAAGTAAGCCTTTTCCGTTCTAGCATTACGAAGCCGCGATGTCTTAACGGTAAATGGCCCCGCAAAATCCGTTCCAACTCCTGAGAAGGGCATCGATTCGTTCACCCGATCGGCAGGCAAATCACCCATCTGGGGCTGCATCGTATCGGCGCGCAAACGATAACACGGGAGACAACGAAAAATAACGGATCGGATTATTCTCCGCGCTGACAAAATCCAGAACTCTCGTTGGAGGAGCGCGGTCAAAGCATTACAACCGGCATGAGCATTCTTTACATGTCGGTCTGTAATCAACAGTCTAACTAACGGTCCATCCTTGGGGAGCAACAAAGGGTGGCGTGATCCGTACGGCAGGTTGGCATGTCTGAGCCTACCTCCGACACGCAGCAATCCGGTACTGTCCAAGAAGGGATTCAACCGCACCAAGGGTCCCTTCAACTTGGACTTACTTGAGCGCAGGGCTTTCAGCTCCGGTTCAAACTCTCGCTGTTGCGTCACTCGCAACCAATGCAACAGAGCGTCTTGCCGCTCTTGTGGGGCGAGGACCGGAGACAACGATTTCTCCTGAGGCTGGCGACAATTTCGCACAAAGCGCCTCATCCAAGCAGTCACGCCGAGCAACTTATCAAGAGAACTGTAGCGGTCTAACAAAAACTCCATCTGCGGAGCCGCCACCGTCTCCACGGCGTGAACACGCATGCCTAGGTCTTGGACTCTGGCCACAGCCGCGGTGGCAGGCCATGAGCGCTCAGGCCGTAACAACCATGATGGACTCCACCATAGGTGGTGGTCCACTAACTCAGGCGCCTCGCAGCCGCGGGAGGCACAATCTGCGGGGTTCAATTCGCCCGGTACGTGGCGCCAAATCAACGGGGCATTTGAAGTCTGAATTTGTGAGACCCGGTTGGCCACAAAAACCTCAAGGGTGTGGACTGAACTCTTCAGCCAACAAAGGACGACCTGGCTGTCAGACCACGCAAATATCGACTCCAAGTCGACACCGTTTCCCAAGGTGTCGGCAACATGATTGAGTAGCCGTACTAAGAGAGTGGCGCCGGACAACTCCAACTTCGGAATGGTTAGCCTAGTCCGAAGGGGGGCGACCTTACTCTTGGCCGTAACTAAGTGTACGGCGACAACGCCTGCTGCATCCACCGTTCGGATGTAAACGGCTGCCGCGTATCCGCTTTCGGACGCGTCACAAAAGCCGTGCAGGGAGGCTTTAAACTTTCCCGAAGGCAGCATTTGCCTCGGTATACAAACCCGATTGACGTCGGGTAGGGATGACACGAACCTCACCCACTCTCGTAGGAGGCTACCAGAGAGGGGCTCATCCCATGACAATTCCGCAGCCCAGAGCTCCTGTAGGAAGCACTTCATCGAAAACACTACAGGGCTGAGCCAACCGTTCGGATCAAAGGTACGGGCTACAGTAGACAGCACCGTGCGTTTAGTCCAGACCTTTGGGTCTGGCAGTTCCAATCTATATGTGAACAAATCCGGGACTGGTCGATACTGGACTCCCAAAACAGACAGCATGTCTGGAGTCTCCGGATTTTCAAAGAGGAGCGGCTCTTGCTGGTGGTCCTTAGGCAAATCTGCCAATAGGTCCGGTGAGTTAGACAGCCACTTCCGCAACTCATAGCCACCAGCCCTCAAGAGCGCAATCAGCTCATCACGTAAGACGAGAGCCTCATCTAAGCTCGAGGCCCCCGTGCAGATATCGTCGACAAATAAGGCCCCCCCCTCAATAAGAGCAGATGCCCGGGGATAGCGTAGCCGTTCGCGCTCTGCGAGCTCCAAAAGCGAACGGATCGCCACAAAGGGGCTCGACCGCAAACCATAAGTGTTGGTGTTCAGCTCGTAAGCCAACATCGGATCCTGGGGATCCTCACGCCAAAGGATGAGCTGGTATCGTCTATCCTCCGGGTGAATCACGGTCTGTCTGAACATCATGCGGATATCGGCCACAAAGACGACAGCGTGCCGGCGGAAGTTGGTCAAAACATCACAGACATCGTGATGCAACTTCGGCCCCGCATGCAGACACTGATTCAACGACACTCCGGTTGACGTGGGCGCTGAACCATCAAAGACCACGCGGATCTTCCCATTGGAAGTCTTCAAAACAGCGTGGTGTGGCAGGAAGTAATGTTCCACATTACGCCAGTCCAACTGCGAGATGGACATGTGCCCAAGGTCCAAAATCCAAATACTCCCGCATGAAGTCTATATACTTCTCCTTGAATGCGGGATCCCTGGCCATCCTACGCTCCATGGACAACAATCTCTTCTCGGCCATCGGTCGGGAGCTCCCTAAAGGAGGGCGAACCGCCAAGAAGGGCAAGCGGGTAATCAAGCGACCCGAGAGGAGGCGCCCAGTGTTGTTCTGGTAGAACAATTCGCACTCCTCCGCTAACGGATCCAACCGCTTGGCAGTGGGAGGTTCCTCCACCTCCCAAAACTTTTGGAGAACGTCGGACAAAGTAGAACCGACAATGGTCTGGCGGTCTACCGACGGGGTCTCTGGTGTCTGTGGTACCTTTCCCATCACCACATGACCCAGCGACGAGGACAAGGCGACAAGATCGGCTGTCTGCAAAACTCGCTTGCTTCCACACAGTACACGACCGAGGACATCCGCACCAATCAACAAGTGTATTGGGCCCGGTCGGTGGAAGGAAGGATCAGCCAAAGCCAGTCCAGACGTCAGCTCAATCGTGGATGGCGGCACTCGCACTTGCGGGAGTGGTCCAACCACCTTATCAAAAACTATCGCCGAAGCACCGATCTTCGGCCTTGGCGCGAAGTGGGGGGAGAAGGAGAACTCAACTCGACCAATCGGATCAGGGATCCGCGAGTCTCCCACCCCCCGTACCGCTTCGTGATGCGGCACAAGCAAAAGACCCAGCTGTCGGACAAGCCACCTGGACATTATGCACCCCTGGGCACCTGAGTCCAAAAGGTGACCGCAAAACGCACCGTGACAACATTGCCCTTAGGTCCCCAAACATTCACGGAGGCTGTTGGCAACAGCACAAGCTCCGGAGGGGTGGTTGGGTCCGACAGGGGCGCCATTAAAAATTTTGGGGGGGTACTTGTCCCCCTCGCCCCTGAGTCGGCGCGCCAAATGTGGGACGCTCGTACCGGGCGAGCGGGTCCCAATCGGGTACATACTGGCCCCGACCAACAGCACTCCTAGGTGCAGGGTAATACCCGTGTGGGGCGTGCCTCGGTGCATAGTACCCCAATCGAGGCCTCTCCATTAGGGGGGGGGGAGTAGCAAATAGGGCCCGTGCCCATCGCCACCGTGGCGTACTCTTGTGGTACCCCCCTACCCCCGCCCGTGGCGGGGGCGTCTCTCCTATAGTTCCCCCTCTCCGGGGGGGACTGAACGGGGGGGCTAAGCCCCGCCGAATCTCTAGGGGACCGGTTCCGGGCTGCCGGGCCCCCGCCCGTGCGCGAGGAATTCGAACCCCGGTCGCTCCCGGCGTCCTTGCGGTCCAAACAAAGGAGGGGGTGATGCCTCCCTCCGCAAAGACGACAATCCTCTGTCTGGGGACACGCCGACTGCATGTGTCCCCCCAAACACCTATAGCACCATTGGCGCTGTCTCGCAACGGCCCTCCGTCCCTCTGGGCGGAGGCCTCTAAATTTGGCACATTCGTGCACCACGTGCCTATCTCCCCTGCAATACCTGCACCGCTCACTCGGTGCGGGGGGAGGGGACTGCTGGAAGGCAGCATACCGATTGGTCGGGCGACGGGGCTGTTCCCTCGCCGCCACCATACGACCAACACCTGGAACCGGGGCGGGCTCCAGGTGGTCCGTCACCCTACATTCGTCCTCCAAAAAACGAAGGAGGTCCGCGAAGGGCGGGAGATACGAGGCGCTGTCGCCTCCGTACCTCTGCTCGAAACGCCCCTTCATTTCAGCGGGCAATTTGGCGAGGACTATGTGCAGCAGTATAAAGGACCACTGATCCACCGGCAGGTCCAATCGCCTTAGGGAGTTGACCGCTGACAGTAGCGGGTTCAGCAACTCCCTCCGTAACAGGTGTACCCGCGTGATTCGCGGGAGGGCCAAAATCGTGGCCACGTGGGTGTCCGCCAGTAACCGGACATTCTGGTACCTGCTAACCAGAAGCTGGCGAGCCACCTGGTAGTTGTCGTCGCTGATGAGCAGGTGCTGGATTACCGCGCTGGCCTCTCCTCGCAGGGAGGAGCGCAAATAGGCCAACTTCTCACTAGGGGATAAGTCCCGTCGTGAATCCACTAAGCTGTCAAACAAGTTAATGAAGCCCATCCAGGCTGACAGATCCCCATTAAAAGTGGGAATCTCCAACGTAGGCAATCGGCCTAGCAACGCCGTCGGGGTAGGTTTGACCTCCCCGCTCAAAACCGGCTCCCCCTTCCGAACAGCCAGGGCCCTCTCAGCCGCCTCCGTGAACTGGTCAGCCAGCTCATAGGCCTGGGCTACATCCTGCTCCAGCTGTTCCGACACGGCATCATCAGCTGGGGGGTTCTCCAAATAATACGCGCGACACTCCATGGCGTGGCGCTCCAGGTCTTGCAGCCGAGCTGCCAGCCCGCCATACCGAGCTAGCAACGCGCCTACCCGGTCGGCTTGGTCTATTAATGTGACCGCACAAGCAAGCCAACGCAAAACTCCTTGGATGCCAGCCCTGGATACGGCGGGCGGATTCGTAGGAGCCATTTATAATCCGTTTAATAAACAAAGCAAACAAAGAAATATAAAAGTGGTAAACATCAACAAAAAAAACAATAGAAATAGGTCGCGTCACGATAATATAAAACACAATTAAAATTCGGACGACATACACGGACCCTACTATTTTCATAAATTATTAACAACTTACCAATTTCAAGGGCTAACAATATAACGGTATAAACAAACGGTATAGGATAAACGGTATGGCATAAACGGCACGGCCAAGTCAACCTCGCAAATCAACTACTAAACCGTTATCAACAAACAAAAACAAATCTATTTTTAATAATAATACTCGTAATTTAATACTACTAATAATTAAAACTAGTTCCACTTTTTTAACTAGGCAAGCGGACTCGGAACAAACACTAGTATGTGGTACTAATAAACAACACTTTCGAACGAAACTATTCGTCAAATAAATCCGGACACACAAAAAAAATATACACATCTAGGCGAGTAAACTCGTATCAAATCACTAGTATGTGACAACAATTATATAAGTGTCTATCTATTATCGGATCCACCAAGTGAGAAACATTCGCTTCGAGAATTTACTAGAACAATTTCTTAGTACTTCAAATCGTCTCGGAATACCCTCGAGATTTTAACAAAAAAAAAATAATTTTATTTTTACTATGAAATTTTATGTAGTTAATTTTAATATGAAAATTAATTATATCAACTACGCTCTGCTACCAAAATATGATCATGCACAATGGTGGTGACCATCTACTGTGTTCCACAGTTTATTGAAACGGATGTTTCTCATGCAAAATTAAGTTACTTAAGAGCTAGTCCTACCTTAACTAGAAGATACTGTCCGTAATCCGGGGGGGCTGATCGCTGTCTCGCCGGCGCGCGCGCCTGGCAAGTCGATCTTCACCCAACCCCCGATGGGAAACTCTTATAACTAACACTCTTATAACTACACAATGCCCTAATAGACAGCTAAAACTTTCCCGGCGCTTTTCAAGGCGAACACACACGGGTCACAAGTCTGTACCCCGACCGGTGCACTCGTAGGTGCAAAACTCGAAATCTCGGTCACAATACAGGTAGGTTTCCTGGCGCGGCACGTCGCTATGGGAACACACAACCTCGCCTCCCGGCGGCTTACGGCGAACTAACGAATGAATCCTACACCCGGCCCGAGCGCATTGTCTCGAGACATTGACAATGACAACTGCCCGCTCGCAAGCGCGGCGTGAACACTCTACATGCAGACCTTGACCGAGAGAGGCACCGTGCTATACATAAAATATGCATCAAAAAGAGACGCACTAAATGTGTTCTCTTTGCATGATTAAGATAAGGGTAGAAAGTATCGAGTATCTTGCAAAGTATCAATATCTATAGGTACCTTACTTTAATATCTATACTAATATTATAAAGAGGAAAGATTTGTTTGTATGTACATAATAAACTCAAAAACTACGGTACCGATTTCAAAAATTCTTTCACTTTTACAATGCTACATTATTCCTGATAACATAGGCTACTATATTTTATACCACGCGGGTAAAACCAGGAGGACCCGCTAGTAATATTATTATATAAAATTATAGATTATCTTGTGGTTAAATGAATATGGATGTTACAAGCTTTTTATTAACTTGCCATGTTAGTTAGTGGGGGACAAATCTTGCAAGTTTAATTTGACCCACTTCCCAGTGTCCGATGGAGCTTAAGTTTTGTATACAGGTTTGGTTTAGATGTCAATACAATATTAAGGTGTATCGATGAGCTCAGTGGCGCCGCCAATGGAAATAAATCAATTGCATTTTATGAAAGGCTTGGATTAAGTTTCGGTTATTTCGCGCAGGTGAAACAGTGGAATGCATTTTATAAATATACTTTTGAGAACTCAATCTTACGCAATAAGCCGTGAATCTCAATAGTGCCAAAAGTGGCCACATTTGGCAATATCGAGATCCATAACTTGGTGCTCATATTTGAGGCCATGAAAAAACAATTAAAAATTGCATTTTGGTCTTCTATTTGCGCGAAATAACCGAAACTTTTAATCCAAGCCTTTAATAAAATGCAATTGATTTATTTCCATTGGCGGCGCCACTGAGCTCATCGATACACCTTAAAGAACAGTCAGCAAAAAAGCTTGTCATAAAATTGAAATTTTAACTTAAAACTTATTTGTTTCCTAGGCGCGTGGGTAGCCCACACGCAAGCCCTGCGGGAGGCCTATCCTCCTCCGCCGCCGTCCCTGTCAGCGCTCCCCGCCGCCGCCTCCGAGCGCGCGCCCTCCGACGCCAGCACCGCGCCCGCGGGGGGCGAAGGCCTATCCGTTCATATGGACATGGCGTTGGTGGTTAGGGCCATGCTAAGACCGGACTCTGGTGAGTACACTATCTGTAAGGAGTGATAGGTGCTAGTATTACGGGGGCGAAGGCCTATCCGTTCATATGGACATGGCGTTGGTGGTTAGGGCTATGCTGAGACCGGACTCTGGTGAGTACACTACCTGTATGGGGTGATAGGTGCTAGTACTACGGGGGCGAAGGCCTATCCGTTCATATGGACATGGCGTTGGTGGTTAGGGCTATGCTGAGACCGGACTCTGGTGAGTACACTACCTGTATGGGGTGATAGGTGCTAGTACTACGGGGGCGAAGGCCTATCCGTTCATATGGACATGGCGTTGGTGGTTAGGACTATGCTGAGACCGGACTCTGGTGAGTACACTATCTGTAAGGAGTGATAGGTGCTAGTACTACGGGGGCGAAGGCCTATCCGTTCATATGGACATGGCGTTGGTGGTTAGGGCCATGCTAAGACCGGACTCTGGTGAGTACACTATCTGTAAGGAGTGATAGGTGCTAGTATTACGGGGGCGAAGGCCTATCCGTTCATATGGACATGGCGTTGGTGGTTAGGGCTATGCTGAGACCGGACTCTGGTGAGTACACTACCTGTATGGGGTGATAGGTGCTAGTACTACGGGGGCGAAGGCCTATCCGTTCATATGGACATGGCGTTGGTGGTTAGGGCTATGCTGAGACCGGACTCTGGTGAGTACACTACCTGTATGGGGTGATAGGTGCTAGTACTACGGGGGCGAAGGCCTATCCGTTCATATGGACATGGCGTTGGTGGTTAGGACTATGCTGAGACCGGACTCTGGTGAGTACACTATCTGTAAGGAGTGATAGGTGCTAGTACTACGGGGGCGAAGGCCTATCCGTTCATATGGACATGGCGCTGGTGGTTAGGGCCATGCTAAGACCGGACTCTGGTGAGTACACTATCTGTAAGGAGTGATAGGTGCTAGTATTACGGGGGCGAAGGCCTATCCGTTCATATGGACATGGCGTTGGTGGTTAGGGCTATGCTGAGACCGGACTCTGGTGAGTACACTACCTGTATGGGGTGATAGGTGCTAGTACTACGGGGGCGAAGGCCTA
This sequence comes from Crambus lathoniellus, assembly GCA_949710035.1. Lineage (NCBI taxonomy): Eukaryota > Metazoa > Arthropoda > Insecta > Lepidoptera > Crambidae > Crambus > Crambus lathoniellus. The sequence continues at coordinate 2,120,912 of OX453319.1, forward strand.
TCCGTTCATATGGACATGGCGTTGGTGGTTAGGGCTATGCTGAGACCGGACTCTGGTGAGTACACTACCTGTATGGGGTGATAGGTGCTAGTACTACGGGGGCGAAGGCCTATCCGTTCATATGGACATGGCGTTGGTGGTTAGGGCTATGCTGAGACCGGACTCTGGTGAGTACACTACCTGTATGGGGTGATAGGTGCTAGTACTACGGGGGCGATGGCCTATCCGTTCATATGGACATGGCGTTGGTGGTTAGGGCTATGCTGAGACCGGACTCTGGTGAGTACACTACCTGTATGGGGTGATAGGTGCTAGTACTACGGGGGCGAAGGCCTATCCGTGCATATGGACATGGCGTTGGTGGTTAGGGCTATGCCGAGACCAGACTCTGGTGAGTACACTACCTGTATGGGGTGATAGGTGCTAGTACTACGGGGGCGAAGGCCTATCCGTTCATATGGACATGGCGTTGGTGGTTAGGGCTATGCTGAGACCGGACTCTGGTGAGTACACTACCTGTATGGGGTGATAGGTGCTAGTACTACGGGGGCGAAGGCCTATCCGTGCATATGGACATGGCGTTGGTGGTTAGGGCTATGCCGAGACCAGACTCTGGTGAGTACACTACCTGTATGGGGTGATAGGTGCTAGTACTACGGGGGCGAAGGCCTATCCGTTCATATGGACATGGCGTTGGTGGTTAGGGCCATGCTAAGACCGGACTCTGGTGAGTACACTACCTGTATGGGGTGATAGGTGCTAGTACTACGGGGGCGAAGGCCTATCCGTTCATATGGACATGGCGTTGGTGGTTAGGGCTATGCTGAGACCGGACTCTGGTGAGTACACTATCTGTAAGGAGTGATAGGTGCTAGTACTACGGGGGCGAAGGCCTATCCGTTCATATGGACATGGCGTTGGTGGTTAGGGCCATGCTAAGACCGGACTCTGGTGAGTACACTACCTGTATGGGGTGATAGGTGCTAGTACTACGGGGGCGAAGGCCTATCCGTGCATATGGACATGGCGCTGGTGGTTAGGGCCATGCTGAGACCGGACTCTGGTGAGTACACTATCTGTAAGGAGTGATAGATGCTAGTACTATCGGGGGCGAAGGCCTATCCGTTCATATGGACATGGCGCTGGTGGTTAGGGCCATGCTAAGACCGGACTCTGGTGAGTACACTATCTGTAAGGAGTGATAGGTGCTAGTACTACGGGGGCGAAGGCCTATCCGTTCATATGGACATGGCGCTGGTGGTTAGGGCCATGCTAAGACCGGACTCTGGTGAGTACACTACCTGTATGGGGTGATAGGTGCTAGTACTACGGGGGCGAAGGCCTATCCGTGCATATGGACATGGCGTTGGTGGTTAGGGCTATGCCGAGACCAGACTCTGGTGAGTACACTACCTGTATGGGGTGATAGGTGCTAGTACTACGGGGCGAAGGCCTATCCGTTCATATGGACATGGCGTTGGTGGTTAGGGCTATGCTGAGACCGGACTCTGGTGAGTACACTATCTGTAAGGAGTGATAGGTGCTAGTACTACGGGGGCGAAGGCCTATCCGTGCATATGGACATGGCGCTGGTGGTTAGGGCCATGTTGAGACCGGACTCTGGTGAGTACTATAGCGCTTGGGCGCTTTCCTTCTTTGCGTTGGATGTTAAGAGAATAGTAGATTTCATTACAAGTGCGGAAAGCCTGTCATTGCAAAGAGTTCCGACAAATGTCTACCCGAGCCGAGGCGCAGCCGAAGGTGAGGGTTGACAGTCGGAACAAGTTGCAATGACGGTTCCGCACGTGTACTGAACAACTATTTTTAATACAGTTGCGAAAAAATTAAGCAATTTAATAAAATAATAAAACACAATAAACTCAAATAACTAATCGTAAAAGAATTTATGCAGAGACTTTTTTTTGTTTTCTTCACCCATTCTGGGTTGGCAAAGGAAACTATGATCATACAGCCAAGGCTTCAGTAGAATTTTTTTATTGATATGAAATGAAAATTAAATTAAATGAGATGAAATGAAACCTAACAAAAGCAATCCGAATCCTACAGGAGCGCCTTTCCTTATTTCTCTCTTTTACCACATCGTTTTCCATTAAAGCCACATTATTGCACTAACTCCACCATACTAAGTACCTACCACAATAAAAACCAGAAAAAACTAATTTAGAAAAATAAGAAATGAGGTCCCTCATTTTCTTTTCACTTACTTGCGCAAACTCCTATAAGCAGATACTATGGTAAATAGTGCACGTCATACCATATTTAGTAATCTGTGGTCATACAGCCAATTTTATGTATTTTTTATATTCATAAATTTAATTTGGCCGATACTAATATTAATTTAATGTATAATTAAAATTACTTTTAAATCTGATATTGAAACAAATTAGTAGCTTCTTTTTAGAAATATTTGCATGAATCATAAAAACTTCTATGATTTTTTTTAGTAAAAACTTCGTGGTTGGTTTTTTCTTTTTAATAGACAACATTTTGACAGTTGGGAAAGAAAACGCACGAGTTCGGGAAAGGTAAAGAAAAAGTTCGAGTGTTCCACATCCCGAACGCTATACGTCCCTGCAATACGCCACTTTTTGAGCAACTGTATTAAAAAAGTCTTTTTACTCGAGCTTTTTCTTTACCTTTCCCGAACTCGTGCGTTTTCTTTCCCAACTGTCAAAATAAAGTCTATTAAAAAGAAAAAAACCAACCAAGAAGTTTTTACAAAAAAAAATCATAGAAGTTTTTATGATTCATGCAAATATTTCTAAAAAGAAGCTACTAATTTGTTTCAATATCAGATTTAAAAGTAATTTTAATTAAGATTTAAACATTAAATTAATATTAGTATCGGCCAAATTAAATTTATAAATATAAAAAAGTTGGCTGTATGACGTGCACTGCCATAGTCTCTGCTTATAGGAGTGAAAAGAAAATGATGGACCTTATTTCTTAATTTTCTAAATTAGTTTTTCCTGGTTTTTATTGTGGTACTTAGTATGGTTGAATTAGTGCAATAATGTGCCTTTAATGGAAAACGATGTACTAAAAGTGATAAATAAGGAAATGCGCTTCTGTAGGATTCGGATTACTTTTGTTAGGTTAGGTTTCATTTCATTTCATCTCATTTTCATTTCATATCAATAAAAAAAATCTACTGAAGACTTGGCTGTATGGGCATAGTTCCCTTTGCCTACCCAGAGTGGATGCAGAAAACAAAAAAAACTCTGCTTAAATTCTTTTACGGTTGGCGCCATTAACCAAAAAAAAATCTTGTTTTTATTTTATTAAATTGCTTCATTTTTTCGCAACTGTATTAAAAATAGTTGTTCAGTACACGTGCGGAACCGTCATTGCAACTTGTTCCGACTGTCAACCCTCACCTTCGGCTGCGCCTCGGCTCGGGTAGACATTTGTCGGAACTCTTTGCAATGACAGGCTTTCCGCACTCGTAATGAAATATACTATACTTGCACTGAATCGATTTTTATTTAGAATAATCACTTCTCATACATCGGCTAGCACAGTCAGTCTATCAATTTCGGGATAGCTCTTTGCTCAACGGGAGCCTACACAGGAATGTGTCAAACCAGATCTTTTTTTATAAATACGTTCTACTCACTGGTTTGAATTGATACAGTCACCAAAGAGAATTAACCTACCCAATAGTGCCACAGCCTACAATGATATCTTTTAGCTGTGCACAGTATATAAACAAGCCTTACAATTCTGCTAACGTTAAATCATAATCGTGTCAAAATTGTGTTTCAATTGTAGTGCTTTTTTACACATAGTTACTAAAAATCTGTCCTTTTTCACAATACTACTGATGATCCACCACACACTGCATTCACATCACATCATACTGTCATAATTCTTGTAACTAGTGTGTAAAAAAGCACTACACTTGAAACAAGTGAGATTTGTCATTTTTTTCTATGAAAATACGTGTAAAATTACCATTTAGAAATTTGAAAAGTCCTGACAAAAAGCCGGACAGTTCAAAAAAAGTGCGGACATTTTAGTCACAAAATGCACACATTAGGTACACACTTAGTACCTAACAGTGATGAAGTTAGGCTCGCTCGGGGCTGTCTTAAGCCAGGCCTGTTTCACTCCCTGTGTCGGCTGGAAAACGCGGCGGCAACGGCGTTGTAAATCCATAGAAATTAGGTCCGCAAAAGAGCTAGAATATATGCGATAGAAAGAGATGCAACGACTGGCCGTTCGTAATTTGCGCTGTACAAGCTGAATCCTACTTTATTGCGTTATATTTAGAGTTGCTATTTATTTAAATGACTTAACGGAGTGAACTATCTGTTACATAGTAACTATTTAGTAATCTGTGCTTAAGCGTTTTGTTAGATGAATGGGGAGTTAATAAAGATGAAAGACTGATTTGATATTACTTATGTAAGTTTTATTACTCATACTCAATCTAAACCGAAAAAATCCGGACAAATTAAAAAGCCGGACAAAGGCCAGACAAAAGTCTATAAGTCCGGACATGTCCGGACTAATCCTGTTGTATGGTAACGCTACGTATAAGATATTGAAATTTAAATTTCCTTATAATGCAGCGCAATGCGCGTAGAAGTTAATAATTATAATTTAAATATATTTTTTTATGTTTAGGCTTTGAAATTGTTTAGATACTTACCCAACAAATATGCAATGAAAATTTAAAATGAATTATGAATTAAATCTAGGTACCTATACAACGTGTTAATGAATTAACCCAAAACCTGATACACCTCAATTAAACAAAAATGCAATGATATAATTAAAATATAAACTGAGTCAAAAATATTTATATTTTAAAAGTTATTCAACGATAGTTTGGTGGTGCCCAATCTATGAAATTTTAAAGTCAACGTCCGGCCGCCCCACCGCCACAGATTACTAAATAGTTACTAGTAACAGATACTGCCTTTTTATTTTATTGAAAAGAGAGAGGCAATCTGCATTTCCAATGATAAATAAATAACTTTTTAAACTCACACCAATTATCTAAGCCCATGTAAATTTCATTGGGAAACTGTGTCATGGAAAACTTGATAACGGATAAATATATACTTAAATACTTTTCGTTTGTAAATACATACTTAATATACATAGAAAACACCCAGACCAAGACAAATAGACATGATCATGCACACAAATATTTGTCTTGTTCGGGAATCGAACCCGAGACCTCTGGCGCAGAAGGCAGGTATCCTACCCCTGCGCCAAATCGGTCGTCAAATGATATAATTGCAAAATCAAATAAATAAATAAAATTACAATTTATTGTATTATAAGCAGCCATGCCTAACAAGCTGCCCTCGCCCCGCCAGTCGGCTATAAAATCGAGAGCGCTGGCGCGCGCGGCTCACTTTTCCTTGGGCGTGCGAGCGAGGCTGACACTTTGAGTTGCTGTCTATCGGCTGTCTTCACTTGGTGATATTCATTTATTTCGTTATTTTTATGTGTCTTCTTATTTTAATTGAGTTTTGTTTCGTTTTCCAAATTGTAACTGTTATCGCGAAAAAAATAGAAATAACATTTGCAAAACAATTTTATTACATTAAGGACCAAACTTTAACCTTTTCTCTGCAGGCTTAGAGATCCGCGACCGCATGTGGCTGAAGATAACCATTCCCAACGCGTTCATTGGGGCGGACGTGGTGGACTGGGTGCAACAACACGTGGCTGGCATCGCCGACCGCCGCGACGCGAGGAAATATGCGTCGCATATGCTCAAGGTGAGCGGTTAACATTATCATAATCATCATTTATTTGCTTATAAACATGGTATAAAAGGTGATAACATTTATTTTTACGTGCAACATGTCAAACCATTAATTAAATAGGCATGCAAATATTCATTTTTATTAAGTTTTGTTTTAAGTTTTTAACATTATCTGTCACATAAAAGTAAAACTATCCATAAATAAACAATAATAATGTAAAAATCTAATTCGTTATGTAAAAAAAAAGATAAACTAATTCGTAAGTACATAATGTAAAAAAAAAAAAAATCTAATTCATTATGTCAAAAAATCATTTAAACAATAAAATTCATATTCTATTAGCCATCGGTACAATTTTGTATTAAATAATTTAACACTAATTATTTCAGTCAGGTCACGAGGAATTCGGTTGTAAATTTTAACACACATGCTAATGTAACTCTTATCATACTTCATATGCGGAAGGTTTGTGGTGGTAAGCATATGCGGAAGGTCAGTGGTAGTAAACAAGTGTGAGGGGTGCGTGAAAGAGTAGTGTACATAAATGTAATATGCAACAGTTTTTCCAAGTTCTCAGTTCAAAAATTTGAAATTTTATGTATAATTAATATAAAAAAATCTAAACATTTCTGTCACACAAGGGTGCTCGTCGGGGCTTAGATATGACATATTCTATCGGATTTTGGCAAAATATGACGATGTCCGATTTTGAGGTTCAAAAATCTACTTAGAGTAGTAAGCATATTCTCAAAGTTGGTAGGCATATGCGAAAGGTCTGTTGTGGATAAAGATATAAGCTAACTATACCCAACGTGTTCATTGAAGTGGTTGACTGGGTGCTCCAACACGTGGCTGGCATCGCCGACCGCTGTGACGCGAGGAAATATGCGTCGCATATGCTCAAGGTGAGTGGTTAGCATATGCGGAAGGTTTGTGGTGGTAAGCATATGCGGAAGGTCAGTGGTAGTAAACAAGTGTGAGCGGTGCATGAAAGAGTAGTGTACTGTAGAGTGTATTTGTAATCTGTGGGCAATTTAATAAGAAATGTTTATGCTGTGATATTTTATATAAGCCTGTTTGGAGGATATTGATTTCAAACTCGGAATCCTGCCCTGTAAGCCTAGCATGACCACCCAAAACGTGATATGTATTTCATGATAGAGCGACTTATCGACATTCAAACGTCAAATTAAATTAAATTAAAATTAAACTGGGTAAGCATGCTACACCCTAGACTGCATCCTGTCTGTTTAGCAAGATGGCGGCCAATTGCTTAACCAGTTTTTTCAAAAAAATATATAAAAAAAAACCCATAGTTAAACAGTTAAACCGGATAACTTATCATATCATATCGAATTTTGTTGGTTATGCTAGGGAGGCTGAGTTAGACTCTGTCAAATCAAAACACTATACTTACAGAAAAAAAATTACTTAAAATCAATATCCTCCAAACAGACTTATATAAAATATCCCAGCATGAACATTTCTTATTAAATTGCCCACATAGTACAAATACACTCTACAGTACATATTATAGTCAAGATGTGATAGTGTAGTAAGCATATTCGCAAAGTTAATAGGCATATGCGAAAGGTCTGTTGTGGATAAAGATATAAGCTAACTATACCCAACGTGTTCATTGAAGTGGTGGACTGGGTGCTTCAACACGTGGCTGGCATCGCCGACCGCCGCGACGCGAGGAAATATGCGTCGCATATGCTCAAGGTGAGTGGTTAGCATATGCGGACGGTTTGTGGTGGTAAGCATATGCGGAAGGTCAGTGGTAGTAAACAAGTGTGAACGGTGCCTGAAAGAGTATTGTATATATGGTCAAGATGTGATAGATTTATAAGCATATTCTCAAAGTTGGTAGGCATATGTGGAAGGTCTGTGGTGGATAAAGTAAGGCCACGTGTGAGAGCTTGTAATTAACTTTCTAAAATAGAAATAAGTATTAAAATATACCATTTTTCACTTCTCATGCTCGTAAAGTTCGTGTTTATGTTGGGTATAGGCTGCATAAAATCGCTTTTTATGCTCTAGTGCATAAAGTAAAATCTTCGTCTAAGTCTCAGACTCTTAAGACAAAGGTCGTCAGGTAAACAGTCACACACGCAATTAAACTTCGTTAAATAAACTTGTTTTTTCATTCTGTTTCTTTAATTTTGTACACAATCCATTTTAAATTACTTACTAAATTAATAAAACTAGGCAAAATTAATGTTTTGTAAGAAATAAGTATTTCAAGAGCATTATGGACCACGGTCCACGATCTATGCTAAAGTCACTGTGCTGCCACTGCCACGTATAAAAAAAAAGAAAGTCTTCCCGCCAATATAGCGAAGTCTTTATTTTTTCTTTTTTGCAATATTGTTATTTATTTTCCTCACACTCGAAGTGAAAAGCAGAGTGTATAAAACCCATTTTACCCTCGAATTGACTATCCACCCTCGCCTACGGCTCGGATGGATATATACGTCTCGGGTAAAATGGTACGTTTTATGCACTTGTTGTACAATCTACTATAGTATCTAATTTTATGTAAGCTTTCCTAGCAAAATAAAATAAAATAAAGCATTTCGTTGGAGTTAAGTTCAATTTTAAATGAAACGGTATATTTTCTATGGGTTTGACAGAAGAGCTGTCGAAGTGGAAATCTCTCGGTGGGCAGAGCTGTCGAAGTGGAAATCTCTCGGTGGTCTTAGTACTTTTCGTACAAAATACATAAAAGTAACATACACAAGTCGGACTTAAGGCGACACTCGGAAAAATTATGCTGAAGTGAGATAGCAATTAGAAAACGACGCGCATGAGAGCGAGACCGATTTTGCAGATTAGGCAAAAAAAAAACACAAAATCACTTCGTATTAAAAAACTAAAGCGATTTTTTAAAAATGCTTCTACACGATCCTTAATATTATTGGTTTCCACTAATTAAACCAATTTCCAATAGTATATGTAACCCCATTTAAGAATAATCTTGAAATTTCGTCTTTTCGAAAATAAAAAGTGTCGAGCCAAAATCATAAAATCGTGTTTCTGAAGCTATACGATTCTAGATAAAGAAATACATATCTTTTTACCAGATTTGTAACAATTCAAACCGTCCTATATTTTTATAACAAAAAGTCCTTACTTTTTCCGAGTAGCGCCTTAATACTTAAAATATTCTTTACCTTAATCGTAAATTATTTTTACTTTTTTGCATTCACAATGCAATTTTTATTATTGAAAATGCTCTAACCACTAAGTTACGGCGTCGCTAATAAAGTTAGTGGTTAGAGCATTCGCCCGGACAGTGAAAGGTCGTGGGTTCGAGTCCCATCGCAGCTAGTTGTGAGACGGGTCGATACTTATTATACATAAATAAGATTTATTTCACTTTTTGTACAAGATACATAAACGTAACATACACAAGTCGGACTTAAGGCGCTACTCGGAAAAAGTATGGACTTTTTGTGTAAAATTAAAGAACGGTTAGAGTTGTTAAAAATCTCGTGAAAAGATATATATTTCTTCATACCTTTATCTAGATTCGTATAGATTCAAAAACACGATTTTATGATTTTGCCTCGAAACTTTTTCTTTTCGAAAAGACTTCTATGAAATACGGAAATTCAAGATTATTCTCAAATGGGGTTACAAATACTATTGTAAATTGGTTTAATATCTAGGATCGTGTAGAAGCATTTTTTAAAAAACGCTATATATACGAAGTGGTTTGTTTTTTGGCTAATCTGCAATATCGATCTCGCTCCCGCGCGCGTCATTTTCTCATTGCTATCTCGCTTCAACATAATTTTTTCGAGTATCGCCTTTATCTCTTTACCAGTCAACCTTAATCGTATTTTTGTCCGCAGGCCGGTTTCATCCGACACACAGTCAACAAGATCACCTTCTCCGAACAGTGTTACTACGTGGCGGGTGAACTATGTGCGGAACTAGCGGCTTTGAGATTGCGCGCCGGCGACGCTGACAGCTTGGCGTCTGACACACTAGCGCCACTACCCAATCCCAAGTAAGTTATTGTATAGAAGTGTGAAAATTTTATATATTCCTATTTTTTTTATAGTCTTCATCTTCCATAGTATCATATCAACTTTCCCCTCGTGTCTTATGCTATAGGTTGGTCCTCCGTCCCCTAAGCTATAGCTTTGTCCCCCGTCCCCTAGGCTATAGGTTGGTCCTCCGTCCCCTAAGCTATAGATTTGTCCCCCGTCCCCTAGGCTATAGGTTGGTCCTTCGTCCCCTAAGCCATGGGTTGGTCCCCTAGGCCATAAGTTGGTCCCCCGTCCTCTAGGCCATAAGTTGATCCCCCGTCCCCTAGACCATGGGTTTGTCCCGTCCCCTAGGCCTTTGTCCCGTCCCCTAGGCCATAGGTTGGTCCCCTAGGCCATAGGTTGGTCCCCTAGGCCATAGGTTGGTTTCCTAGGCCAAAGGTTGGTCCCCCGTCCCCTAGGCCATAGGTTGGTCCCCCGTCCCCTAAGCCATGGGTTGGTCCCCCGTCCGCTATGCCATGGGTTGGTCCCCCGTCCCCTAAGCCATGGGTTGGTCCCCCGTCCCCTAAGCCATGGGTTGGTCCTCCGTCCCCTAAGCCATGGGTTGGTCCCCCGTCCGCTAAGCCATGGGTTGGTCCCCCGTCCCCTAAGCCATGGGTTAGTCCCCCGTCCCCTAAGCCATCTAAAGATTCAGAAAGATTCATAAAAAGACTCAGTTCGGCTGCATTCGCAGTTAAGAAAATAAGGCTCTTAACCGATATTGAAACGGCTAGAATAGTCTATTTTAGTTATTTTCATAGTGTTATGTCCTACGGCCTTTTGTTGTGGGGCTCAGCCGCTAACATCCAAAGTATATTCGTGCTCCAAAAAAGGGCTATTCGCGCCATTTACAACCTCCGATCGAGAGATTCTTTAAGAGATCTATTTAAAGAAATAAACATTTTAACTGTTGCAGGACATTACATCTATGAAAATATAATTTATGTGAAAAAGTATTATAATACATATTTTGTAAAGCAGAGCGATATTCATCGCTTTAACACAAGAAATAAAGATAAACTTGTCGTTCCCAAGTTTAGGCTAGAAAAATCCAGAGCCTCATTTCTGGGGAAAAGCATAGCCTATTTTAATAAAGTTCCACAGCATATAATTGAACTACCATTGCATAAATTTAAATGTTACATTAAAGAGTCGCTGATGAGCAAAGGATACTATAAAGTAGACGATTATTTGAATGACCGCAATGCATGGTCATGATGTAACACATAACATAATCACTGTTTAATATGATGTATTTTTATACTAAGCAATTGTTGTATTAGTAACGATATGTTTTTTTTTTGTAAATGTCGTTACCTAACTAAGAAACGCTGGCAAGTTTCTTGCGCCCATTCTTCTTGTCAGTTAAAAAAGTCTTGAATGGGTGGTAGGAAAATATTGACGATTCATAAGTACATATTTATTATGTCTTAAGTGAATAAAGAATATTTTTATCTTATCTTTATCCATGGGTTGGTCCTCCGTCCCCTAAGCCATCGGTTGGTCCCCGTCCCCTAAGCCATGGGTTGGTCCCCCGTCCCTAAGCCATGGGTTGGTCCTCCGTCCCCTAGGCCATAAGTTGGTCCCCCGTCCTCTAAAGTCGGATTTTTAATTAGACGAAGTAATCTGACAGTTGCTAATGTCACTTAGTGAAATAATGCTGCCATGTTCAATGTAATAGTGATGTGTTCTATTCGTTAATTCACAGGAATGAATGATGATGAATGAAACTATTTTGGAAAGGAAACAGCAACGCAATGTTAAAAATATTAACAAATCCAAGATGGCGGCCAACTTTCTTGTTAGTGGGTCGATTTTGATGAAACTCTGTTTTTGGTACTATTTTGACAAGAAAACAGTAACGCAATGATAAAAATGAAAAATGATCAAGATGATTGCCAACTTTATTCTTTTAGAGTTCCGTACCTAAAGGGTTAAAACAGGACCCCATTACTAAGACTCCGCTGTCCGTCTGTCTGTCCGTCTTTTTGTCCGTCTGTCTGTCACCAGGCTGTATCTCATGAACCGTGAGTTGTATTTTTCACAAATGATGTATTTCTGTTACCGCTATCTATTTATAACAACAAATATAAAAAAAAAAATATTAATCCCAAATTACACTACGACCTGGCTGCTGCACCCAGGGTTGGCTCCAGGCGAGAAAACTCCTCAACGCTCAACAGCACTGACACGAAATTTTATATATGCATTCAATTATGGTGACTTGGCTCCTGCACCCAAGGTTGGCTCAAGACGAGACAACTCCTCAACGGTCAATAGCAATGCCATGAAATTTTATACAAGCAATCCTTTATGAGAGTTCGTTCTGAGTTCCTGATGGCCTTGATAAAGTTCAACAGGTAAAGTTAAATTATTATAACTAAAAAGCAAAAGAGGATTTTTAGAGGAGCCCGTGGCGCAGTGGATAGCGCGCTTGGCCTGCGATCGTTGAGGTTAAGCAACGTTCGCAATGGTCGGTCACGGGATGGGTGACCAAAAACTTTTCATCTCGAGCTCCTCCGTGCTTCGGAAGGCACGTTAAGCCGTTGGTCCCGGCTGCACTTGCAGTCGTTAATACCCACCAATCCGCACTGAGCCCGCGTGGTGGGTCATGTCATGGCTCATTCTCCTTATTCATCCATAAGGAAGGCCAGTGCCCCAGCAGTGAGGACATTAAATGGCTGATGATGATGAAAAAGCAAAAAAATATACCGAAAAAATATACTTACAAGCTTTTATTAGTTGTTAATAAAAAATACTAAAAAGTAAAAAAATAATTTTATTCAGATTGGAAATAAGCCACTTCATATTTCTTAGCCATTGAAGCTTCTTCGTCTATATCAAAATTATATACACATTTTTAGACCCTAAACTTCAATCAACAATAACACCTAGTTCTAGATACAAAGTTGGAGTGACAGACATGGCCAAGCGTCGAACGCTCACTTGAGAGTATAATAAATAAGTAGATTATTTTGACAGTGTCAATAATACTAAGCTATTTCAAACTTGGAACGCTTCTTGTCATCTATAATGTAAGATCGTAACATTCGTAACCTTTTTTCTCCGTTTAAAAAAAAGTCAGTCTGGCCTTATAAAGTTTTCAAATAGTTCGTGAGCCTTCATCTAGTACTATTGTTGATCGAAGACTCTAAAACATCATATCATTTATTATAAAATTGATGTGTAGCTATTTGTCACTTTCTCAAGCTTCCAAATAATATCGTGTTACATTTTAATAACAGCAAAAGAGAAAAAAAAACAAAGTTGGCAACCATCTTGACCATTTGTCATGTTTAACATTGCGTTACTGTTTTCTTGTCAATATAGTACCAAAAACCGAGTTTCATCGAAATCGGCCCACCAACAAAAAAGTTGGCCGCCATCTTGGATTCTTTAATATTTTTAACATTGCGTTGCCGTTTCCTTTCCAAAATAGTACCAAAAACCGAGTTTGATACATGGCACAACTAGGATTCGAACCCAGGACTCGATATCGGTAGCTCGGTGTTCTAACTACTCCTTAAGCTACCGAAAGAACTATACTTGATATTTATATTAATAATAAAATTATAATATTTTTGTTTCATTCATTCTTTTTGCCGCGTCACTATTTATGTTTCGTCAAAACCTGACAACCCAGTAAACGTCAGATTACTTCGTCTAATTAAAAATCCGACTTTAGGCCTTTATTTATATATACAGGGCGTCCCAAAACTATGCCACATGGAGGGAAAGTACCTTAAATACTGAAGACATAAAATTTTACTGAAAGAAGACTTCATTTTTATTTTAAAAAGAAAACGAACTGCATTCAAAGAATTTTGAATAATCACTTGTCTGAACTGGGAATCGAACCCGCTGAATGTAGAAAAAAATATCCTTTTAGTAAAATTTTATATCTTTAGTATTTAAGGTACTTTCCCTCCATGTGACATAGTTTTGGGACGCCCTGTATATATATTTTCTGACATTTAATTTTTAATATTAATTGTTATTTTTGTTCGTTTCACAGTATGATGGCGCCAGGGTACATGCCGTACGCCGGCTCGTACGGCTACCAGCCCATCCCCTTCAAGTATACGTCGTGTCTCACCAGCGACCACACCATCTACGGGTGAGTCATACATACATACATACACATACACTCACACATAAAAAAATAATAATAAAAAAATTTGTTGTTTGCCAAATAATAATGAGGATCTTTTAGAGTAATTTACTAATTTAATTTAATTTAATTTACTTCATCAAATAATATTTTTCTAAAAAGTTCGGTAGGAAATTTAAAATTTTGTTTACATTTTATTTATTATTGAGTTGATTTTATTTTTATAAATATTAAATGTTAATTAAAAAATCTGATTACACATTAAATATAAGGTGCTGTAAAAAAAGTCGACGGAATTTTAAGGGGTCAATGTACTCATACATACAACTTTTACTATGGTACCAACATTGAAACGCAAAAAAAATCAGCTGTTCAATAGAAAATTTGAAATATGGCTGATAACAGCTGATTTTATTTCGCGACCGACTTTTCTTACAACACCTTATATTTATTAACGATAGGATAATATGTTGGAATCTATATTTTAAGATCAAAATGTAATAATATTCTGGAAAATGAATGATCACTTAATCTATACTATTATCTATACTAATATTATAACGGGGAAAGATTTGTTTGTTTGTTTGTTTGCATCGAATAGGCTCCGAAACTACTAGACCGATTTAGAAAATTCTTTGACCACTAGAAAGCTACATTCTTCCCGAGTGACATAGGCTATATCTTATCCCGATATTCCCACGGGAACGGGTACCACGCAGGTGAAACCGCGAGGATCCGCTAGTTAATTAAATAAAAACAAGGAACATTTGACGACCGATTTGGCGCAGGGGTAGGCTACCCACCTTCTACGCCAGTGGTCTCGGGTTCGATTCCCGAACAAGACAAATATTTGTGTGCATGAACATGTCTATTTGTCTTGGTCTGGGTGTTTACTATGTATATTAAGTATGTATTTACAAACAAAAAGTATTTAAGTATATATTTATCCGTTATCAAGTTTTCCATGATACAGTTTCTTAATGAAATTAACATGGGCTTAGATAATTGGTGTGAATGTAAAAAGTTATTTATTTATTTATTATTTATTTATTTTACCTAAACCCCAAGCTTATTTTAAGACCAATGTAGTTCTAGTGGACTCTGCTTTAAAGCAATCTAAGCAGCGAGTGTGTCCCCAGCTACAACCGGGAAGAGAGCGTGCTATCCGGCAGCGGCGGCTCCAGCGCCGGCTCAGACCATCTCACCGCTAAGGAACACACCGGTATGTAAAAAAAAATTTTTTTTTCAGCAATAACATAATATTTGAAAATTTTTGATTATTTTATCTTCTTCTTTGGTGGGACGATTAATAATAATTTTTTAGTAAAAATTTCATTTTCACTTCTCATGCTCGTAAACTTCGTGTTTATGTTGGGTATAGGCTGCATAAAATCGCTTTTTATGCTCTAGTGCATAAAGTAAAATCTTCGTCTATGTCACACTCTTTTTTTTAAATTTTTTTTTTATCCACAACTTTAGCACTTAAAAAAAGACAAAGGTCGTCAGGTAAACTGTCACACACGCAATTAAACTTCGTTAAATAAACTTGTTGTTTCATTCTGTTTCTTAAATTTTTTTTCGAACTTTTTTTCAGGAATTATAGTAAAAATAAGCAGGATCGATTTATTAGCTGGTCTCCAATAATGGGAATAAAATATGTGTTGAAAAAACCAGATTTCCAACACAGATATATACGGCATCAGATTTTTTATTATTCTATGTTGTAAATATACTACACTTTCACTCAGGAGGTTTAAATACAGTTAGCAAAAAAGCATGTCATGAAAATGAAATTTTTACTAAAACTTTTTTACACCTTGTATTATTGTCAATAGCTGGTCGGGAAGGCGAAGCGAAGTCAGGATCAAGTGGTTCTGGGGCTTCGGTGAACGCCGACGGCGCGAGACGGTCGCACTCCAGCGGGTCGTCTAGGGCGGGGGACAGGCCCGTGCTATTCCTCTAGGTGAGTGTCATACATACAAACATACACACAAATAATATAAGTACATTGATTGATGCGAAAACTGACATACACTGCCCAAAACATTGCACACTCAAAAATCACACTCGTCTGCTGTCATATACACACACACACACACACATACCACAAATAATATAAGTACATTGATTGATGCTAAAACTGACATACACTGCCTAAAACATTGCACACTCAAAAATCACACTCGTCTGCTGTCTGTCATATACACACACACACACAGAGACGCACGCACACACAAACACACACACAGTTACATTCACAGCACACACTCACTCACAGACGCATGCACACACACACACACACACACAGAGAGAGAGAGAGAGAGAGACGCTCACACACAGAGACACACACATAAATACACACACATTCTTATGCACGTATTAACATATACAAAACGCGCTTCCGTGTATGCTGACGGCGCGAGACGGTCGCACTCCAGCGGATTGTCTAGAGCGGGGGATAGGCCCGTGCTATTCCTCTAGGTGAGTGTCATACATACAAACATACACACAAATACCTATACATTAACTTACAGATATACATTGACGCGAACCAATGTACGCTACCATGTAATTTCAATGACACAATCAATGTTTTTTTTTATTAAATTCAATTGGCAAATAAAAATTATTTCTTTTTCAGAAACAATCACGCGCCTACAACATAACTGCCAAATACAATTAGGTATCATTACATTTACGATTCAGATAGACCTTACTGCTTTGTGTTGAAGGCGGAAATTGCATAACAATGATACTGTTCGGTAGTATGTCTGTCTGAATCTATTTGTATATAATTAATGTATACATTTTATATTGTTAGTTCTTTATATTTATAAATTTAATATAGATACTTGTAAACATACATGCCATTTTATAAGATTAGGTAAGGACAGCTGTCCATATGGAAAGCGAAGCTGTAGATATATTTCGCTTCCGTTTTGATTTCGGTGTCTTTTTAAAGCGAGAGAGGCTTTTTTGCATGATATTTATATTCATATTTAATTTTAGCTATACAGTTAAAGCCACAATATATTTTTTAGATCTTTTATTGACATTTTATATTTAAAAACCTATGTTAGTATGTTTGGTAAACGTTTTTAGCTGATTTAAGTAATGTTTGTATATTTTTTTCATATAAACGTAGCTTATAAGACTCGGATATACGTAAGAAACATATCTATAGCTTCGCTTATGTGGACGACGTACCTTTATAAGGTAAAATAATAAATGTCAAATATGTCAAAGGAATATCACATTTTTTTACAAGTCCAAAGTAAGGAATAAAGATTTAATGATTTGACAAAGTCACAATTACATGAGTACATTTTATGCATCATAAAGAAGAAAAATTGTAAAGTGGTGACAAAGACAACTTTAGAAGTCAAAATATTAAAACTGCCCTTTCGACGCTTCGATCAACAATAACACCAGATAACGGCGCGCTTACACGAGCAGCCAGTAAAATAGCCCGTGATCGCCTTAAGGCGATACTCGGAAAAATTATGCTAAAGCGAGATAGCAATGAGAAAACGACGCGCGCGGGAGCGAGACCGATTTTACAGATTACGGAAAAAAAAACACAAAACCACTTCGTCTTAAAAACTATAGCGATTTAAAAAAAATGCTTCTATACGATTCTAAATATTATTGGTGTCCACTAATTAAACCAATTTTCAATAGTATATGTTACCCCATTTAAGAATAATCTTGATATTTCGTATTTTTAGAGGTATTTTCGAAAATAGAAAGTGTCGAGGCAAAATCATAAAATCGTGTTTCTAAAACTATACGATTCTAGATAAAGTTATGAAGAAATATATATCTTATTACCAGATTTATAACAACTCTAATGCCCGTTTGCACTAAACTCGGGTTGAGCTTGTCATAGATAAGATACATCTTAGCTTAGGAACAGCCTAAAACAGCCAAACTAAAATTTTTGTTTGCACTGACAGACTACGTCGTAACTTAGTCATCGCCTTGCTAAAAAAATGAATGAATGAATTCAAATATTAATTGTTTATGGATTATAAAACTGGCGAGGTAAAGTAGGTCACTGGATATTTTTTTGCTTGAAACTTCTCATTGATTCCTTCGTGAGTTAAAAGGAGACAAAAGCTAAGGCGTTGTCTATTTTATTTGGTAGGAGTAATTCACCGAGAAAAGAAAAAGTCAACTGAGCTCAACTGTCAAGAAAAACATAAATACAGTGCGACAACCTTTTCTGTTCCGGTGGCCAAAACTAGAACTAACGAGTTTTGTTTTTAATGTCATTTTGCTAATACTTTCATGTTTTGCTGCTAAACATAAGCGCCGCTGTCATGGGAACAGAAAAGATTGTCGATCTGTAATGTTTTTTTTTAAATAAATGATGAATGACGTATGTCAAAGTTCAAAGTTCAAAGTTCACATGTGTTGTGTCTCTATCTAGCAAACAAGAATACAAAAGCCACAAGCTTTTCTGTTCCGGTGACAGCCGTGACAGAGGAGTCACTTGCAAAACGAAATTAGCTGTCAAAATGGACTGTCGTATGAAAACTGTTTTAGTTCCAAAGATAATCACCGGAACAGAAAAGCTTGTCGCACTACTCTTTGCTCACAATACCACAGACAATAATCACTGATATAGGTATTTCTTAAGCCTTAGGCGCTCGATATTGGGCCCGTAAGTTAAGAATAGCCTAAAGTGCATTTAAGAATGTCCTAAGCTTAGTGCAAAGCTATTTTTTGTTAAGAATGTCTTAAATTAGCTAGGAAAAGACTTAGGCGATTCTTAAGTTTAGTGCAAACGGGTGTAACCGTCCTATAGTTTTATATAAAAAAGTCCATACTTTTTCCTAGTAGCGCCTTAACGCCTCATGAACAAAACTAAAAAATGACACCGACTGACTTCTAAATGTCGAAATAGGTTACGAATGTTACAATCTTACGTCATAAAAGACAAAAAGCGATAACAAATAAATAATAAATAAATATTTTCTTACAATCACACCAATTATCTAAGCCCATTTTAATTTCATTAAGAAACTGTATCATGGAAAACTTGATAACGGATAAATATATACTTAAATACTTTTTGTTTGTAAATACATACTTAATATACATAGAAAACACCCAGACCAAGACAAATAGACATGTTCATGCACACAAATATTTGTCTTGTTCGGGAATCGAACCCGAGACCTCTGGCGCAGAAGGCTAGTAGCTTACCCCTGCGCCAAATCGGTCGTCAAAAAATTAAAAGCGTAGGTACTTCAAAAGTGCGTCTATTTCTTCTTATTTGCACGGCCGTTTTAACACTCCATCGGTTTATCTATTATTGTTGATCGAAGTTTTGACGGTACATAAATACAATTTTCATACACAATTTCATAATAAAGGAATCTTACAGGTTTTGTAAATAAAACATAGGATTATGTACGATATAACTTGATGTATTAAAAACTTATGTTATTGTTCAAATATAACACGATTTGTAATTAAAGTTAATAATTTTAAGGCGATTTATTTTATTTAAAACAATTTGACCAACGAAATAGAAATTCATTAGAATATGTTCAGCATTTCTGTTTTAACTTTTATGATTATTTTTAAATCATGGAATTGATGTATTTCACTTTGAATAATGTGTATGTGCCATTGTTATTGTTTTTTAATATATTTTTTAATCCTTCATAATGCCTTGCTCGGCTACATTAGAAAAATGAAAATTTAATTTTGTGCATTACAGTCATAATGTTAAACTTATGTCGTCTTTAGTAAAGTATTAAATTGCCATTATATAATGAACATTTTAATTTATAAAAGTGTCACAAGTATCGTGAAAAGTGGTGTTGTAACCATATTTTTAAAATAAATGAACATTTTCTTAAATCAGCCATAATCAGAGATCGGAATAGGTTTTTTTATATTTTGTATAGTTACGATTTTTTTTTATTAATATGGGCGTCCCCATCCCAATATGGTGATTTTATTTTATAAAAAAACCGGATATCCCTTAACCTCTGGCCGCCTGCATGTCGTAACCTGATAGCCACTTGAAATGTGACACCGCTAATCTCAAATGGTTCCAATATTAATGGTTTTTGTGGCCTTACCGTTTATAAACACTATAGATGTTGTATATCGTTGGATTCCTGGAAGTGTTATCTACAATTTCCATATCTCCATAAGACACTAAAGTGTCAGGTCAGCCAAGCCAACAATGACAATAGTCAAAGAATAGAGGGGGTGTCGTTTAAATAATTGAAAATTATTTATAAAAAATAAAACCTCGGAGTTAAGTCGGAATATTGTAGAATGTCCATATTAACATAAGGTTCGAGGTCAATGAACCTAAACAGATCTAGCTATCCCGATCTCTGGTCATAATTTGTAAAATTTTATTGTACACAACATCAAAATAATAACTGCGTAATAAATTACTTAAATGATCATATTTTATTAAAGACACAACATTTCGAACGTAACAAAAAGGTTGTATTCTAAAAGTATTATTTTATTTTAAATTTACACAAAATCTCTATTGGTTGTGTTTTATTTCTTTTTTATTTAAAATTATAAAATATTTATTGTTAGAATGTATGTCTATGAATACGTCGATTCTAATATTTCTAATCTATGATAATAATCTTAGAATAAAATTGCAGAATCTAAGTACAGTAATTTTTCACAGATTTGTCTAAGGCTTCGGATACTGTTGAGCTTATCATATTATTCTCCGAAAACAAACTATTGCAAACCAAGAATCGTAAAATAGCAAAAATATGTTTAATTTTGTAATAAAAAACAACCGAAATAGCTCATCATAACTTTTTAGATTTTTTGCCTGTACTGTTCCAATAAGTAAATACATATATACTTACTTAATAATTTTTACCCAAATTTAACTACACCTAATCATAATAATTGATAGTATCATATGCGACGAAACAAATTATAATACGTAAAAATCACTAAAATCTTGTGAATGAGTTCCTCAAGGAACGATGCTAGGACTATTGTGTTTCATTTCGTATAAGAATTTGAAAAGGACGTAATTCATAGATTCCCAATTTAATCGGTAACTATAAAAATATTAGGGCACATTTAAAAATGGAATGTATACGTAGAAAAAATGTCTATTAAAATTTGAATCGTATGAGGGTAATAATGTATGTTTGAAAAATAAATATAGCAGTACGTAAGGAATGTATGTATGAGAATGAGACCTTAAAGGAAATTACTTAAATTTACTTTTTCAAGGCTCTAGACGCGCATTTATTTACATTTTAATTGTCTATGCTTCCAATATTAGGCATGCCTCGTTTTTTGATGATGTAAAATTGTATATTGTTGCTTTGCTAATCTATGGTATATTAGTTTGAACATATCAAAAGCTTGAGATGTGCTGTTCGCCAAAATATTTATTAATTATTTAGTAATCGAAATATTGGCTTAGTGTTTAAATTGAAAGAACACCATTTTATAGAGAAAGGTTTCAAAAGTTAGCGATGATTTTTACTGTATCTTTTGAAATATCGTAAACAAATTCTTATAGTGTTGTATTTTTTACTATAGTAAAATTTAATGATTTTCACTTTTTTTGATTGAATTTAATCGGTAATAGGCCATGGTTACACATACGGCGATAATGATACGAGGAAGTGCGAAAATGAACTTACAGCAAAATCGGTCAGCATAAATAAATGAAAAATGGAAAATGAAGAAGTACTTCATCAGAAAAAATCGACCCGGCTCACAACCAGGTCCGATGGGATGAGACGGGTCGATTTTTTCTAAATACTTCATTTTCCATTTTTCAATAATAAAAATTGCATTGTGAATGCAAAAAACTAAAAATTAAAATAAATAAATGATTTATGTATAACAAAGAATTCAGGAGCTCGTGGCGCTGTGGTTAGCGTGCTCAAACTGCGATCGTTTTAACACTTTGACGGCGGATCACGGCATGTGGCCGTGATGCTCTTTATTCTCAGCTGCGCCGATCACGACAAGAGGCCGTGATCCGATTTCATAGATTTTACATTAAAAACACGAAGCTGTGTCGTGACGCGATCGGCGTTTGTTGCGATGTGTAGCTGCGTTCTTTAGCTACACACACATAGGCGAATCATTTACGTAGCATGAAGCAGGGGCAAGCGCGGTGAGATTTGTTTGAGTACCCTTCTCGGTTATGTTAGATTTTTTTTCCCAAAAAGGGTTTTTTTTTCATAGAACCCAAAAATAATTATTTTTTTATTTTTTTACAACATTAGTTACTACATATTAAAAAAGTATCAAATACATAATTATAATAGTTCTTATTCTATAGAATTTACAATAATGACGAAAAAGGCCGGCGCACCAGTGGATGCGCGTAATATTTTATTCGGCTGTCAAAGTGTTAAGCAACTTTCGCAATGGTCGGTCACGGGATAGGTGAAAAAAAAAAATATATTCTCGAGCTCCTCCGTGCTTCGTAAGGCACGTAAAGCCGTTGGTCCCGGCTGCGTTTGCCGTAGTTAATACCCAGCAATCCGCATTGGCCCGCGTGGCGGGGTATGGCCCATTTTCCTTATCTATCCGCAAGATAGTATTATATTATCTGTGCCGCAAGGAAGGCCGTAATGATGTGTAACAAAGAATAAATAAAACACTTTCACGGATTTTTTTCACGCAATTTATTTAACAACGTGGTTAAATTTTAGTTGTTTTTAGAGATATTTTGGTAACTACCCACAATTTTTTTCGATTTTTTCAATTTTTTCTAATTGTCTTTGTTTTTCGTTCGGAAACAGAGTTTGTCAAACAGACTGTTTTTCGTTCGGAAAAACAATGACAATTAGAGTGGGTATATTCTTTTATTAAAATCAAAAATAGTGGGTAGTTTTCCGTGACCACGGCCCCTGGAAAGGTGCCGAAACGTCGGATAAACCAAAATATCTCTAAAAATAACTAAAATTTAACCAAGTTTTTGATTAAATTACTTGAAAAAAATCCTTGAAAGTGTTTTATTTATATGGACAGTTCGCGCAGAAATCTAAGATGTGTTTATGTAACAAAGAAGTTTATTTTCACAGTAGCTTCGCTATCGCTTTACCAGTGTACCTAAGGCCCTAGGATTTTATAATAAAAAATATTTTTAATTCTCTATTTACAGTTCAAAATGTAAGTGCCATATTTTATTATATTAAAATTATAACGTTTTTTTTAAATATTGTAAAAAATACAACACTTGAGACGTAAATGGTTATGATTATACTAATTATTATTATTATTAAATAAAGTTATGTTTAACTTATAACGATAAAAAAAATCTTATGGGGTAAATCTATGTAGTAAACCCCCACCTACCCCATTTATTACAGCAAGTTCACTATTTTTGAATTAAAATACCCAAAGTTCCTCGTATTTTATTTAATTGTTATTTTCAAAATAAAGAAATTAAATAAAGGATAAATAATAGTTGCATAGTTGACTTAGAAAAAAAAAAAACAGAAAATTCTTATTATTTTTATATTTTTTTGGTTTTATACTTAGATTATTAATCTCTAATCCACGAATAATATATAAAAAAATAAATGACATTACTTATAGAAGATTATTCTCAGGCTACTTTTTCAAAAAGTGAATCTATGCTCAAAACAACAACAAAAACATTGAAAAAATGAAAAAGTGAGGTTATTTTCACTCTTCACACATAAAAAAAAAAGACTAAGACAGAGTTTTTGAAAGATCCTGCCCTTAACAACGTCATTCGTTGCAGTGGGACTTCGCTTTGAAAATATTGGGCAATGTTTCCATAATATTTAAAAGCCCGAGAAGCCCGTGGCACAGTATTTAGCCCGCTCGGCCTGCGATCGTCGAAGTTAAAGGCAGGATCTTCCAAAAACTCTGTCTTTGTCTTTTTTCTTACGTGTGAAGAGTAATGAAAGAAACCTCACTTTTTAATATTTTCAATGTTTTTGTTGTTATTTTGAGCATAAATTCGCTTTTTGAAAAAGTAGCCTGAGAGTAGTCTACAATATGTCATTACATTACCTATTTTTCTATATATTATTCGTGAATTAGAGATTAATAATCTAAGTATAAAACCAAAAAAATATAAAAAATAATGAAAATTTTCTTTGTTTTTGAATTTTTTTATTGTCGAGTTACGATACGAATATCGTGTTTCTAGCCACAAAATAATCAAGATCGTTTATCAAACTTCAACATTATATTTTTATCTGCTCCTAATAAAGAATATTTGATAGTTTACTTTTGAATGAAAAATAGGTTGATTTCGATAATTTGGAGGTACGTGCCCTTAAGCAACTTTCGCAATGGTCAGTCACGGGATGGGTGACCAAATATTTATTATCTCGTGCTCCTCTGTGCTTCGGAAGGCACGTTAGGGCGGCCAACCCGACTTACTTTTCATACAAACGCTCTTACGTGATTATGGCGTTGTAACAGATCTTTCTTTGAAACTTTTGAACTAATAGGTATCTTATGCACTTTGTCTAGGTTTCTATCAAAATAAAAAATCAAAATTTGAAGAAACAAATTCAGTATAAGCCTCCAAACATCTGACTTTTTGCACAAATTTTACCTGAACTTTGGGCGTTCATCACTACTCATAAAGGACATTTTTCATTTTCGGCTAGGACATTGTACACTATTCGTACTAATAGTAAAAAATATAGTAAAGTCAAATAAAATATTAAAATTCTCATTGTCTTTCTGGATAAATGGTACAAAAATAAACTTTGAAATAAAAATTCTTTGCCATCCATGGTCACACTGGCAACCATATTTAAATCACGTTCGGAAACTTTGATGTTTCTTTACGAAAAAACGATGACATTGACGAGTTATGATAATCTGTCAATGTGAACCTTTTATTAATGTTAGTGTGACATTTTACCGCCATATTGAATCGGGTTTGCATAATTATTAAGACGGCGTGCGTTCCGTCGCTTCGATCGAGTGCACTCGAGGGCGCGCTCTAGCCGTTCCGTGGCTCGGTGAAATTTTACTCTGACAGCTGTCAGAGTGTAGTTTCACTATGGTTTCACCCGTTCTGTGGCTCAGAGTGCAGCAACCAAACAACCGGTTGTTCTTTAACCAAAACGACGGAACGCAGTCTAGATAATGCTTTTGTACCATCAAACGCGTTAGCTTATTGCGATATAATTAGTTTTCAGTTATTATATTTATCTTTTGCTTGCCTATGGTATAGTGTACAAAGTCCTAGCCGAGGCTCCATACAAAACTGAAAAATCTCCTTTAAAAGCAAAGCAAATATTATGATAGAAACCTTGCAAATGTAATGGAGATTCTAAATGACAAACATTTATTTTACAAACTTGTAATTGTTACTGAAAAACATTAATTCCTGGAACAAGTTTCCGCACACTATTTTTCGTTCAAAGTTATCGCGTTCTCACTTGCTCACTCACTCACTGTCATTGCGCTGGATGAAACAACAAGCTTGTCAACAATGACGGGATTAATTAAATAATTAATTAAAAAAAAAATTTAAAGTTAATGTTAATTAATGCAAGTTTTGGTAAGTATTTTGTTTCAAATATAGTGATCTTGCGAAATCGTGCTATTGTTAATATATTATTTTGTAATGATAAAATGAATTTGTAAATAGTTGACGAATAAATAATACTCAGTGATTTACTTCGGTCACAAAAGCATTTATTTTTCTTTTATAATAATATTATGTGTACCTCTGTGTCGACAGTTTTTCTCGATTTTAGTGATATTATGGCGATCTAAATAAATACAATAACAGACTTAAGTTAAATTCATCATTTTAAACCCTCGTTTTCACCTTAAGTAAAATAGTATAATAGTTTTATACAGAACTTGAATAATACTTGTAAAAACTTAACTCGAGCTAGTCTATTCAGTGCCGCTGAAGATTTTTCTCCTACACATTCTTGATGTCTTTTAACATAAAAATTAAAATCCAATAATAAAAATATGTAACACTTATTTACTTATTCCAAGTAACTCCATCTTTTCATATTATAAAATGATAATGTATGTAAAAATACATCTTTCTTATTTTTAAATGGGTTTCTGATAAAAGCAGAACGAGATTGTTTACTAAATTCAAGTTTCCGACAACATTGGTGTCTGTTATTAATTTGAACTTGAATTGAAATCATTAAAATAAAAATTCCTTCTTATATTATAAAAATACTGAAGAACGCGTAAATTTATGACTCAATATGGATGAAATTTTTCGTAGGTACATAACACACGAATTAAATACAAAAGGTTAAGTTTTAATCACTATATTCCGACGAGTACAGTGGGTAAGAGTGAGGCAGTTCCTCAGTAATTGAGGATTCCGGGGTAGTGCGCTATGCTGTGTGCTACATCACGGCGCGGCCCACTCTGAAAACCGCAATTCTGACTACATGGTCATTTTGTCCTATTTCGTCCTATTTCTGTCCCAAATTTTCAGAATTCGTCCTAAAGGGGACGAAAAGATATAAGGGATTTAAATGGTCCACGCCAAAGCAAACCTTCATTATGGCACGGACAGGCTATATTTATTGAACCATAACACCTAGCCAGGATCTGATTAGTATAACATTTTGTCCCTTTTTTATAGAACCCGCAATGCCTGGAATCAAAACGAAATGAAGCGCCGTTCAAAAGATATAAAGGAATGATTTGGTCCATGCCATAATTAACCTACATTATGGCGCGGACTTTTTAACCAGGTCACCTAGAGAAAATCTGCTTATTGGAAACGATTCGTGTACATTCGTCCCAATTCGTCCTAAAAGCCACAGAATTCGTCGTCCTTTGATTTAGGAGATAATCGGAATTAAAATTTTGTTTTTATTGTACAGGAGCTGACTTCCTATTTAGTGACGATGTTTGTAACTTGTTCTTGTTTTGCGTGTTTGTGTTAGAATAATTAAGTTTATTAGTAACACAAAAGTATAACGTAAAGTAATACGTAACTTTTATGCATTTTCGAAACTCAAAACCTTAATATTTAAGTCATAAACAAAAATATTTTCTTAAGAGATATTTTGATCCTGGGCTCCTAGACTATATCAAAAACATGTACTGTCGCGTACAAAATAATTTCGATAGAGGTCATGTATGAAGTTGCATTTCAATGTTATATTGCTCTTCTTTCGAAATTATTAATATTTGGAGGTGGGGCTCCCACCGTGGGAGTGAAGTGAATAGTGGAGTGGGGATTGGGGGCAAAAAAGGGTTTGTTTGTATGAAACTTTTCTTCAATGGAATAGCTAGGTACTTGAAACATTGGACACTCGACAGCATATCAGGTTAAACAGTTGAACTGCTATAACAGCTTTTATTACGTAGGGCATAAAGGCGGTCTCAAGGTCAACATGTATAGTCTGATGTGCCGCCGTGTGTACATATACAGGGTTATTTTTTATTCATTTAAAACATCTCGTGGGGTTAATCAGACCATCAAACTGAACAACTTTCATTATGAGACAGATATTAGATTGGAACAGCTGATTTTTTTTTACCGTAGAGTTAGTCCCATAGTGAAAGTTGTTCAGAATGATGGGTAGAACACCAGGGTTTCGGCTTTAAAACCAATAAAAATTCAGCCCGTTTTATCATTATAATTAGAAAAATATTAATGGTAGGTTAAATGACACTTTTTTTTATAAGATAACGTTTTTTTATAATAATTGTACATTCATAGATACCTCCTTGTCACCAAATCACATTTATTTATTGCAAAATCACAGTAAAATCACTTTGAAAAAATGTTTTATTTTGGGAAATATAGTTGATGAATTGCGGCACACAATATATTGCGGCACACCTCACCAGTGTTGCCAGTATGATTTACCAAAACAGGACGGTTGGCTTCTGAAAAGGTACGGTTTTTAACTTCAAGGTACGGTTTTATTTTACCAAAACCGAATTTTAATGTACAAACAATTAACTATTTCAAAGTCACTGGGTGGCGAGAAACGAAGCGCAAGCGAGAGTTATTAGAAAGAAAAACAGGGTAAATAAATTTATGGTAAACCACGGAACGGAAAACTTTAACAGATGGCCTACCACAAGCTCTAATAGCAGTTATTTTTAAGTTGAGAGACAGAGACGCCGCTTTACACGCCGTATAGCGGCGTCTCACTCTCTCAACTAAAAAATAACTGCTATTAGAGCTTGTAGTAGGCTACCAGTACAGGATGGCCGATTATGTTGGCCGACCATGATGGCCCATCGTGTACAGGGCGAGTTTGCGTTGCTCGCAGACGGCAATCACACACAAACCGGCCCTGTACACGTTGGCCGATCATGGTCGGCAAGAAAAGCTCCCAGTACAGGATGGCCGATCCCATTGGCCATGATGGGCGATCGTGTACAAGTACAGAGCCAGTTTGCTTGTGATTGCCGTTGCAAATGCACACAAACTGCCCCCTAACCCCTGAGGCCCTGACGGAATCGAGTTGAGATGAAAATCGAACTGTTTTATAGATTATAGTTATTTCCAGTCCGTGCACTTGTCTCCCCCGGTGTCTACCCCAGTAGAGACACGTCCACTTTTTTGTCGACTTGTCTCCACCGACCGGGGGAGACAAGTACACAAGGAGACAAGACAAGTTTCTTCTTTCTTTCTTTCTTTCTTCATTTTCAATTTTTCAATAATAAAAATTGCATTGTGAATGCAAAACAATAAAAATTTAAATAACTCGCTTAATGTTTTACAATCGGAACACTGCGTATTACGGAACGGAATAGTTTTAATTATTTTTTACTGTACGCTTTTGTACGTGACTGTACTTATATAAAAAAACTGAATATCTCCTAAACCAAAAGACGACGAATTCTGTGGCTTTTAGGACGAATTGGGACGAATGTACACGAATCGTTTTCAATAAGCAGATTTTCTCTAGGTGACCTGGTTAAAAAGTCCGCGCCATAATGTAGGTTAATTATGGCATGGACCAAATCATTCCTTTATATCTTTTGAACGGCGCTTCATTTCGTTTTGATTCCAGGCATTGCGGGTTCTATAAAAAAGGGACAAAATGTTATACTAATCAGATCCTAGCTAGGTGTTATGGTTCAATAAATATAGCCTGTCCGTGCCATAATGAAGGTTTGCTTTGGCGTGGACCATTTAAATCCCTTATATCTTTTCGTCCCCTTTAGGACGAATTCTGAAAATTTGGGACAGAAATAGGACGAAATAGGACAAAATGACCATGTAGACAGAATTGCGGTTTTCAGAGTGGGCCGCGCCGTGATGTAGCACACCGCTATGCTAGCCTGTTGTAGATATAACAAGTTTTTAATAAAACTTTCATTTTTATGACAAGTTTTTTTGCTGACTGTACGTTAACGTATTGTATCTAAACCAAACCAAACCTGTGTACAAAATTTCAGCTCCATCGGACACTGGGAAGTGGGTCAAATTAAGCTTGCAAGATTTGTCCCCCACTAAAAAACTAACTAACATGGCAAGTTACTAAAAAGCTTGTAAAAAGATGTACCAGACGCGGGTAAAGCTACGTTCACAGTCACAGCTATCCCAATAAATAGAAAGAAAACTGTCGACACAAAGATGAAGGTTGATCAAATTGAGTTGTGTTGTGATAGAGGCAGCCTACCTATATCTTTTTTGTTTAAATATATATTAATACTATTATATTATTATTATTTTTGGACATATAACTATTGTTTCGAGACGTTCATAGCGGATGTTTGACATGTGTAATTTTTAATAAACGAATAGAATTTTGTAAATATACAGTTTTTTATTTGAAGTTTTTTTTCCTGGTTTTAGAGGTTTTCAGTTTAATTCGTAGTATAAAGCTGGCGATAAACAAGATGTTAACGGCCAATTTCTGTTTTACCTTGTATCTCCAAAATAATTGAAAAATTATTAAACAGAAGACTTGTAAGATATCTAGTCGACCATGATATTTTGTCGAGTTCGCAGTACGGCTTTCGGAAGGGTCTATCAACGCAGGATGCTATCAAGGACTTGGTCAGTCTAATCGTTGATAAGGTTGACAAAGGGTAACACAGATGTATAGCTGTGTTTCTAGACCTGAAGAAAGCGTTCGACGCAGTTTCCATTCCCATCTTAGTTCAAAGGCTAGAAGAAATAGGCATAAGGGGTACGGCTCGTTTCTTTATTTAAAAATTATCTTGCAGAAAGGAAACAAGTAGTTAAAATTGACACTTTGAGGAGCAGTGAAGAGGATGTCACACACGTGGTTCCACAAGGAAGTATCCTTGGTCCGACACTTTTCTTGGTTTACATTAACGAACTGTGCAAACTAAATGTTGGAGGACAAGTTTTCAGTTACGCTGACGACACTGCACTTGTCTTTTCTGACTCCTCTTGGAAAGCCGTGAAAACTAGAACAGAATTGGGACTTGCTAAGGTGTTTATTTTTTTTATTTTTATTATCGACAACGGGGTAGCACTTAGCCTTCATTACACCTGATGTTAAGTGGTGATAAGGCTGAAGGTGGAAGCGCACTACTCCCGGAATCCTCAATCATTGAGGAACTGGCTATCTTATCTCTAACTTCCGGAACACAATAATGCTGAAAACATCATTGTTATGGCGTCAGACTTAGATAAGATGGTGGTAGCTAGCCAGGCGGACTAACAACAAGTCCTACCACCAACCAAACCGAATACAATATGTACCCCCACTGGGAATCGAACCCGGGACCTCTTGGTCTGAAACCGGTGGTGTGAACCACTAGACCACAGAGGCGGTTAGATAATTGGCTTAATGCGAATCTATTGACACTAAATAAAGCTAAAACTAACTTTATTTGCTTTGCACCAGTCTGAGATCACATCCGCCTGATGAATTTCAACTGAAACTTCACGGTTGTAAAAGCGTCCCGTTTGATGAGGGTTGTATAGTCCGTTCGGTTAGATAGTGTCGGTACACCCGCACGGCATTGTGGCAGAGCGACACTATCTAAGCGAATGGACTATAGCTGTTATAGTATTCAAAAGGTCACTACTTTAAAATATCTTGGTATCATACTAGATCAGCGTCTATCCTGGCACCCACAAGTCGAGCTGGTAATAGAACGTATACGTAAATTAAAATGGATTTTCAAATCTCTGCGTCACATCATGGCAAAAGAGCTCCTTACCAAGATTTATATATCCCTGGTACAATCTATTATTACATACTGCATTCCTGTGTGGGGGGAGCTACGAAAAGTAAAATGCTTGAATTAGAACTTGCGCAAAGATTGCTTCTTAAGATCATGTAGGTACTTTAAACGTTACCTTTACCCTACCGAGGATCTTTTTGGTTTCTGTGCTATCTATTAGACAATTGAATCAGGTATTTTTGAAACAACATGAGTCCACTTTTTAGTGAAATTGACTTTTTTGCATTTTTATGCTGACAATCATGCCATACACCCATAGCTTAATTGAAACAACACAACTCCTTTTCTTTCCATATTTTTTAAATTGTGATATTTTTGAAACAACACTTGTCCAGCCTACTTATTGTCTAATTTCAAAATCTATCGCAATTTATACTTATTTTTGGCACAAATAAAAACTTACCAAAGAAATGAAGCAATCTATCTAGTTACAATACATCTATCTGTCAAATGAAAGCGATTTGAAATTAGACAAAAGTACCATGGACTTATGTTGTTTCTATAATTTCTTAGTGGTCGACAGCTGTCCATCATCATTATTCTATTTGATTGTGATTGTACTTTGGAAATAAGTAATTTCGGTTATTTTCTGGATAAGATTTTTTTCAATAAACACAAATTATCCAACATATTGTCTTTCATTTTCAGAGAAATTCTAGTAACAACATAAGTCCACCACTTTCGATGCAATTTTTTTCATTATTGTGATATTTTTTTACTATAAATCATACGTAAGAATATGTAAACTTGTGCATATTTTATATTGTCTGAACAAAGACATCATGTTTTCTTTCAAAATTTTTCAGTATTTAGTTTTTTAGCTCTCCTGAAAAGTTCGGTCTTATGGACTTGTGAGATTTCAAAAATACCTGATTCAATTATACCTGTTGCATACTACTTTAACTTTTCACAAAACCACGCCTTATGATCCTACCTAAGTCAATGATGCGAAGAAGGAATGACATAGTAGTTCCCTCTCTTCAAATACGCACCGAGTTTGCCAGACGACAATATCCTTGTCAAAGCATTCATATTTACGACTACATAAGCGAAAGCTTTTAACAGTAAATTATACCCTATGTCGATATACAAGTGCAAGAAAGTACTTACAAGTACCTATTAAGCGTGATGTTAGTGATAGGAATTCACACTGATAATAATGAGAGGCGAGCGGTAGTAGTAAAAACTGATCGCGCATAATACCTGCTGGGGGCCAATTCTGCTAACGTTAAGTCATAATCGTGTCTCAATCGTCTTTCAATTGTAGTTCAATTGTAGTGCTTTTTTACACACTAGTTACAAGAAATGTGTACTTTTTTCACCATACTACTGATGGTCACACCACACACTACATTTACATTGCATCATATTGTCATAATTCTTGTAACTAGTGTGTAAATTGAAACACGATTATGACTTAAGGCGGGCATTCCCCAAAATAGAGAATTTTAAATTATGGATTACTCGCAAATCACAAGTACTTAAAACTTGGAAAAAATATATGTTATTTTACAGTTATAGGTATATCTAGTGCTTCCGGCCGTATTTTTTCGATTGGTCATATTTTACTGTGTCAAATAAAAACCCAAACATCCGTCTAATCGTAATCCAAATATCGTATTACTTGCGGTATACTTGGTTTTAGCTAATGAAAAATATACGAAAATAATTGTCTTTGATTAGCCGAGGGATTCTGGCCGTCATAAGTGTAAAATTTTTATTATTTAATTTGTAGTTGAATTTTAAGTGATTTTCGATTCGCGGGGCGCTCGCGAGTTCACAGTTCACTGCCGGCTGCCGCTGCGTCCGCGCTAAGTGTATCGCGCGCGGCCGAGCAAGCGTTAGCGTGCCTATTTCGGTCGGGATTCATCGCCTTAAGCAGCGTCCAGACTTGCGTCATGACATCGGACCGGACTCCGTGTCATCGTACAAGACTTGTTACGCTCAATGTGGACGGTCTAGGTTGTGCTGACACGATCACAAACCATGTACGATGAAATGTTAAACACTCGTAACATTTTGGCGTGTCAGAACACCGTGTCTTTATCATGCATCGCTAGTTTTGTTGGGCATGCGCTGTGGTAATACTGTATCAATGAGACAATGTATTATAAAGACATGGTGTTCAGACACGCCAAAATGTTACAAGTGTAGACGCATGGTGTCAATCGAACAAGACTGCGTGGCAAGGTACCAGGGGGCCAAGCCTGCTAACGTTAAGTCACAATCGTGTCTCAATCGTGTTTCAATTGTAGTTCAGTTGTAGTGCTTTTTTCCACAATAGTTACAAGAAATATGTACTTTTTTCACAATACTATTGATGGTCACACCACACACTACATTTACATCACATCATATTGTCATAATTCTTGTAACTAGTGTGTAAAAAAGCACTACAATTGAACTACAGTTGAAACACGATTGAGACACGATTAAGACTTAACTTTAGCAGGCTTGGCCCCCTGAACTGCTGAGTTCAAAGATGGAATAAAAAATAAAGATTATAAGTATTTAATATCTACTAGCTGTGCCCCCGACTTCGTCCGCGTGGAATTGTGACTTTCAGCAGCATTTTAAATTTTTAAGGCTAATTCTTTTGCATATACTTTTGACGACCGATTTGGCGCACGGGTAGGCTACCCACCTTCTGCGCCAGTGGTCTCGGGTTCGATTACCGAACAAGACAAATATTTGTGTGCATGAACATGTCTATTTGTCTTGGTCTGGGTGTTTTCTATGTGTTCAGTACACCCCTGCCTATACCGCGGAGTCAGCTAGCGCAGTGGAAGCTGGTATTACTAATATAGACTCCGGACAAAAAACTAGGTTTCAGCCGGGATGTAACTGAACAATTGGACTGCGATACACAGCGGAGAGAATTTTAAGTAAGGTGAGGTTACTTACGGGTCTGTGTGTCGAACGTCTCCAAGGCAGAAGTGGTGTAAGGGAGCGCGCGCGCCCCTGGGGTCCTTTCTTCGTCTTCTGCAGACCTTACCAACTCGTCACCTCACTCACAACACATACAACACAGCGTTCCCAAGACACTGGTCGCTTCAGCAATAGATACACAAAGACACACACGGGGGAGCCTCTTTTATTATGATTTACAGTCCCGACAAAAAGCGCGTGGTGGACAATTATCTCTCTTTCAAAACTCCGCGACCAGCCCGATGGATGGCGTCAAAACCTTGGTCGTACAAAACGGGATCACATAGATAATTTAAGATGTATTCAAACTCGATATGCCAGGCACATTCAACGCGAGCGATTTTTTAACAAATTCAGCAAAATTAATCCGACATTTTTTTTACAAGAATTTCAATCAAGTGTCACTGTCAACTTCAAGTGACAGCTAATGTCAATTTGACGTGACATTAGAGTTGCGTTCAGAAACGTCGATCTTTTCCGAACATCCCCCCGCCCCGGACCGTTAAGAACGGTACGTCAATCTACGGGTAATCGGGAGAGCCCACTAACTGCTCTCTTCAAAACCGAATCTCGAACCAAAACCTCAGCAAAACGAGGAACTCCGTCAGTTCCGGGGTAGAGTTTAACAATGCGCCCCCTTCGCCAACATAGGGGCGGCAGGTTAGCATCCTTAATCAACACGAGGTCGCCAGTCTGGGGTGGGGTGGTTTTATCTGTCCACTTCACGCGCTGTTGTAGGATATGCAAATACTCCATCGACCAACGTGCCCAGAAGTTTTGGGACATCTGTTTCAAAAGTTGGTATCGCGACAAACGATGGGATCCTACATCCTGAATCGGATATTCAGGCAACGCCAAAAGGGGCTGTCCGATCAAGAAATGACCTGGGGTCAACGCTTCCAGGTCATTCGGGTCCGAAGACAACGGGCACAAGGGTCGCGAGTTGAGGACGGCCTCAATTTTACAAAATACCGTATCAAGTTCCTCAAACGTGAGAATAGTTTCTCCAATCACGCGACGCAAGTGTGTCTTGGCAGCCTTTACACAAGCTTCAAAAATCCCTCCCCAGGTCGGACAAGCTGGAGGGCTAAACTTCCAGATTATCCCACGCCGGGAGAGGGTGGTTCCAATGTCTATTTTATTATCAACAAAAAACTTAACTACTTCCTTAAGATAATTACACGTTCCCTTATAATTAGTACCACAATCGGAACGTATCAATGTCGGCAGTCCTCTACGGGAAACAAATCTGCTCAAGGCGGCGACAAAGGCTTCGGTAGACAATTCCGAGACAATTTCCAAATGGACAGCCTTGGTGGACAAACACACAAACACGCACAAGTACGCCTTATAGGTTTTAGCATTACGCAGTCTCGAAGCCTTTACAGTAAAGGGACCGGCGAAGTCGGTGGCGACTCCGGCAAAAGCTCTACATTCCGTGACGCGATCAGCAGGCAAATCACCCATCTGGGGCTGCATGGTCGCGGCCTTCAATCGATAACAAGGCAGGCAACGGAAAACCACAGTGCGAATGGCTCGACGAGCAGACAAAATCCAAAATTCACGCTGCAAAATGGCCAACAAAGCATTACAGCCAGCATGTTGTGCATTCACATGGCGATCTGTTATTATCAGTTGAGTCAAATGTCCGGCTTTAGGTAACAAAAGGGGGTGACGAGCTCCATACGGCAGGTTCGCATTTCGAAGTCTTCCGCCGACTCGCAAAAGCCCACTCTCGTCCAGGAAGGGATTCAATCGCGATACCGCGCCCTTCAACTTGCGACGGCCTAAACGCAAAATTTCAATCTCGGACTCAAAACTATCAGCTTGTACTCTCCGGACCCAAAACAAGAGCGCGTCCCTACGCTCGTCCGGAGTGAGAACCGACGAATCACGCCTCGCGCGTGGGTTTCTGCAATTGTACACAAAACGTCTGATCCAAGCGGTAACACCAAGCAGCTTCTGTAAGGAGCTGTACCGATCCAACAACAAATCCTTTTCCCCGGCGGGGTTAGTCTCCAGGACGCATGCCCGCATATCAGGAACGGCTACGTTCGACAACGCTGGAGAGGGCGGCCACTCCGACTCAGGCCGCATCAACCACTGTGGGCCCCACCAGAGGGGGTGGTTAATTAGGGTTGGGGCTACACAACCCCGAGACGCACAATCCGCGGGATTCATGGTTCCCGGCACGTGTCTCCAAATCAACTCGATGTCGGAATTACAAATCTGCGACACTCGATTGGCCACAAACACGTCCAAGGTGTGCGCCGGAGCCTTCAACCAACAAAGGACGACCTGACTGTCCGTCCAAGCATAAACCTCTTGTATCGCAATAGATCGACCTAATGTGAGCCATACGTGGTTCAACAAACGCATTAGGAGGGCAGCTCCACACAATTCCAACCTCGGGATCGTATGACGAGTCCGAAGGGGAGCGACTTTGCTTTTCGCTATCACCAGATGCACAGCAACAACTCCGTCAACAGTAACGGTGCGGAGGTACACGGCCGCAGCAAATCCACGTTCGGAGGCATCGGAAAAGCCGTGAAGAGTAACTTTACAATTTTCAGAAGGGAGGAATAGCCTCGGCAAATGCACTTCATTAATCTCGGGGAGGGATGAAACGAAGCTCGACCAATCTCGGAGTAACTCGTCCGAGAGGGGTTCATCCCACGACACACCCGAAGCCCATAACCGTTGCAAGAAACACTTGGCCATAAACAGCACGGGGCAAATCCACCCATTGGGGTCAAAGGTACGTGCGACAGTAGACAATACTAAACGCTTGGTCCAGACTTTCGGTGGTCGTAAATCCACACAATACGTGAAAGTGTCAGAGACCGGTTTGTACTGTACGCCAAGGACGGTCACCACATGGGGATTATCAACATTTTCGAATAGGTGGGGGTCCTGCTGGTGCTCTTCGGGCAAACCTACCAGTACATCAGGCGAGTTGGATATCCATTTCCTCAACTCGTAACCTCCCGACTTCAAAAGGGCGGTGAGTTCGTCTCTCAGGACAATCGCCTCTGAGACAGATGAGGCGCCCGTGCAAATGTCATCCACATAGACGTCACTGGCCAAAATGGCGGAGGCGCGAGGGTATCTCAAGCGCTCCTTCTCGGCCAACTCCAACAAAGAACGAATCGCAACAAACGGGCTCGAAGCCAAACCGTACGTATTCGTATTCAATTCATAAATCAACAAGGGGTCCCTAGGACTCTCTCTCCACAAAATCAATTGGTACCTCCTATCCTCTGGATGGATGACCGTTTGTCTGAACATCATCCGGATGTCAGTCATAAATACAATTTGGTGCCGCCGGAAGTTGGTCAAAATGTCTGAGATCTCCGTGTGCAGCTTGGGACCTACATGCAGACACTGGTTCAAGGACGCTCCAGTAGAGGTGGGAGCCGAACCGTCAAAGACCACCCGAATCTTTCCGGATTTCAAAACGGCGTGGTGCGGCAAAAAGAAGTGCTCAACGGAGCGCCAATCCAAATCGCTCACGGACATGTGCCCTAACTCCTCATACTCCCGCATGAATTCAACATACTTCTGGCGGAAGACCGGATCCTTGCTCATGCGACGCTCCATCGCCACTAGCCTACGTTCCGCTAGCGGTCGGGATTCGCCCAGAGGAGGTCGGCCGGCACGAAAGGGGAGACGGGTGATCAAACGACCAGAGCGGAGGCGACCAGTGTTATTCTGGTAATACAACTCGCATTCATCCGCTACTGGGTCTACCCGCGGGGCTGGTAGAGGTTCCTCAACCTCCCAAAACTTCTGCACCACTTCGGAGAGAGACACATTAAAAACAAGACCGCGATCCTCATCAAGGGAATCCAAAACGCGGCGAGCAGGGCCCATCACAACTGTACCGAGTGTCGTCTGCAGAGCTACCAAGCCATCTGGCTGCAAAACTCGCTTCCCCGTCAACAAAACTCGCCCCAGGACATCGGCTCCAAGGAGAGCATCAATCGGGCCTGGGCGGAAGAAATTTGGATCGGCGAGTGGGGAATCAGACACCAAAGACAACATACTCGGTCCCAAGTCAACTGAAGGTTGACGGCCAACAACTGTGTCCAACACAATCGCCGAGGTCTTAATGCCTGGCGTGGACTTATTACGTGATGTAAATGTGAAGTCAACATGCCCTAACAACCCGGGGACTTTCACATCGCCAACACCTCTCACGCCTTCCGTGTGGGGGTGCACCTTGAGGCCCAACCGCCTAACTAACCAAGATGACACAACACACCCCTGAGCACCGGAATCCAACAAGGCGCGAACTTCCACAAGGTCGCCATTCAATCCCCTGACAAGCACAGAGGCCGTGGGCAACAAAACGGTCTCTGGAGGGGTGGCTACAATCGACCGTAAACACGTTGATTGCTAGTATGTGGGGTCCCCAGACGTCCCCCCATGGTAAGGGGGTCGCTCATAGCGATCCAGTGGGTCCCAATCTCCCACATACTGCCTACGTCCAATTCGCCCGGTATCAGGCGGGTTATATCTCCCGGCCCCTTGAAGACGGGGCGGGCGCCGCTCCAAACGCGGGTATTCGGCGAGCGGCGGCGAGAATCGGTGCCTATCATCCACCGTGTACGTCGCCCCATAGTCGCGGGGGCACGGTGACCGATTTTCAGAGGGGGAGTCCCGGGGACCCCCGGCTGTGCGAGGCTCAACACGTTGCGGGGGGCTTCTACGACCTCCCGCATCGCTCGCAAAATCGAACCCCCTGGTTGGGGACCGATTTCCCAGGGGGGGGTCCGTGGGACCCCCGCCCGTGCGAGGCTCAAAACGTCGCGGGGGGCCTCTACGACCTCCGGCAACGCCCGCATAACTCATCCCCATCCTTGGGGATCGGTTTCCCATGGGGGGGTCCCTGGGACCCCCGGAGGGTCCAAACGTGGCGGAGAGCGTCTGGGGCCACTCTGGTGGCCACTAGAACTGCTGCGGGATGCAAACACCGCGGGGGGTCCGAGACCCCCACCCATACGCGGTGATCCTGCAGCGACGCGCTGCGGCGCTCCGCCGCCCTCTGGGCTGTTCATGCAGAGGAGGGGATGGTGGTTGCCCTTACAAAAGCGGCATGGGTGCGCTTGGGTACATTCGCGCTGCATGTGCAGGCCCAAGCACGAGTAGCACCATGTCCGTTGTCGCGCGATCGCTCGACGGCCTTGGACGCGCTGGTCGAGGAACTTATCACAACGGGTCGTGCTGTGACCCGGTTCCCGACAGTACAAGCAGCGGGCGGTCTCCTGGACGGCGGCATAGCGGCCGGGCGCGCGAGGGGCCATACGCTCCCTACGGGGGGGTCCGGTGGGGGATCTACTCTGTGGCACAGGTCGTTCAGGTCCCATAGGACCGGCCAGAGAGGAATTATCTGCCAGTCTACTTTCTCCTTCCAGGAACGTCAAGAGGTCCGAGAAGGGTGGCAGATAAGTCGCACTATCCCCACCATACTGCTGCTCAAAACGGACCTTAACAGAGTCCGGCAACTTTCCCAGGACAATGTGCAGTAACAAAAACGACCACTGCTCCACTGGGAGTTTTAAGTTTTTTAATGCGTTGTATGCCACCAACAGCGGATTCAACAAAGCCACTCTCAAGTGCATCACGCTGGCAACGCGGGGTAAATTCAAAATGGCGGCAACATGGTTGTCCGCCAGACGTCGTACGTTCTGGTACCGACGGGCAATCAAATCCCTAGCAATAGGGTAGTTTTCATCCGAGGGGGCCAAATGTTGAACTGATTCAAGGGCCTCCCCTTCCAACACGGATAACAAATAAGCTAACTTCTGGCCCTGGGTCAAATCATCCCGGGCATGTACAAGACTATCAAAAATATTAATAAAG
Organism: Crambus lathoniellus; assembly: GCA_949710035.1. Taxonomy (NCBI): domain Eukaryota; kingdom Metazoa; phylum Arthropoda; class Insecta; order Lepidoptera; family Crambidae; genus Crambus; species Crambus lathoniellus. The sequence goes on from OX453319.1 coordinate 2,160,754, forward strand.
CCCTCCCAGTCCTCTAGACGACCAGCAAAGCGCCTTAAGTCTAAGGGGGCCAATCTAGCAAAGAGAGGGGGCATACTCTTAGATGTGACCGGGGACGGGCTCGGTTCATTCTCTCTTGCCACTTGCAAAGGTCGAGCTACCTGGGTAATTCTGTCCGCAAAATCATAACACTGGTCCACATCCAAATCGACTTCTTGTCGCATTTCCACCTCGGCCTCAACAGTCCTTTCCAAAAATAAGACATACTGCTCATCAACAACAGCCAAACGTATGGGCAGATCTACGTATCTGTTCAACAAGGCCTCCGTCCTATCAGGTCGATCCAACAATGCGACTGCAGACGCTAACCACCGTAACTCAGAACGTATTTTGGCTTTAGCAGAGGAGGCCGTCATTGTAACGTCACAAATTTATCAACAAAACCAACAAATTCAAAATATTCACTATAACACAAAATCTCCAATATTTGGAGGTTACTAATAACCACAAAATTCCAATATTACAACAACAAAGTATTTATAATGACACAAACTCTTAAATATCTGGAGGTTATCAGAAAACAACAAAACTCACTGACTATTGAAATTCACTCAAAATCACTGACTATTGAAATTCACTTGGATATCAACACAACATACTGTTACACAACAACAAGTTAATTTTAATTATTTCAAAGCACAAGTTTCAATGAGTTTCAATGTGTAAACAATGTCCCAAATCATTTAAGTTTCACTAAGTATTGAGTGCAAACTTATTAGCTAACCTTTTATTAGCTATTATTTTAGCAACAAACTTGTCAATATTCACAACTCAAATTTGCTAACAAAACTGAATAATAATTATTATGAGCAAAGAAAGGCATCTGTTTACAATTTGGAACTTCAATACATGACAATTAATTACAAGACATGGAACCAATAACAAAGGAATGCCCTTTACTTTTCAAATGCAAGTTAATTACCATTTACAAGTACAAATTAATCTAGTCCGGACCAGATGGTCATCAAACGGCACTGATTAATGGACAAAGTTTTGGCGTGGGCCTCTCAGGCCTTCAAGCTACGCTCTTGGCTACCAAGAAATGTTCAGTACACCCCTGCCTATACCGCGGAGTCAGCTAGCGCAGTGGAAGCTGGTATTACTAATATAGACTCCGGACAAAAAACTAGGTTTCAGCCGGGATGTAACTGAACAATTGGACTGCGATACACAGCGGAGAGAATTTTAAGTAAGGTGAGGTTACATACGGGTCTGTGTGTCGAACGTCTCCAAGGCAGAAGTGGTGTAAGGGAGCGCGCGCGCCCCTGGGGTCCTTTCTTCGTCTTCTGCAGACCTTACCAACTCGTCACCTCACTCACAACACATACAACACAGCGTTCCCAAGACACTGGTCGCTTCAGCAATAGATACACAAAGACACACACGGGGGAGCCTCTTTTATTATGATTTACAGTCCCGACAAAAAGCGCGTGGTGGACAATTATCTCTCTTTCAAAACTCCGCGACCAGCCCGATGGATGGCGTCAAAACCTTGGTCGTACAAAACGGGATCACATAGATAATTTAAGATGTATTCAAACTCGATATGCCAGGCACATTCAACGCGAGCGATTTTTTAACAAATTCAGCAAAATTAATCCGACATTTTTTTTACAAGAATTTCAATCAAGTGTCACTGTCAACTTCAAGTGACAGCTAATGTCAATTTGACGTGACATTAGAGTTGCGTTCAGAAACGTCGATCTTTTCCGAACACTATGTATATTAAGTATGTATTTACAAACAAAAAGTATTTAAGTATATATTTATCCGTTATCAAGTTTTCCATGATACAGTTTCGTAATGAAATTAAAATGGGCTTAGATAATTGGTGTGAATGTAAGAAGTTATTTATTTATTTATTAGTTATTTATTTATATACACTTTAGGTCGTCCGGGTATCGCAAAGAGGGTGCATAAAAATAACACTGTTTTTTTCAAAAAGTGAAAAAAATCATAGCTTTCGAAAAAAGATCTAAGACGAAAAAACAAAAACTTGTCTTTTTTTTGGAAAAAAAAAGTTTTTTCTGCCGCTTCGCCGGCCGCTGCCTTCGCTCGCTCGGCTCGCGCTGCGTTTTGGTCACAGTTCCAACTTAACCTAACCTCTTGGTGGGGGGGCTGCGGCCCCGTCCCCCTGCTTATGAACTTATAAAGTAAAAAAAAATTTTTTTGAGTCCACAGATGCTAAAAAAAATTTTTTGTTTACCATTGGATGTCTCTCAAATACCTTTGGGGACTGAATTCAGAACTTATAAAGTTAAAAAAAATTTTTTGAGTTAACAGATCTCAAAAAAAAAGTTTTTTGAGTTAACAGATCTCAAAATTTTTTACCATTTGATGTCTCTCAAATACCTCCGGGGTTATTAAAAGGGTATCAGAAACTTCGATACCCTTGTCATCATAGATGTATTATTCCTGTAGATGGAGCATAAAAATATGAACGATTCCTTCTATAATCGACTCTCTTCTCTCAAATGGCGACATTTCGTGTGTTAAAAAGAGATGACAATAGCCCAACGTGTGCGTCTTAATGAGCCGCGCGCCACTTTAAAGTGAACGTCATATTTGTTTGTTAACCAGCTGGTTACAAATGCTTCAGAAAGAAAATCTTTTTTTGTAGTAAAATATAGAAAGATTTGATGGTGTGGTGCGGTAAATATGTTGTTTGTTAAGAATGGCCTGTACTGTTCCCGGTTATTCAAGCAGAGTGAGTGTTTTGAAAGAGAATAATGAACACATATCATTTCAGAGGTAAGTCACACTCATTTTTTTGTGTTTTTGCGAACACATTTTTATAGCTTACTGGTCCGTATTTGCAAAAACTAAATCGCTGTACGTGTATACACAGTTTAACATTGACTTGGTTGAAGAAAATCGGGTGTTTTTAGGCTAAAAATATATAATTTAAAGCCAATTGGGATTTTTTGACATTTGACCAACCTGATAGTGTTGTAGTCCTATTTTATTATGTAATATCGATAAAAAATTGTAGTGTTAACAATTTTGTATTTAAACTTAATTTTTCTCAATTTTAAACAGATCCACCGCCGCGCCGCCGTCGATGTAAAGGAAACGTGAATAAGAAACGTAAGAAAAGGCGACGATTGGAGACCTTCGCAACAAACAAGAATATGCTCGATGCACTTATTAAAGCAAATTGTGGATTTATACTTAAAAAAAAATATACATTAAGAATATAAAAATTAGCGTGAAATCTGTATTTTTTTAGTTGATATCATTCAGCAGATTATTTAATTTAATAAATTGATTAGAAATCTCGTTCAGTTTTACGACTATACCTCCTAGTATAAATAGTATAATTATCATCATTATCATTATTAAATGTCCTCACTGCTGGGCTGTAGGCCTTCCTTATGCATGAAAACACCACAGATAGAACGGGCCATAAGTGCCATAACCCACCACGGTGGGTGGGTGAGGGTGCCAACGACTTCTAATGCAACCGGGACCAACGGCTTAACGTGCCTTCCGAAGCACAGAGTAGACCGAGATAATAAAGTTTTGGGTCACCATTCAGGGGGGCAATTGCGTAAGATAATCGTATTAATTTGACAGTTCATATCGTATTCAATCGGCTGCAATTTGTATGGAATGACATTTATTATGATACAATATGAACTGTCAAATGAATACGATTGACTTTACGCTATTCCATAGCAGATGTCCAACCGCAACGAATGTTTCTTAACATCAACCACCGGATGCAGAATGTGCGTACCAATGAGCCATCGATCTCCTCAAGTATAATTATAGTACCTACTTCATATTTGGCACTGATTCAAAATTAAAGGGCTTGCTTAGACCATGAAACTGAACAACTTTCTCTTTGGAGCATAGCATACGTCGAAATATAAAAAAAATCAGCTGAGCGTGCGCTTTTGTCCGGAGGGAAGAAATTTTTGCCATATTTCGACCTATGCCGAAGTTTAATAGCATAAACAAAATTCTAAGGCAGTGAGAACTTTGAACACGATTAGTACTAAAAACTGACAGAAAAGCGGATTATGAACCGCCCAATTACATTAAGTCTCTAGCCGCATTAAAAAGCGCGAAGCGCTCTATTCAATGCGGCGTAGTTTCGATCAGCCGTATTGAATACAGCGTATCTTGAATCCGCCGCATTACAATGCGGTGCTGTTTTCCAAAACAGCTAGTTGCTATGTAATACGGTGAAATATACAGTACGCCTGCGATATATACATATGCATTGTAATTTTATGTATCGCATTGCATTCAAATTATTTTTAAATCTTTTATCGATAACTTGTTATAAAAAAAACCACAGCACTATCATTGCATCATCATCATCTAGCATTGCATAGTCAAAATGGAGACATTCACTAATTACGACGCAACAGATTAACATGTATGTCTCTTTCTATCTTATGACAATTTGATAGTGTTAGAAGGGGTAAAGGATGGGTGAGTTGTAGCTTATTTTTGTGATCCATCTACAGGAATAATACATCTATGCTTGTCATGACCCCCATGACCCCCCCCCCCCCCTGGATCCGCCCTTGCGCCTCGTTCCGCGCGGTACTCTTTTTCATCATTTTTTTTCAATTCAATGAGAAATCGGGTGTTTTTGGCTTGTGTAAAATTTTAGAATGAGTAATAAACTGGAAGTAGGATTTTTTAGTAAAATACTGTCTGGAAAAGTACCTACTTACTTACCTACTTATCTAAGTAAATATACAGTACAGTCACAAGTGACAGTGTGAATGCATGTCTTATCTTCTAAATTTGTTTCGTTTGTGTTACCTACCTACTAAAGCTAGTTTTTATACGAGGTATACTTAGGTTACATACACCATCCTACACGAAAGAGGTACAGTCAACAGCACATCAATCGTTACAGTGGAGCATGCATGTTAAACAATTTGCTTTGTTAAACGAAATGAGCCGTCGACTATAGTAGGTACACAGTATAGTATAATATATACAGATACTTTCTGTACTTATTTGTAATTGTATTGGAATATGATGGTAAAAAATATGTCATAAATACTTATACAGGGTTTTAGTTTAAACAAGGGACATACTTCAGGGTAGGGAATGCAATCTCGATTCGAGATTGACAAATCGAGATCTCGACTCGCTTACGATCGATCGATCTCGCGAGATTTCGATATTAACGAGATTTCTAAAAAAATTATTCACATCACTCAGGTTTCCAAAGGTAAGACACATAAAGGGCAACCTGGAGGAATGGTTGGACATACTCCTTGTGGAGGCGGTGTGTGATAAGGTCAAACCATCCTTCATCCTTGATAAGAAATACAAAATACAACTGGATGACTTACAAAGCTCTCAGGCACAACACAGAGCGCTTCTGATATACACCAATGCCTCCAAGACATCTAATGGAGCGGGGACAGGTGTGTTCTCAGAAGACTAAAACATACAAATTGCGCTGCCACTAAGGTCATACAACACTGTCTTTCAAGCTGAGTGTATGGGCATTTTACTGGCAGCTCAAGCAGTCGTAACCAGGGAAGTAACCGACTATGATGTGCTCTATTGATTGTCATTAAATAATAATAAAAAGTTTTCTCAATTCGATGCCCCATTTTCCATGGAATTGAGATCCACGGAATTGAGAAAATATTACAATTCGTCAAATTACTCGAAAATATTATAAATTACAACAATTTCAATAAAACATTCTGGCAGATATCAGTTAAACACTCAATTAATTTACCACAATTCTCATTAAATATTTCATAAACAAGATTAATGTCGCACACCGATATTTTCAATTATTATATTTATCTTTTGCTTGCCTATGGTATAGTGTACAAAGTCCTAGCCGAAGCTCCATACAAAACTGAAAAAAATCCTTTCTTGGTGGCCGCTGGAGGTCGTGGCCAATGTTGACAGTTATCGGTCGGACAGAAACTACCGATTACTTAGTACAAAGTTTGGTATTCCACTTATCAAAGATCTTGGTCCAATATGCATTTGATCCAAGAAATTGGACGCATATTGGACGATTTTGACGTCCAATTTCATACATTCGACCTCCAATTTCTTTGATAAGTGTAACCACCCTTTGATAACCACCCTTTCATACGTGTATATTATTATGTTATAGTATCTACACACGTTCCTATCCGACCTCCGATTCGGTCTGCTCGTGTGTAGCGCAGATTTGGTCTGAGCAGACCAAATCGGAACGTGTGTAGCGCAGATTTGGTCTGGGAGCAGACCAAATCGGCTGTCGGATCGGAACGTGTGTAGACACTATCATCATCATCATCATTTCAGCCGTACGACGCCCACTGCTGGGCATAGGCCTCCCCCAAGGATCTCCACAACGATCGGTCCTGCGCTGCCCGCATCCAGCGGCTTCCCGCGACCTTGACCAGATCGTCGGTCCACCTTGTAGGGGGCCTGCCCACGGAACGTCGTCCGGTTCGCGGTCGCCATTCGAGAACCTTTCCGCCCCAACGGCCATCGGTTCTCCGCGCTATGTGTCCCGCCCACTGCCACTTCAACGGAGCAATCCTTCGAGCGATGTCGGTCGTTTCAGTTCTCCTGCGGATCTCATCATTTCTGATTCGATCGAGCAGGGAAATACCAAGCAATGCTCTCTCCATTGCTCGCTGGGTAACCTTGAGCCTTCTTACGAGACCCATAGTAAAAGACCACGTCTCGCTTCCATAAGTCATAACTGGCAACACACACTGATCAAAGACCTTAGTCTTGAGACATTGAGGAATTTTGGACGCAAATATATGCCGGAGCTTCCCAAACGCTGCCCATCCGAGCTGGATTCGACAAGAGATCTCTTTCTCGAAGTTGGACTTACCTAATTAGATTGTCTGTCCTAGGTAGACATAGTGGTCAACAACTTCGAGTGTAATGTTCCCAACATTAACTGGAGCGGATGCATCATGAGCATTGGACATGATTTTCGTCTTATCCATGTTCATCTTCAGACCCACTCTTTGGGAAGCATTGCTGAGATCTTCGAGCATTGTGTTCAGATCTTCCAAGGTCTCAGCCATGAGAACTACATCATCGGCAAGCCGCAGGTGTGTTAGGTAGTGTAGACACTATACTTATCCTAAAATCGGCTTTGGTCGGTATAGTCACTATAACAAACTAGTTTTTCCTAGGCCAAATCAGTTCATCGCATTGACATTTCAGAGAGCGAGTTAGCCTCGGAAGTCCTGTCGACCACGTCACAAAAAAATAACCACAAAATCAAAATTAAAGCGGCTATATTACACTACACGTTATTCAGGGCCCTGTGGCAATGGTGGGCGTTGACCCTAACTAGGGAGCTGCTTATTAGACTACATGTTATTCAGGGCTAGTTAGGACCCTAACTCAGTTGTGAAGTGACCGTCACAAGTGTTGCACACCCACTGTAATGGCACCTACGTTGTTTAAAGCCACAAACAATTGCCTGTGCTGTAGCCCTTGCAGTTTCTAGCATGACATTTTGTTTTTATCCACAGCGGGGTAGCACTTAGCCTTCATCACACCTGATGTTAAGCGATGATAAGGCTGAAGGTGGAAGCGCACTACTCCTGGAATCCTCAACTACTGAGGAACTGGCTATCTTATCTCTAACTGGCAGAACACAATAATGCCGAAAACATCATTGTTAAGGCGTCAGACTTGGATAAGATGGTAGTAGCTAGCCAGGCGGACTACGAACAAAGTCATACCACCAACCAAACCGAATACAATATGTTACGTACCCCAACTGGGAATCGAACCTGGGACCTGTGAGTCTGATACCGGTGGTGTGTACCACTAGCACAGACAGAGGCGGTTAAACTTAACAATTAAAAAAAAATTAAAAGAGCTGGTTAAAGAAATACTTAAAATTACGAGCCAAGTTAACTACACCGCAATTCTTTTTCCCACAGATAAACATAGATTTACTTATTCTAAAAACCTTGCCAACCTGTAAGCATCAGGTTGTAGGCAAAATGCATCTATAATCTCAATGAGATATGCTAAAGTTATTTTTTTTTATTTACGACATCGCGAACAACTGCACTGACATGAGACATACGTTCAACTCGCTCGTCTTGCGACGACTGAGCTTCCTAGCGCCCTGAATGCTATTACACTGTACGGTTTTAAGGGAGTCAGTGAGCTAGGTCGACCGGGCCAGCCCTGATACCTTTTTTTTTTACCCGGGGGAAATGCCTTCGCATTACCCCCCGCACGGGGAGACGAGGGGGTTATGTGGGGCTCGAACCCACTAAGACTGAGGCTACGGGACAAGTGTAGCAATCGCCGCGCCTTCCGCCCTGTGTCCGCGTCCGTGGTTGACGCACCCTCTCTTCGTCTCGGGACGTCGACAAAACGTCCCACGTCCGGTGTGGCGCGCCGGGAACACAAGGCGCGCTCCTCCACCATGAGGGCTCTGGTGGACGACGAAGTTCCCCGCTCCGCCGCTCCAGGGAGAGACGTCCTTAGGACGTCTCTCCCTGGAGAGGCGCGCGGAGCGGCGAACTATCGGGCGCTGCCCTTTTGGGTGCTGCACCTCGGGGGTTTCTGGGGCCGCCACCTCCATAGACATTCATGTAATTATTTAGTTATGGTCTCCAAGGTCTCCCGCTGTAGGGTTTGCGAACCGATGGCGTAGCTTCTATAACGTTCACAAGTATTGTAAATAACAATCTAAATTGAATAAACAAAGGAAATCATTAAAATTGGACCAAAAAAGTATAAGTATCGGCCAACGAAAACAAATTGCACATTACTATTGTAAACAGTGTAACGATAATTTTTTGTTACGACGTCAACAGTGTATGATTAGTGGCCAAGCAGTTATTCAAGTTTGAAAATGACATTTTATTCTCTTTATTTTCAAACTTGAATACAGCTTGGCCAAAGTGCGGCCAACGAAAATAAATTGCACAATACTATTGTAAACCATGTAACAATCATTTTTCGTTATGACGTCAATATTGTACGATTAGTGGCCAAGCAGTTATTCAAGTTTGAAAATGACATATTTTTCTTCATTTTCAAAATTGAATAAAGTATGAAGCGTGACTGATCTCCTTTGAATCTTGAATCTATGTTTTTAACTCTGTCAACTCAAGAGCTATAATAAACTCTAACTACTTATAAACTACAGTGTTTTAACTAGTGCTATCTTTAACTTTCTCTACTATCCAACAACAACTCCTCATTAATTGAGAAGGCGCATATATCGTGCGAAAGGAACTTTTTTAAGTACCTATTATTTACGACCACGCACTACGTGGCCGTAAAGGACCGATAACTATTGGAAATACTTTTCAAAAATAAAGAAAATGTGAATTGGTGCCAAGCCCCACAAATACGAGTCTATTCGGTCTATTCCTTCTAAATTCAAAATTCTAATTTAAAAAAAGGTTCTGATTTTTGCCGCCAACTAAAGAAGGGCTTGAAAGATAAAAAAATAAAAAAAAATAAAAAAATCTTTATTGCACACAACGAAAGAAATACAATTACAAGAAGACAAAATAAAATATAGAAAACAGACAATAGGCGGCCTTATTGCCTAATGGCAATCTCTTCCAGGCAACCTTGGGTGAAAGAAGAAATAAATAGCTAGGAGAAAAGGGGAATGGGTGCAAAAACAAGATAGGATAAAGAAGGTTTATACTATAGGTGGAAAAAATAATAATAATAAATAAAATAAAATAAAATTTAAACATTTAAAAAATATATATATGTTTATATATATAATTACATAGATAAGGACAGGAAATGACTCCTAACTTGATCTCCAAAGGATTTTAGAGTCTGAGCCATTCTGATACCCTCAGGAAGTGCGTTCCACAGACGAACTGCATGGACCGTGAAGGAGTAGGAAAAAAAGTCAGAGGAGTGACGTGGGATATCAAGTGCAAAGTTAAAGGAAGACCGCAAGGTGCAATGTACAGAAGAAGGGCGAAAGGAGAAACATTCTTTAAGGTAAGGAGGGGTAGAAGGTAAGAAAAGAATAGGAAGAGTTGGAAGTCAGGGCCGGTAAATCCTACGGTTGCCATGGAGACTGTAAAATTAAGAAATATAAGTGTTTTATAATGAGTGACAGCTGTATCCGGTTGTTTCATAATGACCATTATGAAACAGTTTTATTTTTTAAAGTTGACTATCATTATACGTTCAGGCATGAGTTCATAATTCGAATATTATAACATGAGTGTAGATAAACTACTAATTATCGCAATATACATTCGTAACCTTTTTTCTCCGTTTAAAAAAAATGAGTCAGTGCCATAGAAAGTTTTGATTTAACTAGTTCGTGAGCCTTCATTTAGTACTATTGTTGATCGAAGCCCTTATCACATTTAATAAGTTTCTCTTTGGTGTGTGTGCCGGCCTTGATTATTTATTACTCACGTAATTATCTATGCAAGATTAGAGGTGTTTGGTTTATATAAGGAGTTATTTAATTATACCGGAGAACAAGCAAGTAGTGCTTAGGTCAAGTGTATAGAACATAAAAAAAATGGAAAAAAAACCGGATTTTTTTTAAAAAAAATTTAAAATTTTTCAATCATCCTAATATTATTAGTTGAATATTGGATTATCAAGTCAATATTCAACATAAACAATACTAAACGTGAAAATAAATATTTTTTTTGTATGAGTATCCACAAACATAAAAGTAGTTTTAATTTCACGTGCGCCCTGGGTGAACGACCGGAATGCAACATCAGCTGACTGGCGATGGCGGCCGACTCGCGTGCGACTCGTGAGTAGGTATTATGTGTTATCAGTGTTATCACAATAATCGATGCTACCTATTTAAACAAAATGAAGACAAACAGAGTATGTTTCACGATTATTATCTTAAATGGTGCTGTTACAGAAAATACCGTTTTAATTTTATTTTATTTTATTTGGGGAGCTTAAAGCATCATTTACAATACATCTTATTACGTAGATACTTATAAGCTAATTACTAGCTACTGCATATAAAAGCAGACTGAAATTTACAATTAAAATAACAGTAAACAAATACTAACTCTGCAGTAATTCAGTAGTTAAAATTGTTTTAACCTGTCTTACGCTAGTACAAAAAATATCGAAGCTGTTATCTGAGCAGATCTTATTGAAGAAATCACATGATCTTGGTATAAAACTATTTATTCTATAGTTGGTATTCATGAGCGAAGGGAGTGCGAAGCAACATACTTCTATGGCGCAATCTATTATTTGGTGCCCTTAATTGAAGTTTGCTAAGGAGCTCCGGACAGTCCAGTTTATTTTGAGCGATCTTTAAAAGAAAGCACACCCGTAAAAAAAGAGGTAAAAGATGAAAAGATGAGCAATGTTGCTCATAGGCATCATATGATATATGAAACTTTCCGCAAAGGTAACGAACGAATTTCCTTTGTATTTTCTCGATACTATCAATATAAATGTCATAATTAGGGTTCCAAATTCGGGAAGCGTACTCTAGGTGACTCCGAACATAGGCACAATATATTATTTTTATAGTTTTCATATTTCTAAATGGCTTAGACGATCGAATCACAAATTAATAGGGGTAGGGTGTAAGTACTTACGTGTCATCCAATGATGAGATATCAGTTGATTAACACAAATCAGTGATTAACTTTCCGTCACACTTTACAGGCTTTGGACTGGCGAGTTAATGTAAAAATATCTAAATCATAACTAAACGGCGCGTCGTCGGCGCCTTGGGTGCACTGCTCCGCCGGCGCCGGTGTGTCGAACTCCTCATGTGCGCTGGCATCATCACAGAACACTTCGTCGCCGGCGTATCGCCGGTTTCCCGTATTTAGTAACAAAACAACGCGCACTAACACTCCGTTCAGGGGCGTGCATCAGTTTTCCAGCGCAGTAGGCACTGTAGATCTAACTAGTGGTAGTTGCACTGATCATTTTAAAATTCGTAATATTTAGGCCGAGCGACGGCGACGTGACGCGGACAAAGTCGCGAGCGGAAGGCTATGTTGGATATAAATTCGCTTACCATATATTGTCCCGCTTTCTTCAGACTGTAACTAATGTTCTGTATGTTGTGTGAACTTACTTCCTAGTGAACTTGCTCTGCTCTTATCCTTTGGCACCTGGCGGTCGTGTGCGGTGGAGCGAATTTTTAACCACCACAGATATCTCAAAAATGCATGAATATAGGTAACATGACTCGTAAAGAATCACACATGTCATTTGAGCGATAGCCGTAGTGGCTTTTAGAAAAGCCGTTGTATTTGTTTTATGTCACTTCACATCACTCACGATCACGAATACCGGGTTTAATTAATTAATAAACGAGTTATAACACACATATTGAGAGGTATTTAAATTTAACTAGATTAAATAAAATTTAGAAATAAACACAGTCTTCGCTGTAGAAAACAAAAGACACGAAAAGCAAAATAATAAATTCGTATGGCGGCAACCAGCTAACCAAGTATAACTGTCGTAATATTTGGTATTAAAATGTCTGAAATTTTTACCTTTCTGTTGAGTTAAACTAATATTTGGCATAGGTCTATTGAATGAAACAATTTTTGTTTTATCTATGAACGAAAACTGTGCGAAAGGATACGTACGTAATTTCTGTAAGCAAATCGAATCCGGACAATCGGCACATTCTAATTTCTCCATTATATTTTGTTGCGTGTATATTTCGCAACTGTGGTGTTTTTATCATTATACCAGAGGGATGTTGTGTCTTATGGTCTGTTCGTAGGACTCGACGCAGGTCGTGTGCTGAAATTATCACCAGCGAAGCCAAGAAGCGATCATAGAACACAACATCGCCAAACGTATTGGTTTATGACCTTGTCTTGCAACACTTTTCGGAGTTAGTCACTCACCATATGTAACATGCATGTAGATTAGTCTCGCCGTTCATTTTACAATGACATTTCTCAGCTTTTGTGCATATTTTAAACATTAGTTTCATTGTTTTCAATAGTTTGTTATAACCTGAAAAACGACGTGATTTTGACAGGTGACAAATGACGTTGACGTTTCAATGACAGGCTGACGGTGTTCTTCCTTTCAGTTTGTAGTGTTGATACGCTCCCCGGAGCGGTGGAATACTCCTGCCAGCCACACTTTGATAGTTTTCATTTTTATATTTATTCAAAATCCTGATAAGTTTAGAATCATAGAAGTTTATTTACAGAATGTCTTCAGTATTTAATAAAATATCTTAATTCGTCTGAAAATAATAAAATCAATCCAGTTATGGTAGAAGAATTTTCTAGAATTTAGCAATATAGTCTTTGGTTTCGCTCTATGTTGTCAATGGTCATACTAGCGTGACTTTTCACTTTTTTCGCTCCGAAGTGCAAGACGCGAGAATATCTTTTTAGCTTTAAAAAGCTATGGAAATGTTTTTAATAACCTGACGGTGTTCTTCGACACGGCTTAGAGCCGATATGTATTTATTGTAAGAAACAAGAGGCGGCAGGTAAGATTTTTTATCATGTTTTGCTGCTGCTTTGGTCCGAGCTTCTCAAAGTCGACTCCAAATGTTATATGGTGCTCTTTTGTTTGTTGCAGAGCGCCGCCTCTTCTTTTTAGTTTATGTATTTCACCTACATGTGGTCTTCATAAGGATTCCCATATTTTTATTAGAAAATTTTTGCTCGTGAAGTGATGCGCACACGCTAAGACACGTGACGCATGGCGTCCCTTGGTTTTTCACCAATGTTGAGGACACTTTCCTGATGCACGCGAGGGAAGCACACCCATTAACACCTTGGAGGGCTGATTAAGGATAAGCAACACAAACTCCGTATGTTTTTTTGTGATTTTAACCTCAAACTTGTGTCATCATGCCGGACTGTCAGCACATTTTTCTGAGCTAAGAATTCATATAGAATTTAGTTTAATTTAAGTTTTAACGTTTGTATTTTTATACTTTTCCATAAAGAAAAGCTAGGTACATGGAAGGACGCTTCCACTTATTCCTGATTCTAGGTCATGACCAGAACATAATACACATGTAATGTAGCCTAGAACATTTAATACTTATATTTTGTATCTACAATATTTTAAAGAATTAGTACAGGTTCCTTGGACCTAATGTATCTTTATGTAGAAGGGAGAATTAGTTGTTTCAAAACTTTTAAGATTATACTGTTTGTAATAGAAACCTATCTTCTTGTTTAATTTTCCCAACACTCCTGTGTTGGTGGCGCCCTTAGAAATAAGAATTTAGAACGTAGAGTCAGTGACCTAATCCCAATTTTTTCTTTCCGAGTGTAACAGCCATCCAAGGTACAACCCACGAGCCTCTCCCGAGTCTCATGCCTATCTGAGCTGCTGAGTAGAATGCACCTCGGGGACTGCGAGTGCATAAACACCACGGCCGTCCCTGGGTTGTAACAATTTTAATTATTGATTACATATTAAGCACAAACACACACAGCAATTTCTTTTTATCACATTACAAACACTCGATCACTCAACAGTAATTATCTAATTAGGTCTCGCGCGCGTGTGATGCCAAGAAGACAAAAACGAACTAAAAACAAAATGGCAGGAACTTTCGTTGTTGCAAATTACACCCGTAATTATTAATAATTCTATAACTCAATCACGGGTGCGGGCGGTTAACAATCACTCTTAAAATCAGCGCAATAAGGTTGAAACTCGTTGAACGTACACGCACTGCAGCGCGCGGAACTAGAAAGAGACGGGTCGGAAATCATCGGTTCATTTCGCGACAGTTCGTCTAAGTAAGCTCAACTACCTTACCCGGTTAAATTGAGAACATATGCATGTCCTTAGGACGACGCACATTTTCGGTAAACATTATACGCGGTTGTATTACCTTGACCAGTACTTTTTCTAATTTATGTTGTATGAAAGGCTGCTTGCATCGAATAGGCGATTCGGAGTCTGCCTACCTTAGAGTTAGGTACCTAAGTATTTAGTATTTAGCGAGGAAAAACTTATTGGGTGAGATGTTGAATAGACGTTTTATTATAGAATATCTGAACCATATTAAACTAAATTAACTTTATGTATATAATTAAATTAGTGGAAAATTAGTAGCATGTTATTTAGGTTTTTAATAAGGTAGGCACAGCCTAATTGCCTATATGGTATGCACGCCCCTGACTCCGTTACATAGGTACTTATCTCACTCGCGAGTCGCGACATGAACTGCAGTTCGTTATAATGTTCGCCTTGAGTTGGGCAGCCAGTATAAAGTTGTCAAACACTTTTATTCATGAAAACTTTACAATCAGTCTTATTCTAATAATTATTGATGTCGAGTAAAAACGTGGGTCGCGGAAGTGCGAGGCGCGAGATGAATAAATACGTGACCGTCCTTGACGACGTTCGGCGGCCGGCTGGCTGACGACCGGACCGGACCGGGCCGGGCGCGGGCGGCGGGCGTCGCTATACTATAAGACGATATACTATAAAACTATAGGACGGTTAGAGTTGGTATAAATCTGGTAATAAGATATATATTTCTTCATACCTTTATCTAGAATCGTATAGTTTCAGAAACACGATTTTATGGTTTTGGCTCGACACTTTTTATTTTCGAAAATACCTCTAAAAAATAAGAAATATCAAGATTATTCTTAAATGGGGATACATATACTATTGAAAGTTGGATTAATTAGTGGACATCAATAATATTTAGGATCGTATAGAAGCATTTTTTTAAAATCGCTATAGTTTTTGAATACGAAGTGTTTTGCGTTTTTTTTTGCGTAATCGGCAAAATCGGTCTCGCTCCCGCGCGCGTCGTTTTCTCATTGCTATCTCGCTTTAGCATAATTTTTCCGAGTATCGCCTTAACGAACGGCTGCGCGGTCGCATAATGACGAGCGGTCGTTGTCGCATCAACTAAGGTAGGTACATAAAACTAACTGTGGGCATGTGGGTCGCGCGCAGGCGTCACACTAGGTATTTAAATTATGAATTATTATTTATTACACAAATTTCCAAAGCTTTACATGAGTGAATTAATGTGACCGAAAGATAGGTAAATAACTTTATTTTTACGAAAATTTCCAAAACTTTACGTTAAGTATTGTTTATGTTAAATATTGACTTTATAATCCAATATTCAACTTTTAATATTTGGATGATAGAAAAATTTCAAAAAAAAAACGGGTTTTTTTCCATTTTTTTTATGTTCTATACACTTGACCTAATCACTACCTGCTCGTTCTCCGGTACAGTAAAACACCTTTTTATATAACAGGGAGAAAAGAGATTGCCCTTGACGAGTTTCTTGCCGGTTCTTCTCGCAAGGTCGCCCGCCGTAGGATTGGCGAATCGATGGCGTAGCTTCTTTGACGTTCATAAGTGTTGTTACATCAACAAAAAAAATAATATTTTGATTCTTTTTTATTATGATTAAATATTCTTATCTAAAACTAATCTAAACTAACTAAATCTAAAACTATTACGGTCCACCAGCACGATAACGCACGATGTATTTAGTTTTTAAATCCATAGGTTAAGGAAATAAATTATTACCATAAACATACGTAGACAAGAGTATCACTTCAGTCCTCAGTCATTCGGTTTAGTGTGCACACTTAAATGTTTTCTTAAAGTTCTGTTTAGTGAAAAGAATTTGTCACATATATCACATTTAAAAGGCTTTTCTTTGGTGTGGATTCTTAAATGTTGCGTTAAATTACCTTTTTCTGAAAAGCATTTTTCACATACGTCACATTTAAAAGGCTTTTCTTTGGTGTGGACTCTTAAATGTTGCGTTAAATTACCTTTTTCTGAAAAGCATTTTTCACATACGTCACATTTAAAAGGCTTTTCTTTGGTGTGGACTCTTAAATGTCTAGATAAATCACCTCTACGTAAAAACCATTTCTCACATTCGTCACATTTAAAAAGCTTTTCTTTGGTGTGGACTCTTAAATGTAAATTTAGACTATCTTTTCGAGAAAACCCTTTGTCACATATATCACATTTAAAAGGCTTTTCTTTGGTGTGGACTCTTAAATGTAAAGTTAAATAATCCTTTCGAGAAAACCCTTTCTCACATATGTCACATTTAAAAGGCTTTTCTTTGGTGTGGACTCTTAAATGTAAAGTTAAATAATCCTTTCGAGAAATCCTTTTCTCACATATATCACATTTAAAAGGCTTTACTTTGGTGTGGACTCTTAAGTGTTTATTTACACGCCGAACGTTTTCTTTCCGATTGTCATTATTCTGGATTTCTTTTGCCTTAAATAAGTTATGGCTCTTAAATTCATTTGTTACATTTAAATCGGAATTAATCGAGTCTTTTTGAATTAATTCGATTACGTGCGACTTTTTCATATGGGATTCTAAAAGAATTTTACAATGATATTTATTTTTACATAAATCGCACGTATAAATATCCTTTGGAGGTGTAACCGTATCGTTTTTATTGAATACGCTATCATTTTGTTGTTCACTTATAATATAGGAAGTAGTCGTTTCAGTTCCATTCAATATTGTTTTAAGATGAGATGATTTCTTTTTACATTTTTTTTTAAATGCGGGTATTTTCTTTTTAACTTCTTTCTTTTCTTTAGGTTCATCATCCTTCTCGGTATTTTTTAAAGGTGCTTGAATGTTGACCAACTCGTTTTCCGCTTCATTTTTATCTAACTTCCGATTCTCAGGTGGTGCAGCACCTGTCAATATATAAAATAAGTTAAATAGACTGCGTTTCAACAAAATCTTGGTTTCAATTTAAAAGTTCTAAGCACCCGGCCTTGCTTAGAACTTTTAAATTGAAACCCAGCAGTGGGGAAATTAAATGACCGATGATGACGATAAGGAAATACATACCTTCATTCCGATCACTCATTTCGTCTATGTCCATTTCCGACTCTACAGATTCTATCTTCACCTTAACCTCAACTTCACTTGTAGTTGTGCTGGTCCTTTTAATGTCTGATATCCCCAGGGG
This sequence comes from Crambus lathoniellus, assembly GCA_949710035.1. Taxonomy (NCBI): domain Eukaryota; kingdom Metazoa; phylum Arthropoda; class Insecta; order Lepidoptera; family Crambidae; genus Crambus; species Crambus lathoniellus. The sequence continues at coordinate 2,178,701 of OX453319.1, forward strand.
ATATGATATTCCGGTTTGCTTGTTATGCCAGTCCAAGATATCCAGACAACTGACAGAGGGCTGAAAAAATTAAAGAATATATTTTTTGTAATATATACTTCTAAAATTAGTTAATATTTGTTCGTTCTATTCTGATTATAACGCAAGCTCTTCATCAGGTCAGCCGAACGACGCGGCGTTGCCCACTGCTAGGCATAGGCCTCCCTCGAGGATCTCTACTACGATCGGCCCTGCGCGGCCCGCATCCGGCGGCTTCCTGCCTACGGAACGTCGTCCGGTACGCGGTTGCCATTCGAGAACTTTACCGCCCCAACGGCCATCGGTTCTCCGTGCTATGTGTCCCGCCCACTGCCACTCGCGTAGGTCATTACTGGCAACACACACTGGTCAAAGAATTTGTCTTGAGACAATGGAGGTATATATGCCGGAGCTTCCTGTACGCTGCCCATCCGAGCTGAATTCGACGGGAGATCTCATTCTCGACGTTGGACTAGCTTAATTGGACCGTCTGCCCCAGGTAAACATAGTGGTCAGCTACTTCGAGTGTAATGTTCCCAACATTAACAGGAGCGGGTGCAACATCGGCATTGGACATGATTTTAGTCTTATCCTAGCAATAAGACAGACCCTTTGTTTCTTTGTTGTCTATTTCATGTAATTGATTGTTTTTTATTGAGTGCAATAAGTTTATTCAATTATTATCATAAATGAAATAGGTGATTATGTGACATGATGCATCTTATTGGGGTCATGATTCATGTCCCCAATAAGCAGACGCGGGCCTCCCTCGCTCGCTGGGTCGGGCACCGTCGGCGCACGTCTCCTTGTCTCGATGTGGTGCGTGGTGTTGCAGACGTGTTGCTGAAATAGGTGACACTGTAAGATGCATCATGTCCCCAATAGCCTCCCTCGCTCGCTGGGTCGGGCACCGTCGGCGCACGTCTCCTTGTCTCGATGTGGTGCGTGGTGTTGCAGACGTGTTGCTGAAATAGGTGACACTGTAAGATGCATCATGTCCCCAATAGCCTCCCTCGCTCGCTGGGTCGGGCACCGTCGGCGCACGTCTCCTTGTCTCGATGTGGTGCGTGGTGTTGCAGACGTGTTGCTGAAATAGGTGACACTGTAAGATGCATCATGTCCCCAATAGCCTCCCTCGCTCGCTGGGTCGGGCACCGTCGGCGCACGTCTCCTTGTCTCGATGTGGTGCGTGGTGTTGCAGACGTGTTGCTGAAATAGGTGACACTGTAAGATGCATCATGTCCCCAATAGCCTCCCTCGCTCGCTGGGTCGGGCACCGTCGGCGCACGTCTCCTTGTCTCGATGTGGTGCGTGGTGTTGCAGACGTGTTGCTGAAATAGGTGACACTGTAAGATGCATCATGTCCCCAATAGCCTCCCTCGCTCGCTGGGTCGGGCACCGTCGGCGCACGTCTCCTTGTCTCGATGTGGTGCGTGGTGTTGCAGACGTGTTGCTGAAATAGGTGACACTGTAAGATGCATCATGTCCCCAATAGCCTCCCTCGCTCGCTGGGTCGGGCACCGTCGGCGCACGTCTCCTTGTCTCGATGTGGTGCGTGGTGTTGCAGACGTGTTGCTGAAATAGGTGACACTGTAAGATGCATCATGTCCCCAATAGCCTCCCTCGCTCGCTGGGTCGGGCACCGTCGGCGCACGTCTCCTTGTCTCGATGTGGTGCGTGGTGTTGCAGACGTGTTGCTGAAATAGGTGACACTGTAAGATGCATCATGTCCCCAATAGCCTCCCTCGCTCGCTGGGTCGGGCACCGTCGGCGCACGTCTCCTTGTCTCGATGTGGTGCGTGGTGTTGCAGACGTGTTGCTGAAATAGGTGACACTGTAAGATGCATCATGTCCCCAATAGCCTCCCTCGCTCGCTGGGTCGGGCACCGTCGGCGCACGTCTCCTTGTCTCGATGTGGTGCGTGGTGTTGCAGACGTGTTGCTGAAATAGGTGACACTGTAAGATGCATCATGTCCCCAATAGCCTCCCTCGCTCGCTGGGTCGGGCACCGTCGGCGCACGTCTCCTTGTCTCGATGTGGTGCGTGGTGTTGCAGACGTGTTGCTGAAATAGGTGACACTGTAAGATGCATCATGTCCCCAATAGCCTCCCTCGCTCGCTGGGTCGGGCACCGTCGGCGCACGTCTCCTTGTCTCGATGTGGTGCGTGGTGTTGCAGACGTGTTGCTGAAATAGGTGACACTGTAAGATGCATCATGTCCCCAATAGCCTCCCTCGCTCGCTGGGTCGGGCACCGTCGGCGCACGTCTCCTTGTCTCGATGTGGTGCGTGGTGTTGCAGACGTGTTGCTGAAATAGGTGACACTGTAAGATGCATCATGTCCCCAATAGCCTCCCTCGCTCGCTGGGTCGGGCACCGTCGGCGCACGTCTCCTTGTCTCGATGTGGTGCGTGGTGTTGCAGACGTGTTGCTGAAATAGGTGACACTGTAAGATGCATCATGTCCCCAATAGCCTCCCTCGCTCGCTGGGTCGGGCACCGTCGGCGCACGTCTCCTTGTCTCGATGTGGTGCGTGGTGTTGCAGACGTGTTGCTGCCTGCCGCCGACACCGGGACAGCGCGGGTGCTCCGCCAGCACACACACACATCTACACCACGCCCATAGCCAAGGCACACTCATTACGATTAAACACTCACCTCGTCGTGTTTCTCCTTGTGATTCTCATAAGCTCTGGCATCGACGAACGCTTCAGAGCACAAGTCGCATTTGAACGGAGAGGTCTGGTAGTCGAGAGACTTGGCTCGTTCACACATTCCTTGTAGCTGATCCTCTTTCGGTAGAACTATTTCTCGGGCGTCAGGATTCGTAACTTAAAAATATAATCAATATTAATGAACACGTTGGACGGCGCAGCGGTGCTGGTCACGCCTCCTGCGCCAGGGGTGGTGGGTTCGATCCCCGAGCGGGACCAACATTTATGTGATGAACCTTCGTGTTTGTACCCTTTGCGAGTGTTATACATGTAGCGTACCCGTTTAATATTTAGTTAAAACAATTAGGAAATATTTACATTTACTTATACCTAAGTTAACCTACTTACAACCTGCAACCTACAACCTTATCCTGGGGTAAAGCGCATAAATAATGCAAAATGGGTTAGATAGTAATAGTACAGACATAATAGTAACAAGTAACAACGGTTCAAACTTAACAATAATAAAATAAAAATAAATAAAATCTTTATTTATAATCTTGACATAGGTACAGAAACATATAATACGGTAATAACTGTAGAAGTCAAAGACTGTGTCACAGTTATTAGCGCCCACCTCCTTATGGACAAGCAACATGATTATAAACACAATGGTGCTTACATAACTTAAAACTTAGGAAATTAGTAAAAATAGTAAAAATGTGTAATTGGGTGTGTGTGTGCGTGTATGTGTGTGTGTTAGTGTGTGTGTGTGTGTGCGTGTGTGTGTGGTGTGAGTGTGTGTTTGTGTGTGTGTTTATTTGATTTCGATTGAACTTAAAAACACTCATTTTATCAAGGATTCCGCAGTATCGTAATCAATAAACAAAAACAATAACAGAAACAAGAAGAAATCTACAAAATAATGTAAAAGAAGCACTGTACGCGAAGCAGATAGGAGCCCACGTAAAGTAAACAAAATACAAATCAAAATTCAATCAAATAATCACACACATGTTAAAGTAGGTTTGTCACCCCTGCGTCACAAATATTTTGTGCCTGCGTGTTGCCAGTAAGTAAAAAAAATATCCCTCTAACATCCCTTCGAAAAATTATTTTGTTGTTTACGTAAGAGTAATTTAATTTTTTTTACTTTTATTAATAATGTTAAACAAATATCTATCCAGTCAAAGCATATTTTGATTTAACGGCAATGTCGTTCACAAATACAGAATTGTACAGAATGTGAATATAGAGTTTTAATATGGTAATACTGTTTTCTTTTTTTTTTTTGCACCGAATTAAAAAACGTACTTTAGTACTCAGGCACTTGTGACACAGCTTGTTTGATCTAACAAATCGCCATCTGTCTCTTCTTAATGCTCGTTTAAACTTAGTGCATTCGGTTATTTTGTGATTATCTCTTCTACAGAATTTACACTTTGAGTTTTGTTGTTCAGTACATACCAGCACGTTCTTATAGGTATTTTCAAACTTTCTCCTAGTATAATCATTCTGCTGCGGATGGATATGAGACACACCTGCTATTGCAGTCTTCTTCGCTTCCGAGTAAAGGAAATTGGAAAGTGATACCAGTCTTGGTGTATCGTGGTCCTCGTTTTCAAATAGATAATCGGCCCATTTACTTACAAGGGCGGACGTTAGCTTTGCCACAGCAATTGTAACAAGTTCAGGGCTTCTTAGAAAATCATCTTGTTTCACAGCACGGGTTGCCGTCACGAAGTTCTTGATTTTAATAGCAAAGTTGACAATTTCTGTATGGTAAGCTTGCGGCAGCGGTTGTAGCTTTTTAAGTTGTGTTGTAACTCGCCTCATGATGTTTTCAGGTCTGCCGAAGCGCAACTCTAGGGTATCCATTATATCAAGGGGCGAAGATCCAGTCATTAACAAAGAAGATATCGCTTCTTTAGCGTCCCCTCGTAAGGACTTTCTGAGGCGTCACATATTCTCGCTGTCTGTATAGTTGCACAGCCGTGTAGACTGGTGGAAGGCCTCTTTGAAGTGAAGCCATTCCACTGGATCTCCAAAATATGGTGGTAAATGTTTCGAAGTGGCCATCCTGGACAGCATCTCCTGGTGTTGATCGACCTTGGCGCTAACACCTTCGGCTATGGCGTCTCGCACTGCACTGGCCAAGTGATCAATAGCAATGTGGGTGTCTGCTGGGTGGTGCTGCACCGGCCGGGCACGGGTATTGGTGTCAATGTCATAGGACGGGCCTGGCGCAGCTGCAGATTTTTTTAGCCCATCTTCTACTCTGCTTGTGCTCGAACTGGCTGTGGATAACCTTTTTCTGGAACTTTCCATGTCCGCCAAGTCCGCGGCAAGCTTCTTCTCAATCAAGTGTTTTTCGATTTGAACTTTTCTCATCTTCATTTGAGCTTCAGCTTCTTCGAAATCTAATTTTGCTTTAGCTTGAGCTGCTTCGTATTCTAACATCTTTTGTCTAGCGGTGGATGTAGAATTATGTGTGACGCATTTCTTTGTCGCCGATCCGCCATTTTGTCTGGTCGTTGTCGCACAACTCACGCTTGGGCACGACGAAACTATGTCCGATTTAATTTCCAGCCTTTTTTCGTTAGGCATCGCCTCGAGTTTCGCTCGGGCACGCGTTTTCATACCGCGTGCCGGCGAGGTTCGTGACGACGCCATCCCTGACACACAGGTTTTGTGATTTTTTCCTTTCCGATCCTGGCTCGAATGACCAGTTTTGTAAGCGATGGAGAAGGTCCGTAAATGAAAAAACCGAATACTGGAAACCGTTACGTTCGGACGAGGGTGCAAAATAATATAGTTATTGAAACCACGCGACGTGCGTCTGTCGATCTTCCATGAAAAGCAACTGACATGTCCGCTGACCATTCTACGCACGCGCGAGGAAATAATCCAGAGCGCAGGTGCGAGACGCGGAACCGCGGAATTCGTATTGCACCGTCGCACAAATTGTACGTCTTATTTATTTAAAATATAAAGGTAAGTAACTAAATCTACGTTTAATTAGTACCTAAGACATTTCTAGTTTATTTATTAATTATTTGATTCTTTTTCAGGTATTAGCCGGAGCGAGCCTGCCCATCCTTAACACACTACTTTATCTACACTCATGTACATTTATCATATACTAGCTGACCCGGCGCGACTTCGTTCGCGTGGCTCTACCCCCTACCCTACTGCACCCTACCCCTACCCTACCACTACTCTATCCCTTCCCTACCCCTATTACACTCTGCCTATTGATAAAAACCGCATGAAGTTGTTGCGTAATATGAGAGGTCTAAATAAAATAAACAAATAAATATTGGACACCACCGCATGCCTACATTGTTCCAATACCAAAGTATAGTAGCTTAAGGTGTATCGATGAGCTCAGTGGCGCCGCCAATGGAAATAAATCAATTGCATTTTATTAAAGGCTTGGATTAAAAGTTTCGGTTATTTTGCGCAGGTGGAAGAGTGGAAAGCATTTTATAAAATATACTTTTGAGAACTCAAACTTACGCAATAAGTCGTGAATCTCAATAGTGCCAAAAGTGGCCACATTTGGCAATATCGAGATCTATAACTTGGTGCTCATATTTGAGGCCATGAAAAAACAATTCAAAATTGCATTTTGCTCTTCTATTTGCGCGAAATAACCGAAACTTTTATTCTAAGGCCTTGACAAATCGCAAATGACTTATTTCCGTTGGTGGCGCTACTGAGCTCATCGAACCACCTTAAGCACTAGTATTATGGAAATTGAAAACAACGACGGGTATTACCACATACACCCAGACCAGACCCAAGGAAATATCGAAAATTTGAGAGTAGGTACAGATGGCGGGAAGCGACTTTGTTTAACAATACACACATATATTATGTTTTACCAATGATGGATGATGATGAGCAAATACATACCTTCATTCCAATCACTGATTCCGTCAGTGTCCATATCCGACTCCACAGATTCTATCTTCACCTTAACCTTATCTTCGGCTGAAGTAGTGGTGGTCCATTCAACGTCAGATAGCCCCAGGGTCCAAGAAATTCCAGTTCGGTCTTTCATTAACATATCCAGAGAACTGACTGAGGGCTGAAAAAGAACATGGAAGATATTTGTATGGGGCTTGGTATTGTAGTGTAGTACCCTATATTATGGTATGCTATGTATGTAACCAAATCGTTGCCTATTTTATAATAAATCAGTGTATAAACAGATTTCGTTGTTTCAATACATCTCCTTCGGCTCCCGACAGAGTACAGTCTGATAAATCGGTCGAAAATGGGTTCGCCGCAAAGTAAGGTGGAAGAAAAGACCATCAACACCAATTTGGCTGTGGGAGTAGATACTTCACCCCACATGCAAAGTATCAAGCAGCATTTGTCAGTGACGAACTGCATCCTCATAGCAATGATTACGCTTCTGGTAATTGGGGCGCTGCTCATCCTGTTCAAGGCCTACAGGAAATATCATGGCAAGTTGGTACAACGCCAAGTCAACGAGTTTGCATTAAAAAGGTATGCAAGCCTACTACGTCGTCAGCCTGCTGTTGTGAGCGGAAAAGCAGAGGCAATCGTGTGATCCCGGTGTTCGAAAGAAAAGTGCGCTTGTGAAAGTGTTTAAAAGTCAAAGCGGCATTAGAGTGAAATGTGAAAAAATACGCGATGGTTTACGGGACAGAACACTTTAGATAAGTTAGTGGATTAATTGTAAGTACTTAGGTAATACATAAATATGCATGGTTAGTCTTTAGAAAAATATTCCTTCTACTATTATGGTATGGCCGAGGTGTTAGAAAACTTAGTTACAGACTTGAAAGAAATACGTACATATCTAATAAAAATTGGTGAGAAACGAAGAAAAGGAAATATTTCTGTAGTAAAGTTGTCCGAAGCGAACAAGTTGTATAGTCAATATATTGCTATAGTCGATCATTTAAACGAAGAAATTAAAACAAGTACGTCATCTGCTGTTGAATTAGTAAATAAAAGTTGCGCAGAGTATATAAAAAAATAACGTGGTAAATAATGATGTACTATTGCAAAAAATGGCAAACTTTGGTTTCACCCCTCAACTACTGAATTTTTTCGCAAATTATATGAGAGATAGGCAGCAGTTTGTGGAATACGAGGGGCATAAGTCAGAGCCATATTTTACATTGTCTGGCTTAAGTCAGGGTTCGAACCTGGGACCTCTGGAATTTTTAATTATGATAAATGACTTGCCCAGTATTGTAAAAAACTCGAAGTGTTATTTGCTGACGACCTTAAGTTGTCATTAACCATAGAAAATAAGCAGGATGGGGACAAACTACAGGAAGACATAAGTAGTGTTTTTAAATGGAGTGAAGATAATCTGCTACAGTTCAACACATCCAAATGTCAAACGGTAACTTTCACTCGCAAACATACTCCTATAGAATATGCCTATAAAATCGATGCAATTCCATTAGGTCGAGTAGCACAGGTTAGGGATTTGGGAGTAAAGTTTTCAGCAGATTTCACCTTTAAGGAACACATAATTGATGTCTGTAAAAAAGCATTTAGAAATCTAGGTTTTACTTTGAGAACCATAAATGGCTTTACTAATGTACAAGCTGTTATAGCTTTATATAATGCACTGGTTAGGAGCCATTTGGAGTGTAATGCAATGATACGGGCACCCCATGAGCAAAAGTACAACCTTATGTTGGAAAAAGTGCAAAATAAATTTATTAGGTACTTATATTTAAAACTATACGGGGTCTACCCTTTCTTCCCTTTACTGTATCCTACATTATTTGTTCTGGGTATGGTAGGATATAACCAACTCAAAGTCAGAAGAGAACTCCGGCTGGCTACCTACTTATTTATGGTGCTACGAGGTAAAGAATTCCATTCAGAAGTATTAGGTTATATGGGTGTCTGTGTCCCAGACAGGTATGTATGGCGACGACGAAGACCTAACTTGCTGGTCGTGCCCGTAAGTCGTACAAACCTTCTCCAGGAAGCGCCCCTGTCGCGTGCGCTTCGTACTATCAACCGTATCCATAAGGACACCGATTTGTTTTGTTGCTCTCTGGGCGAATTTACAAAAGTAGCCCTATGGGTTATATGTTATTCTTAAGTGTTGTTGTTTGTTACTCATGTGTTTAAATTGTAAATAAGTAGCTTATTCTAGCGCATTGGGTACTTGTACCTGTAATGTTAGTTATAAGTTTTGTGTACAAATAAATAAATAAAAAAATAAAAAAAAACTGCTTATATCGGAAACACATTTTACATGCAATAGTCTTATCAGGATAAAAGACTACTCTATTTATAGTACCAATCACCCTGACAGCACTGCACATGGTGGCACTGCAGTAATTCTCAAATCTTCTATAAAACATCATGAATCGCTTCACTTCAAAACTGAAGCCATACAGGCAACAACGGTAACAGTTCATGACAAACACGGAGATATCAACATCTCTTCCGTTTACTGTCCACCAAAGCACAGAATATCTGAAGCCCAGTTCACAACATACCTGAACTCATTGGGAAGTAGGTTCATAGCCGGTGGAGATTGGAATTGTAAGCACACCATGTGGGGATCGAGATTGATCTCGACCAGAGGCAGAGAACTTAAAAAAAGTGTTGATACAAACCATCTTACTCCTATTGCGACATCTGAGCCAACGCACTGGCCTACAGATCCAAATAAGCTCCCGGACCTTTTAGACTTTTTCCTAACAAAAGGAGTATCCAGACTATTTTTTAAAATAGAATCATGCTTAGATGGATCGTCGAATCACACTCCAGTTATTTTAACTATCAGTGTCCAGGTTTTGGAAAAAACATCTCCTCCAAAACTGTACAATAAAGGTACGGACTGGAATCGATTTCGTGAAATTATACAAGAAGAAATAGATCTGAAAATTTCCTTAAAAACTAGTGAAGAGATTGAAAATGCTACCATAAAATTTACTCAAACAATCCAAAAAGCATCATGGATCAGTACTTCAGAACCAAGGCAGACCACACCAAGGCACAAAACCGTTCCTATAGACATACGTCATAAAATCTTGGAAAAGAGGAGACTTCGTCGAGTATGGCATACGAGTAGACACTCTTCCGATAAAACTGCATTTAACAAGGCAGCAAAAGAATTACGAGATCTCATCCAGGAAACAGAGAATGCTACCATACAATCCCAAATTGAAAATTTAACAGCCACACTCCGATCACACCTAAACCGCCAATTCGCTTGCTAGACAATACATGGGCTCGTACTCAACAAGAAAAAGCGGATGCATTCGCAAATCATCTTGCTTCAGTATTCAAACTCAATGATAAAACGGACGACCCATCCATGAACGAAGTTCTCCAACAGGATTTCCAACTGGACCTACCAATAAGACCGACAACGCCCCGAGAAATTAAATTTCTAATAAAAAACATGGAGGAAAAAAAAACCCCAGGATTTGACCTGATAGATAAAAAGGTGCTAAATGAACTGCCACGAAAAGGAATAGTATTTCTCACTCTACTGTTTAATGGTGCCTTGAGAACAGGATATTTTCCAGCTGCATGGAAGATATCGCAAATCATAATGATTGCAAAAGCTGGCAAAGCACCGCATGACGTGACGTCGTACCGTCCAATTAGCCTATTACCGCTTATATCTAAACTGTTTGAAAAAATGCTGCTGAAAAGAATACTTCAAATACTCTCAGAAAAAGCAATAATTCCAGATCATCAGTTTGGATTTAGAAAAGAACACGGAACCATAGAACAAGTCCACAGGGTATGCAAATTCATTAGAGACACCTTTGAACGTAAAGAATATTGCTCTGCAGTTTTCTTGGACGTGCAGCAAGCGTTCGACAAAGTGTGGCACAGGGGTCTCTTGTACAAAATCAAAACGCTCCTTCCACACACTTTCTATCCAATACTGGCATCATATCTCAAAAACAGACTCTTCCAAGTTAAAGAAAATGATTGCACCTCTACTTTTCATGAAATCCTCGCGGAAGTACCACAGGGTTCGGTACTTGGACCAATCTTATACACTATTTTTACATCAGACCTACCTAAAACTCCGGGAACAACTGTGGCTACATTTGCAGATGATACTGCCATCTTAGCAACCAGCACAAGTAGTGAAGAAGCCTCTAAGCTTTTACAAAAAAGCCTCGACAATGTCGATCAATGGCTAAGAAAATGGAAAATCAGGGCAAGCCCATCAAAGTCGATCCACATAACATTCACTCTTCGAAAAGATAACTGCCCTGAAGTGAGACTGGGTTCCAACCCTCTACCAACCAGTGAATCTGTCAAATACTTGGGAATTCACTTAGATCGTCGCCTTACCTGGGCCAAGCACATTCAAACAAAAAGAGACGAAATTAACCTCAAGTACCGAGCAATGCACTGGTTGCTCGGAAGAAACTCAAAGTTGTCTGTCGACAATAAGTTACTCCTGTATAATGCCATTGTTAAACCTATATGGACCTATGGACTTCAATTGTGGGGTTCGGCCAGTGATTCCAATGTCAACAAAATTCAAAGAGCACAGAATTATATCCTGAAACAGATCTCAAATGCTCCTTGGTTTATTCGCAACTCAGAAGTTCATCAACTACTCCATATCACCACTGTCAGGGATGAAATCTCGAGGATATTTGACAAATACAAAAATAGGTTAGACAATCACCCAAATGAACTAGCCAAACAGCTGACATTGCCGGATTGTATGAGACGCCTGAAAAGGCGCAAACTACCAGATATGAAAAACTCGGCCTAGACTAATTCAAGAATGAGTGGGCTCTCGATGGAGCGTCTTGCTCTACATGTCATTCTTCGCAACAAATCTGCTCATAGTCCAGGAGACAGATTGCACGATAAAAAAAATAAAAAAATTAGGTAGGTATCTATTAAAGAAAGCCTAAAATATGAATAAACTATTTTTTAAGATTTTTTTTTTCGAAACAAAAATAATGCATATCTCCGAAAGTAAGTAGGTATATCGTTTTCGAGATTTTATCAAAATAATACATTTTTAACGATTTTTTTAGTTTTTTTTTTCGAAACAAAAATAATGCAAATCTCCGAAAGTAAGTAGGTATATCGTTTTCGAGATTTTATCAAAAAATACATTTTTAGTGTGTATGGACTTCACCTATCAATTGACATATGTTTCATCACTGGCCACCATATTTTGATTTCTCCATAGTGGGGCTCTCTTGAGGAAACTTTAGGTAGGTATACCAACCATATTCCATGCTCTTTATACAATATATTTTTTGTAATACTTATTATAGAAATATAATAATAGATTTCCAGTAAGAAAAACTGAGGAGTTTCCAGCCATCATAGAGGTTCTATCTAACCTTCCATGAGACTGGAATGAAACGGCATTGATACAAATTGTCATACATACTGTACAAAATATTACAAAACTGTCATTTCTTCCATGGCCACTTCCAAAGAGTATGTAATCAATGAAGTTTTAGCTTTGGATTACCTACTTTAAATAAGTGACATTTATGGCAGGCAGTGTAAAAAACTTTGTTAACAATAATTTATACTTATGGCAAACAAAACAATGTTTGCCGGTAAGCTACTAATATATAAGGATACCTCTAAGCCAGAGCTTATCATCTGTTGCAGTATCTGGTTTGCTTTCTGCGACCTGTCTCTAAACTGCAGCATTTTCTTCATCAAAGAGTCACAAATGTAACAGACTGACGTGGGCAATATTTCTTCTGTATCCAGCTGAAAATGAATGAAACAAGATTTGATAAAACAACAATGTCAGTTAAAAATTATACTGAAAATGTAAATATATGTGAAAATATATGGTGGATATGGACATAATATTGAAAATGAAGTATTTCAGAAAAAACCGACCCGTCTCACAACCAGCTCCGATGGGACTCAAAACTACTACCTTTCGCTATCCGGGCGACTCCTCTTACCTCTGAGCTACGGAGTCATTTTTCTAAAATACTTCATTTTAAATTAATCAATAATAAAAGTTGCATTGTGAAAGTTAAAATTTAAATAAGGTGGAAAGAAGTTTTAAAAAGTCTCATTTCTAAATTATAATCGTGAAGTAAATACTATTACTTATCTCAAGTAAGATAGCGTAGCTTCTTTGTTATTCTCAAGTGCTGCTATTTGCCTTAACTATTTGGAGGTTACAGTTTTGTTGAAGGGGTGAGAGAAATTAAAGTTAATGAAACTGATAGTTAGGGACAGGGTTCAAAATAATGGCATTAAGTTCAAAATCAAAGTAACAAACTTACTTTCAAGAATTCACCAGTTGGAATGGAAATGGAGGTTAGCATGTATAACGATTAGTACCTTTAATTGCAACAGGTTTTTATGTAAATAGTTTAGATGATAAGAAAACTAAGTACCTAATTATTAATGAACAGGTGTAGAAAATGCTTAGTTTTTAAAAATAATAAATAGGTACTTACAATAAAACAATAAACTAAACTTCACAGTCCAGTCTGAATTCAAGGACAAATAATTCAAAACTGGCTCTTGAGCTTATAGCTTGGCTCAAGAAGAAGACATAGATTATAATGAGGCTTATAAATCGACAAATTCAAGGTTAGTACACTTACCGATGCTTCAACCAATTTTTCGTAAATTTCCCGAAGTTGGCCATCCATTATTGAACACAAGCGGGTATCGTATGCCAAGCATACTCTGCATGCCAGTAGACGGTTCATACTTAATTACTATGCGATTATTATAAGAATAGGACTGTCAAAACGGCCATATTTGTTTGCGTTTCGCTTCCACTTCAGGGTGTAGGATGTGCAAGAAAAGGAACAAAGATCAAAAATGCCGTTTGACAGTCCTATTCTTATAATAATCGCATAGTACCTTTTTTATATTTTATGAAATTAGTAGGAAAACTGTAGAACACAACTATGCACTACAGCATTTCTTAACATTGAGATATAATACTTAGGTCAATGTTTCTAATAAAACTTGAGAACAATCTAATAGCAGTTTTAATTCTAGGAGAAACTCATTGATTCTAGGCAAATAACCACAACAAATAACACTTCTTTCAGGAATCCAATCAATGCAATAATGCAATCAAACACAAAATGATATCAGATGACATTGACACATTGACATTAACTGACAACAGTGACAACAAAAATTATATAGGGTGCATTCCGATTCAGACCAAAATCGATTTCATCGCGCTGATTTGTGTACCGAATCACCGTGAGCGCGACAACGACATCCCATGTCATGTGTACAGCCCCCTACAAGAGTCGTCACAAAATAAGATGCCCGTTTTGACACATGTAATGTGACTTGATTAGGCATGTAACCATACGAGTCTGTGATCGATTCTCGCGTTTAATCGATTAAGGTTCTGAGTAACTAATCGATTATAGTAGGTTTGCAACTTATGTGGATTAAGACTGAAGTTATTATTATAAAATGTTAAACTTACTATATAGGTACTTATACTTTCAATAAACATATTATTAAAGTATAAATTGACCTGGGGGTCTACCGGCTAAAAATATGAAGTTCAGATCCATATTTCTGATTTCAAGCCCAGACCCATAATATGGGCTTCAATTGGAGCTACCGGCTAACTGTTTTTCCGGATCTGGATTTCGCGAGTGAATGATAGTCGCGTCTTGTTGCATCATATCAAATAAATACCAATATTTAACAAAATATTATTATTTCTCTGCATTTTTTACTCTTATTATTTATATTTTAAATGACAACGGACAAAGTCGATAAAAACAATTAATTTAGTTCTTCATAGTATTAAAAACAAGTATTCCTAAAATAAATAATGTACGTATCAATTAATAACCAAACGCAAATGACAAGCCTTTCTACAGTATTCCACTTATGAAATATCTTTGTCCAATATGCATTTCATCAAAGAATTTATCAATGAAACCATTCGAAGTTGTCCTCGTCCAATTTCTTGGATCAAATATTTGATAAGTGGAATACCACCCTTAACTTTACTTTTTGAATTAAGTAAATAAATAACACAAAATTAATAAAATATAACGAAAAAGGCATATCTTTGAGGGTCAACTATGGTTTCTCTTCGATTTGTGTGCGCTAATTACGTGAACAATTTGACAAATGACCCCGTCATGGCAAAATTTTGTAGAAGTTATTGTTTGGTTGGGTATTTTGTGGTTAATGTTCTTCATTTCCTCTTATGATACTACCCGTAAGGCTCATTATCAGAGCAAGGTTGCAGATATTTATCAAGATTTAAAGAAAAGCAGACCGAATGTTCCTTATAAGTTTAATATTGACATGATGGAATGGACGGCTACTCCAAGACAAGAACATTGTTTATAAGATGATAATTACAGAGAAAATCATTCAACAGAACCTTTAAAAGATAAACAGTACAAAGTATACCGTAATAATGTCTTAAAATATGTGTTGTGAACTTGTGACAATAACAACTTGGTTAATAAATGCATGATGATACCATTTTGCAGTTCTTTATTTCTGGTTGTTAATTTCTTGTACTTACCTACTTATACCTTTGTGTTTACATAAATTGATCACGCACAATTGTGATGACCACATCTACTGTGTTCCACAGTTTATTGAAACGAAGGTTTCTCATGCAAAATTAAGTAAATTAAGCTAGTCCTACCTTACTAGAAAATAGTGTCCGTAATCCAGGGGGGCTGAACGTTGTCTCGCCGGCGCGCGCCTGGCTAAACGATCTCCACACAACCCCCGATGGGAAACTCTTACAGCTAACACCCTTATAACTACACAATGCCCTAATAGGCAGCTAAAACTTTCCCGGCGCTTTTCAAAGCGAACACACACGAGTCACAAGTCCGTACCCGGACCGGGCGCTCCTAGGTGCAAAACGCTCGAGATCTCGGTCACGATACGGGTAGGTAACTGGCGCGGCACGTCGCTACAGAAACACACAAACTTGCCTCACGGCTGCTTACGGCCAACTCAGCGCGAGTTGCGCGGACGGTGGTTGGCGGCGCACCCACGAATGAACGTGAATGAATGAATCACGCGCGGCGTGAACATCCCCCCGTCCCGGACAGTAGCAAACTGTCCGCCAACTCAATCTAAGGGCAGGCGAGAGAGGGTAGCGATCGCTCGCTTCAAAACAGAGTCCCCCACCAGGACCTCGGCAAACCTGGGCACACCATCCGACCCCGGATGAAGCTGAACAATGCGTCCTAAACGCCAGCGGAGGGGCGGCAGGTTTGGATCCTTTACCAACACGAGGTCTCCAGTCTTGGGTGGGGTCGTCCTATCCGACCACTTAACGCGTTGCTGCAAAATGTGCAAATACTCCAGATGCCAACGGCGCCAAAAACTCTGCGTAAGCTGCTGGAGCAATTCAAATCGCGAGAGCCGTCCGGAGGGCACTTCGGAATAAGGATATTCCGGCAAGGCGTTAAGCGGTCTGCCAATCAAAAAATGGCCCGGCGTAAGGGCCTCTAAATTATTCGCGTCCGAAGACAACGGACACAACGGACGCGAGTTGAGGACCGCCTCAACCTTACAAAATACGGTCGCGAGTTCCTCAAACGTGAGGACCGTCTCCCCAATAACGCGACGAAGGTGAGTTTTAGCGGCCTTTACAGTTGCTTCAAAAATCCCTCCCCAGTGGGGGCAGGATGGCGGGGAGTACTGCCATCGTACCCCTCTGCGAGAGAGTGTGGATCCGATCTCAAAATTATTCCTATCCAAAAATTCACAAACTTCCTTTAAATACCTATCGGTGCCCTTGAAATTGGTTCCACAATCGGACCTGATTAACGACGGCATTCCGCGGCGAGACACAAAACGATTCAACGTGGCTACAAAGGCTTCTGTGGTGAGGGCACTAACCACCTCCAGGTGGACCGCTTTAGTGGCCAAACAAACAAATACACACAAGTAAGCCTTTTTCGTTCTAGCATTACGAAGCCGCGATGTCTTAACGGTAAATGGCCCCGCAAAATCCGTTCCAACTCCTGAGAAGGGCATCGATTCGTTCACTCGATCGACAGGCAAATCACCCATCTGGGGCTGCATCGTATCGGCGCGCAAACGATAACACGGGAGACAACGAAAAATAACGGATCGGATTATTCTCCGCGCTGACAAAATCCAGAACTCTCGTTGGAGGAGCGCGGTCAAAGCATTACAACCGGCATGAGCATTCTTTACATGTCGGTCTGTAATCAACAGTCTAACTAACGGTCCATCCTTGGGGAGCAACAAAGGGTGGCGTGATCCGTACGGCAGGTTGGCATGTCTGAGCCTACCTCCGACACGCAGCAATCCGGTACTGTCCAAGAAAGGATTCAACCGCACCAAGGGTCCCTTCAACTTGGGCTTACTTGAGCGCAGGGCTTTCAGCTCCGGTTCAAACTCTCGCTGTTGCGTCACTCGCAACCAATGCAACAGAGCGTCTTGCCGCTCTTGTGGGGCGAGGACCGGAGACAACGATTTCTCCTGAGGCTGGCGACAATTTCGCACAAAGCGCCTCATCCAAGCAGTCACGCCGAGCAACTTGTCAAGAGAACTGTAGCGGTCTAACAAAAACTCCATCTGCGGAGCCGCCACCGTCTCCACGGCGTGAACACGCATGCCTAGGTCTGGGACTCTGGCCACAGCCGGGGTGGCAGGCCATGAGCGCTCAGGCCGTAACAACCATGATGGACTCCACCATAGGTGGTGGTCCACTAACTCAGGCGCCTCGCAGCCGCGGGAGGCACAATCTGCGGGGTTCAATTCGCCCGGTACGTGGCGCCAAATCAACGGGGCCTTTGAAGTCTGAATTTGTGAGACCCGGTTGGCCACAAAAACCTCAAGGGTGTGGACTGAACTCTTCAGCCAACAAAGGACGACCTGGCTGTCAGACCACGCAAATATCGACTCCAAGTCGACACCGTTTCCCAAGGTGTCGGCAACATGATTGAGTAGCCGTACTAAGAGAGTGGCGCCGGACAACTCCAACTTCGGAATGGTTAGCCTAGTCCGAAGGGGGGCGACCTTACTCTTGGCCGTAACTAAGTGTACGGCGACAACGCCTGCTGCATCCACCGTTCGGATGTAAACGGCTGCCGCGTATCCGCTTTCGGACGCGTCACAAAAGCCGTGCAGGGAGGCTTTAAACTTTCCCGAAGGCAGCATTTGCCTCGGTATACAAACCCGATTGACGTCGGGTAGGGATTATTAAATTAATTAATTAAAAAATTAAAATTATTTATTTCATAAATTCAATAAATGCAAACATACAAACATATAGAAAAAAAAAAACATAAAGCTTAAGGACAAAATAATTTCACATTTTGCCTGAACTAGGAAAATCCTGTGTTCCAGGCGAGCGTAAGGCAAGCATTCAATTTACAGTTTCGGAAAACAAAAAATATCTTATTAATCACTTATACCCACTAACTTAATTTAAAACATATTATATTCATTATTATCTAGTTTTCTCGATCACAATGAAAACCACTAAGTACGAGAATTTGGTACTTACTTAAAAATAAAACACAATACCTACAGATTTTACTTTAATATTACTAGTAACTTCTCTGTATCGTCATAGGACATGCTTTGCAGAATATTTTTGATTTTTTTCTTACAGAAACTATAACAAAGAGGAAATATATTATCTAATTTATTTAATCTGTTGTAGAGCAGTGGGCCCAGGAAAAAATAGAACCTTTGTGAAAAAGTATATTTTGTGCATGCTTTTCCAGTGCACACGACATCTTTCCGTCTTTTTTGAGTTAATTCAGTGCTAAAAGGAAGAGCTGTGTGCTGTTTTAAAACTATATGCATTATGAATAGTTGTCGAACTGACAATAAGTTACATGACTTATAAAGAAGGTTAGTAGGGAAAAAATAAGGCCGTCCAGTTGCCACCTTAAGGATCGCTCGCTGGGCTCTCTCTGTAGTTAGTAGTAAAGATTTATTAACACCTCCCCATGTAGTGATACAATAAGTCAATATTGATTCACATAGAGCGTAGTATACTTGCTTTATTATAGCTGTATCAGCAACATGTCGTATCTTTTTAAATACAAATATAAGCTTGCGTAACCTGTTATTTAAAGCAATAATGTGTGGTTTAAATGAAAGAGTTTCATCAATTAAAATACCCAGGTATTTTATGGTATCATTTCGCTTAATTTCAGGGCACTCACAGGCATTTTGCGTAGGCACTTTACAACAGTGAGCACGGAGTGTTGAGTAATAACCCGATTGTGTGCGTAAGGAAAACTTTATGTATTTAGTTTTTTCTGCGTTTAGTGTTAAAACATTATTTTCAAGCCAGTTATTTACAACATTGAAGCCACTTTGCGCATACCTATATACTTCTTCTTCCGAGTTAGCTGCAAAAACAAGGGCAGTGTCATCGGCGTAAGATATGATTTTCCCATGATCCAGCTGAATGTTACACAGGTCATTAATGTAAATTAGGAACAGGGTGGGTCCTAAAATACTCCCTTGAGGAATTCCGAAGGACGTGTTATCACTCTCAGCACTGAGGACACTGTCAATCCTCACACATTGAGTTCGTTCTTTCAGATAACTCGTAAAAAGATTTAGCTGTATGCCTCTTATGCCTATAGTTTCAAGTTTGTGTAAAAGGATAGGAATGGAAATTGCGTCAAAAGCTTTTGCAAGGTCAAGGAAGATACCAACGGTGTGCTGACTTTTATCCAGATTTTGAACTATGTAGTCAGTCAAGTGATGAACTGCATCTGCAGTAGAAAGTTTTGGCCGAAAACCGAACTGAAAGTCAGACAAAATCGATTTGTTCTCTAGAAATTTTACTAATCTAATATTAATGATTTTTTCTAAAATTTTTGACATTGATGGTAGTAACGATATCGGTCTGTAATTTGATATTTGACTTTTATTGCCAGATTTATGGATAGGGATAACAATTGCTTTTTTTAAACATTTTGGGAAAATGCCTGTAGATAAACTTAATTGAAAAATGTATGTCAGCGGGGGTATCAAAATATGACGAAATTGTTTAATTATTTTATTAGATATATTGTCCCAACCCACAGCACAGTTATCTTTCAAACTCATAATAATTTGTTCAACTTCGGCTTCGTCAGTATCAAGCATAACAAAGGAATTTAAAGTGGTGTTGCAATCAGCATAGGTGTATGTCGGGGACTGTAAGTGGGGTTTTTTCTTATCCGCTAGATTTTTACCAGTATTAATGAAAAAATTATTTACGTTGTTAGCAGCTATTTGATGAGTTGAGTGCGCTTGAAGCAAACTTGATGAGTCATGATGTTGTTGTTTCGACATGTGACTTATGCTTTTAATATGATTCCATATTTTTTTATTATTAGTTCCAGCTGATTCCAACAATGATTTATCGTAATTGATTTTTATTTTCTTTAATAGATCGTTACAGAAATTTCTATATCTCTTATAGGATAACTGCAAGATCGGATTATGAGGACTACGTTTAGCTTTCATATGCAATTTGTCTCTATGCCTCATGCATCGAATAAGACCTGGTGTTATCCATGGTTTTAAATTATACGATTTTTTACTTAATTTAGTGCTCGAAGTATTTCTTTGAACAGCTTGTTGTATATTTTCTACTAGGTAAGACATGCAGAAATTCGGATCAGCGGAATTAAAAACAGGGTCGAAGTCAATATGACGTAAGTCTACTTCAAGTGTGTTTAGATTTAACTTAGTAAGTGTGCGATTATTGTTTACCTTAGGTAATTTACAGTTTAAGGTTAGTAGGGCAGCACTATGATCGGTTATTGTCGAGTTAGTAACAAGTGCGAGTGACGAAAAGTTTGACTTTAGCATGATATGATCTAAGCAAGAACCACTTTGATGAGTAGGTAAAGTATGTGCAGGAAGCAAGCCGTGAAAAGAGCACATATTAAGGTATTCTAAAGCATTTGAGTCGATTTTGTCGGATTTAATATTTATATTTATGTCCCCAATTATGATTATATTTCTAAACGAGGAAAAACTATGTAATAAATTGCCTAAGGAATTAATAAAGTTTTTCGGGTCTTTGAAGGCGGCTGGCCTATATAAACCTAATATTGCAAACTCTGGTCCAATTTTGATGAGTAGACTATTACAGTCAAGTATATTTAGTTCCTCCGCTGAAACATTCAGATTTTCCTTGGCATAAATTACAACCCCATCGTTCTGGTTATAGGTTGTATTTGTCTTAAACATGCAGTAACCAGGTATTTGTGGAATATTATATTTTTTTTCTAGCCAACATTCAGTTAGAACTATCAAATCCGACTCAAAGTTTAATCTTTTTTGAAATACAGCGAAATTATCGAAATTTTTAAATATACTGCGAATATTTTGTGTTAGTACAGTTAGTGGATTATTGTAAACGGAAAGATATTGTTTGCAATTTTCTACATCACATGACCTATTTTCAGATACAGAGAAGTTGTCCAAGTCATCAATTAAGTTATTAATCATAAAAATAAAATTAAGAATAAAAAGAGTGTTTGAAACTAAAGCACTAATAAAATAAATAAGTTGGATAAGGACCGAAAAAAACACTTAGATACGGCGCTCTTAGGCGCCTCCATAGTCTATTGAGTTTAGGTACCTCTTTTCTGCCATTTTTTTAGCTGGACAATCAGTAGCACCTGTCATATGGTCATTCGGTTTTTTAAATCTGGAACACGTAGCACATTTTGGGGGGTCAGCCTTCTTTGTGCACTCCTTTATGGAATGACCCTGATCGCCACAGAATCCGCAGGTGTGAGTTACCTCTCGACATGATTTGGCGGCATGGCCGAATTGCTGACATTTAAAGCACCGTGTCACCAAAGTGAAGTCTCTGACAGGGCACGAAGACCAGTTAACGAAAACTCTATCTTTTGAAATCAGGGCTTTTCTTATTTCTGCCGATACTTCTATTATATAATTGCAGGTGTCACGATCTTTTTTTCCTGACTTATGACTTAATTTAATCGAGGTCATAAATGTCTCAAGGTCTTGCGGGAACTGCTCGGCCAAATTTTGCCGAAACAGACAGGTGAAAACGTCTTTTTCTTGCATGGTTGAGGGCACACCGATGACTACGATTCTGGGCTTGCGTTTAAGCGGCTCGTCAATAGATAAGCCCGATTTTATTATATCAGATGACTGTTTTAACTTTTCAACGTCTTCCTTGGTTTCGGTGCTGATTATTACTCCTCCGTTTCTGGTCTTGCGTAAACCTCTGACATGAAGGTTCATCTCTTCAGGGCGGATTATTTTCTGGACTAGTGTTTTAGTCTCCTCGCTCGATTTGCCTTTGTCATTAGGGTAAATGGCCACAGAGCTCACATTTATGGGCTTAAAAAAGTTATTTGGCCCCTTTTTGACCATATCGGAAAAAGATGGAGCCGTAGCAGTTTTCGAGGTTTCCTTTATGCTTGCTTTAAGGTCTTGTAGTTGTTGCGACAAGTCACATCGGTCTTGAAGAGTTTGGATGTAGGAGTTCGCTTTCACCAGTCTTATTTTCAGGGCTTGATAATGGTTTCCCATAGATGAAGTTCCATTTCCGACTTTACGGCACAAATTATGAATACGTAACTTTTGTTCCGAATTTAGTTTTCCTTCTGAAGCAATATGGCAAACCTCGTTCAGGTACTGTTCAATAGAGGTCAACCAGTTTTGTAGTTCAGCTGATGTGACAACTTCGAGGGAGCCTTCATCTTTGTTTTGGAGCGACCTTGTTGGGTGTGGTTCGGGAGCGGGCGAAGATGTTGGCGGCGGAGTTCTAGAAGTCCTGCTGCTCCGGTTAAATGGACTTTCCATTGTACAAAACGTTCTTTGTTTCTATTCACTAATCATTCATAATTACTAAAAAAGTTATTCACTATATAACTATAATATTGTTTAATCACATGAGACACAGTTTATAGTTCAATCAGCGCGAAAAAACGAGGTCACGATATTATGTAAGTGGTTAATTAAATATTTTAAACTGTAATAATTTATCGACACGTCTGTTCACTCCGATCGAGCTCCGATCGAAAAAAAAAAAAAAAAAAAAAAAAAAAAAAAAAAAAAAAAGGATGACACGAACCTCACCCACTCTCGTAGGAGGCTACCAGAGAGGGGCTCATCCCATGACAATTCCGCAGCCCAGAGCTCCTGTAGGAAGCACTTCATCGAAAACACTACAGGGCTGAGCCAACCGTTCGGATCAAAGGTACGGGCTACAGTGGACAGCACCGTGCGTTTAGTCCAGATCTTTGGGTCTGGCAGTTCCAATCTATATGTGAACAAATCCGGGACTGGTCGATACTGGACTCCCAAAACAGACAGCATGTCTGGAGTCTCCGGATTTTCAAAGAGGAGCGGCTCTTGCTGGTGGTCCTTAGGCAAATCTGCCAATAGGTCCGGTGAGTTAGACAGCCACTTCCGCAACTCATAGCCACCAGCCCTCAAGAGCGCAATCAGCTCATCACGTAAGACGAGAGCCTTATCTAAGCTCGAGGCCCCCGTGCAGATATCGTCGACAAATAAGGCCCCCCCCCTCAATAAGAGCAGATGCCCGGGGATAGCGTAGCCGTTCGCGCTCTGCGAGCTCCAAAAGCGAACGGATCGCCACAAAGGGGCTCGACCGCAAACCATAAGTGTTGGTGTTCAGCTCGTAAGCCAACATCGGATCCTGGGGATCCTCACGCCAAAGGATGAGCTGGTATCGTCTATCCTCCGGGTGAATTACGGTCTGTCTGAACATCATGCGGATATCGGCCACAAAGACGACAGCGTGCCGGCGGAAGTTGGTCAAAACATCACAGACATCATGATGCAACTTCGGCCCCGCATGCAGACACTGATTCAACGACACTCCGGTTGACGTGGGCGCTGAACCATCAAAGACCACGCGGATCTTCCCATTGGAAGTCTTCAAAACAGCGTGGTGTGGCAGGAAGTAATGTTCCACATTACGCCAGTCCAACTGCGAGATGGACATGTGCCCAAGGTCCAAATACTCCCGCATGAAGTCTATATACTTCTCCTTGAATGCGGGATCCCTGGCCATCCTACGCTCCATGGACAACAATCTCTTCTCGGCCATCGGTCGGGAGCTCCCTAAAGGAGGGCGAACCGCCAAGAAGGGCAAGCGGGTAATCAAGCGACCCGAGAGGAGGCGCCCAGTGTTGTTCTGGTAGAACAATTCGCACTCCTCGGCTAACGGATCCAACCGCTTGGCAGTGGGAGGTTCCTCCACCTCCCAAAACTTTTGGAGAACGTCGGACAAAGTAGAACCGACAATGGTCTGGCGGTCTACCGACGGGGTCTCTGGTGTCTGTGGTACCTTTCCCATCACCACATGACCCAGCGACGTGGACAAGGCGACAAGATCGGCTGTCTGCAAAACTCGCTTGCTTCCACACAGTACACGACCGAGGACATCCGCACCAATCAACAAGTGTATTGGGCCCGGTCGGTGGAAGGAAGGATCAGCCAAAGCCAGTCCAGACGTCAGCTCAATCGTGGATGGCGGCACTCGCACTTGCGGGAGTAGTCCATCCACCTTATCAAATACTATCGCCGAAGCACCGATCTTCGGCCTTGGCGCGAAGTGGGGGGAGAAGGAGAACTCAACTCGACCAATCGGATCAGGGATCCGCGAGTCTCCCACCCCCCGTACCGCTTCGTGATGCGGCACAAGCAAAAGACCCAGCTGTCGGACAAGCCACCTGGACATTATGCACCCCTGGGCACCTGAGTCCAAAAGGGCACGCACCGTGACAACATTGCCCTTAGGTCCCCAAACATTCACGGAGGCTGTTGGCAACAGCACAAGCTCCGGAGGGGTGGTTGGGTCCGACAGGGGCGCCATTAAAAATTTTGGGGGGGTACTTGTCCCCCTCGCGCCTGAGTCGGCGCGCCAAATGTGGGACGCTCGTACCGGGCGAGCGGGTCCCAATCGGGTACATACTGGCCCCGACCAACAGCACTCCTAGGTGCAGGGTAATACCCGTGTGGGGCGTGCCTCGGTACATAGTACCCCAATCGAGGCCTCTCCATTAGGGGGGGGGGGAGTAGCAAATAGGGCCCGTGCCCATCGCCACCGTGGCGTACTCTTGGGGTACCCCCCTACCCCCGCCCGTGGCGGGGGCGTCTCTCCTATAGTTCCCCCTCTCCGGGGGGGACTGAACGGGGGGGCTAAGCCCCGCCGAATCTCTAGGGGACCGGTTCCGGGCTGCCGGGCCCCCGCCCGTGCGCGAGGAATTCAATTCGAACCCCGGTCGCTCCCGGCGTCCTTGCGGTCCAAACAAAGGAGGGGGTGATGCCTCCCTCCGCAAAGACGACAATCCTCGGTCTGGGGACACGCCGACTGCATGTGTCCCCCCAAACACCTATAGCACCATTGGCGCTGTCTAGCAACGGCCCTCCGTCCCTCTGGGCGGAGGCCTCTAAATTTGGCACATTCGTGCACCACGTGCCTATCTCCCCTGCAATACCTGCACCGCTCACTCGGTGCGGGGGGAGGGGACTGCTGGAAGGCAGCATAGCGATTGGTCGGGCGACGGGGCTGTTCCCTCGCCGCCACCATACGACCAACACCTGGAACCGGGGCGGGCTCCAGGTGGTCCGTCACCCTACATTCGTCCTCCAAAAAACGAAGGAGGTCCGCGAAGGGCGGGAGATACGAGGCGCTGTCGCCTCCGTACCTCTGCTCGAAACGCCCCTTCATTTCCGCGGGCAATTTGGCGAGGACTATGTGCAGCAGTACAAAGGACCACTGATCCACCGGCAGGTCCAATCGCCTTAGGGAGTTGACCGCTGACAGTAGCGGGTTCAGCAACTCCCTCCGTAACAGGTGTACCCGCGTGATTCGCGGGAGGGCCAAAATCGTGGCCACGTGGGTGTCCGCCAGTAACCGGACATTCTGGTACCTGCTAACCAGAAGCTGGCGAGCCACCTGGTAGTTGTCGTCACTGATGAGCAGGTGCTGGATTACCGAGCTGGCCTCTCCTCGCAGGGAGGAGCGCAAATAGGCCAACTTCTCACTAGGGGATAAGTCCCGTCGTGAATCCACCAAACTGTCAAACAAATTAATGAAGCCCATCCAGGCTGACAGATCCCCATTAAAAGTGGGAATCTCCAAAGTAGGCAATCGGCCTAGCAACGCCGTCGGGGTAGGTTTGACCTCCCCGCTCAAAACCGGCTCCCCCTTCCGAACAGCCAGGGCCCTCTCAGCCGCCTCCGTGAACTGGTCAGCCAGCTCATAGGCCTGGGCTACATCCTGCTCCAGCTGTTCCGACACGGCATCATCAGCTGGGGGGTTTTCCAAGTAATACGCGCGACACTCCATGGCGTGGCGCTCCAGGTCTTGCAGCCGAGCTGCCAGCCCGTCATACCGAGCTAGCAACGCGCCTACCCGGTCGGCTCGGTCTATTAATGTGACCGCACAAGCAAGCCAACGCAAAACTCCTTGGATGCCAGCCCTGGATACGGCGAGCGGATTCGTAGGAGCCATTTATACTCCGTTTAATAAACAAAGCAAACAAAGAAATATAAAAGTGGTAAACATCAACAACAAAAAAAAAACAATAGAAATAGGTCGCGTCACGATAATATAAAACACAATTAAAATTCGGACGACATACACGGACCCTACTATTTTCATAAATTATTAGCAACTTACCAATTTCAAGGGCTAACAATATAACGGTATAAACAAAACGTATAGGATTAACGGTATGGCATACACACACGGCCAAGTCAACCTCGCAAATCAACTACTAAACCGTTATCAACAAACAAAAACAAAACTATTTTTAATAATAATACTCGTAATTTAATACTACTAATAATTAAAACTAGGTCCACTTTCTTTAACTAGGCAAGCGGACTCGGAACAAACACTAGTATGTGGTACTAATAAACAACACTTTCGAACGAAACTATTCGTCAAATAAATCCGGACACACAAAAAAAAATATACACATCTAGGCGAGTAAACTCGTATTAAATCACTAGTATGTGGTACTAATAAACACACTTTCGAACGAACTATTCGTCAAATAAATCCGGACACACAAAAAAAAAAATATACACATCTAGGCGAGTAAACTCGTATCAAAACACTAGTATGTGACAACAATTATATAAGTGTCTATCTATTATCGGATCCACCAAGTGAGAAACATTCGCTTCGAGAATTTACTAGAACAATTTCTTAGTACTTCAAATCGTCTCGGGATCTTCAAATACCCTCGAGATTTCAACAAAAAAAAATAATTTTTAGGTACTCTTTTTAGGTACGCTTTTTATTTTTACTATGAAATTTTATGTAGTTAATTTTAATATGAAAATTAATTATATCAACTAAGCTCTGCTACCAAAAATATGATCACGCACAATTGTGATGACCACATCTACTGTGTTCCACAGTTTATTGAAACGAAGGTTTCTCATGCAAAATTAAGTAAATTAAGCTAGTCCTACCTTACTAGAAAATAGTGTCCGTAATCCAGGGGGGCTGAACGTTGTCTCGCCGGCGCGCGCCTGGCTAAACGATCTCCACACAACCCCCGATGGGAAACTCTTACAGCTAACACCCTTATAACTACACAATGCCCTAATAGGCAGCTAAAACTTTCCCGGCGCTTTTCAAAGCGAACACACACGAGTCACAAGTCCGTACCCGGACCGGGCGCTCCTAGGTGCAAAACGCTCGAGATCTCGGTCACGATACGGGTAGGTAACTGGCGCGGCACGTCGCTACAGAAACACACAAACTTGCCTCACGGCTGCTTACGGCCAACTCAGCGCGAGTTGCGCGGACGGTGGTTGGCGGCGCACCCACGAATGAACGTGAATGAATGAATCACGCGCGGCGTGAACATAAATTATTAGTATATTGTGACAAATTCAGACTAAACAAAGCCAATATTCTCAATTAAGAAGTGCCACAACACAACCCTTCCAGAATTGAAAATAATCAATGTTTAGTTTCTTGAATTCATATTTTTAACACTTATTTATGTAACATAGGTAGGTACTTATTTTTATCATTATCTTTATTTTATATAAATTTGCTATGAAAGAGAAATAAAATTACTATCATTTATGAGGATGATTAAATAGTTAGACCTGTAAATACATAAGTTATTTATTTCTTCAGCGGCCAAATGTTATTTTATTTTCTATGATTTTTCAGTTTAGCACATTTTATGTTTTCAGTTGCTAACTTAAATATAAATAAGTGGGTTTTTGACATTACAATATAACAGCAATTAAGAAAATTAACAAATTGTCTATCAACTCATAATTTTATTTGGAAAATATGAGCTTTAAGCGCTGTCTCCTAGAGTTGCACACAAAAGACAGGTATAGATGTGCATTGTAGCTATGCTATATTGTACTTAGTAAGTACAACATAGCATAGCATATTATGTAGTTGTACTACTTACTACAAAATACTTTTACAAAATAGCACATAACGTGGATTAGGTACTTTGAATAGAAATTGCTAAATAAATAGGTTAATAATATGGATTATTTATTCAGTAATTCTAAAATAATTGCATCGTCCCGAAACGAAAAACAGACAAACTAGAGTTAGTCTGTTAAGTATATAGTATCTAACAAATGATAACAGATGGGAGCTTTTATTGAAATTTATAACTTAAACTTCTATCGATTAGGTTAAAAATAAAAATTTATTTGTTCGACAGAAATGATTAAAAATAAGCAATGATTAAACTGTTCAAATAAAATAAAATTCCTTTATTTCAGACCATTTCTTTGCTTACTGACTATTTTAGTACAAAATCACAATATTAAAATTAAAATTGAAAAAGTAAATTAAAATATGCTACTTATGTTAACATAAAGTTTCACCTAGCAAAATATGGAGAGACTAACTTCTCTCCACTCTCCTCAGAATGCCTTTGAAAAAAGAAGCCAGATGCACTGCAGAAACGTGGAAGCGCCAACAAGGATTTAAAGATGTTACTGTATAACACACGCAGGGCATTGTAGGAAAGCTGGATAAAGTTTGACCACAGACTACTGGTATAAAAATTTTGACAATAGGCTTTAAATAAAGTAAAATTTACTTCTACTGTACACCAAGCAAACCTGTGTCTCACCATGTTACCACTGACCAACAAAGCCCTGCATCCCTATCCATCTATATCAGAATAAATTGACATACAGAGTTTCAGTTACTATATGCCCAAGGTATTTAAACTGACTTACACGGCCCAAAGGAATCCTGTTCAAAAGTAACAGGGGCACATTTTCAAGTCTCTTAATGTTACCCCTGAAGATCATGAATTCACTCTATTTCTCGTTGTACCTTAGGCCGTGCTTCCATATATAGTCCTCGCAGGAGCTTTTTGGGCCACCCAGCGATAGGCAGAGCAGCACAGCACCATGTCATCAGCATAACTGATATTATTCACACAGACATTATCTATATAACAACCATGTGTGCTGCTCAGCCCAGCGATGAGCTTGTCCATATATACATATATAAGAGTGAAGTCAGCCCATCCTGTCTAACACCACATAAACTCTTCAGAGCATGTATTTCCCCACTTTACCACATTTTTCTGATTACCATACCAATGTGCCAGTAGGTACATTTATAACCTCAGCCAACGAGAAACATCTTTAAGTTTTGTCCAAAGGTCCAAAGCTTATCATAACTTCATAACACACAAGATCAAATGCTTTGCTGAGGTCTTAAAACATGCATTTATAGGAAGGAGTTAGCTTTATAACATAATAAATAACAGAGAACTTTAACACAGCTCAATATCACTTGTAAAATAATATGTCAATCAAATGCACTTTCCGTAGACAATATCCACAAAAAAGTCGCTATTGATAATATCACACAACACAATTACTCCAAGGAGGATAATAAGTATTATCTAGCACTTCAGCACACTTCAGCCAGAATGGTGGCTAGGCTAGGCTAGTGATTTGGTTTAATTTTTGTGTTTCGGATAAAAATCCTCAAAGCAGTAAAAACAAAATATATAACCGTATCTACATAAAATAAAACTTTCCTATTTTTGATTTACATAGTATCTTCATTACTTTAGTTAAATGCCTAATTTTTATCAAAAGTAGGTCAACAATTTATCTATAAAGTTATGTAAATTCCGATAACGAAACAAGAAACGAAAATTTGAATTTCGCGGGTAAAATTTCATTACATGACTTCGAGAGAAAGGAACAGCGAAATAGCAATTTGTGTTTGTCTCTTTCGCTCCATCTTTTCGCTCTGCTTTTAAACTCTCTTCTGCTAAAGTTCAACGTTTTACAAGTGCTAGGGGTATATTTACTATGAATGAAGTTGATTACACTCAAAAGTAGCAAGTTACTTCACACAAATTGAGAAATTAAACTTTTCCATGAATCTTCCGATACCAAAATACTCGCCTGCTTCATTTGACATAACGATATGAATCTGGGTTTCGAGTTTTTACTTTTTAATTTTTACAAAATACCGATTCTGGGCTTCAACTGTCAAAAATGTATAGAGAATTTTCTTCGTCATTCACTCTTTTTCTGACATATGGGTATGGGAAGAAATATGAAGTCCATGGAATTAGGCGGTACCGCCAAGTTCAGATTATGGGCTTCAAATGTCAAATAAAGCCCATATCCATATCCAGATTTTTTAGGCGGTAGACCCCCATATCCACTTAAATTGCATA
The DNA here is from genome assembly GCA_949710035.1 of Crambus lathoniellus. Classification (NCBI taxonomy): domain Eukaryota; kingdom Metazoa; phylum Arthropoda; class Insecta; order Lepidoptera; family Crambidae; genus Crambus; species Crambus lathoniellus. The sequence goes on from OX453319.1 coordinate 2,209,050, forward strand.
ATTTATATAAGAGCGAACGCGCACTTGTGATTTTTAATCGGGCGATCGTTTGGTCGTTCTCGAATGGGCGATTTTCTGAAAGCTCAGTCACTAGATGGCGCTGTCCCACCTATGCAGTTAGAAGGAACGGAACGTTATAAATTTTACTTTGACGCGACTTTTTTACGTAAAACGGAACGTCAGACAGAAGTTATTTATTTACCTAAATCTTTAAATTTACCTATTTCGTTTCTGTTCCTCACAGTAGTACTTATTTAATATATTATTAGTTTCCTTTGGGTTTTTAAAAAGTAATTAATTTAAATATGTTTCATACCAAAATATACCATAGACATGTACATACTTATTCAACGCCATCTAGTGAAGCAATTGGAAGCTTTTTTTTTTAAATGGCCTCTCAGAAAATCGCTCATTCCAAAGATGTAGTATTAAACATAGATGGATACTAAAAAGTTGAACAACGAAAAGATATATCTTTGCTTTTCTCCTAAATGACAGTTCAGCGTGTATTGAAAAGAGATAACAATATAGGCAACGCTCCGTATTAAAACCTAGCGCGCCACCAGCCGAGTTTCTGTAGGCCAGAGTGGACTACATCAGTGTTCGTGGTTTTTTATTAATTGTGGTTAATTTATGCAAGATTAGTGAAAAAAATCTTTCTGTGGGTATTGCCAAAACACCATGGCTTGTGCTGTAAGGAGATGCAAAAGTTCCTACAGTAATTTAAAGGACAAACTCGGAATAATATCCTTTCATCGGTGAGTGAGCCTCCGTTTTTTCCAATTATTCAAATAACTAGGCCATATTTGGTAAGCCTTTCTTTGCAAAAATACTGTAGAAAACTGTTATCTATTGTTTTCATACACGTAAACTATACCTGATGATAAAACAAATAAATGAAAATCTTTTGTTAGATATCGATCGACATTTTGTTTGACATTTCATTTACTCGCCATTGGTCTTGTAGTGTTGGTACTTTGCAGATAAGATATCGATAATCGAATCAATATTTTTTTGTTCTTAGTATTCAATCATAGTACTTTTATTTTATGTGTGTAAGTACTCTTTCGTTCGTTTCGGTAGGTACATGGCAAATTTAATTTAAAAACAATATGTTTAATTTTCAGCTTTCCCACAGACACCGATTTAAAATTAAGGTGGTTGAAAATAATTATAGGAAGAGCAAACTGGCTTCCCCCAAGAAATCAAGAGTATGCAGTTTGCATTTCTAAAAAAACGAGAGCTGCAAACAAAATATACGGATTACGGATATACGGAGCAAACGTTCAGCCGGCCTAGCATGAGCGGCTTATAGCGCGCAATATGATATGGTACGGCAAGTTGTCTTGCTTACCCCACTAAGGTGTAAGCAAGACGGCATGCCGTACCATATCATATCGCGCGCTATAAGCCGCTCATGCTAGGCCGGCTGGAGGTACCTAATTTTTGTATTCTGAATTTATGTTAACTATAAAATTTCATTCTGTACCTAAGCTACTCATTTTAGAAGTATATATACCTAATAAGTATATGATGTAGGTACATAGGTATGGATAGATAATGTATGATTATTTTATAAAAAAGGTGTTACAAAAAACACCCGTATTTTGGTTTAAGAAATAATAGTTATTATAAGTAAAAAAATTATAGAGTAATTGCTAAAGTGCCTACTGAACTGACATAGCCCGGAGGACCCATTACAGTCGTCACAAATTAAGATGCCCGTTTTGACACATGGTAATGACCCTAGAATGTAACTTGTTACGAAAACCAAAAAATCAAATATATGCTGATTACTTATCAAAGATGTATGAAAATAATATGTTACATTTTTTTACGCATTATAAAGTATGGCAAAATGTATTCCGCGTATTATTTTTGCGTTTGTTCTGAAGTAAACGCAGATTCGATTAACTACGAAACGTATCGAAAAACAGTTACGTTTTCAGTCTTTATTTTTTTAAATACTAGTGTTGTAACCGTTGTGTGCAGGATTTCTCCACCTTCATTCAATTCTATCGAAATAATCGTTATAACCACTTTAATAGATTAATTTGTCAAATTGATCTTTTTTGTGTGAAAACTAGATTGGCGCTTAAAGCATTAGTGAAATTATGATTTGGCAACATCGATTTCGATAAAAAGGTTTCTTGGCAAACGCACACTTATCCAAGGAGAACGTTTCGAATGAAACGAATAAAAAAAAATACTTTAAATAAAATCTAGACAACGTTGCACACATCATGTCGAATCGTCACGTTCACCTTTCCAGAGATTTCTTAAAACACGTTTCGTTCGGCTTGTTCGAAGCGTTCGCATCGGACAAGCGTGCGTTCACCATAAGCGGCCTGTACACGTTCCCTTATTCCTCGTACATTACCAAGTTTGATAACTGGCTTTCTACAAGGAAAAATAATTCTTCCTAGCTTACCCGGTTTTCAAATGGGAATTTTTTTTTCCTGGTAGAAAACCGTAATTTTATTAAGTTTTCTACGAAGAATTTATTTTTCTTCTTAGCTTACCCAGTTATCAGAGAAGAAATTTTTTTTCCTCGTAGAAAGCTGTGAATTCAATCACAGCTTTGTACGTGTTGTGCGTTCTACGAAGAAGAATTTTCCCGTCGTAGCCATTGGGCGTTTTCACATTGGACGATAACGGTAACGACACGATATCGGCACGATATCGTCGGACTGGCAGTTTCATACAATCACTACTAAATGCTTTCACACTGTGTCGTTACCGTCAACGATATCGTCTGTCGTGCCGATATCGGTGACGACACAAGTGCGGAAGATGCGAAGCCGGTTATTAACGAAAGTAACCAAGGGTAATTAACAGTTTATCTGTTACTAGCGGCCGCCCGCGGTTTCACCCGCGTGGTTCCCGTTCCCGTGGGAATATCGGGATAAAAAGTACATATAAACCTTCCTCTTGAATCACTCTATCTATTAAAAAAAAACGCATCAAAATCCGTTGCGTAGTTTCAAAGATTTAAGCATACAAAGGGACATAGGGAAAGAGAAAGCGACTTTGTTTTATACTATGTAGTGATTTACTGCATTTTTGGGTTTTTACGCTAAAAGCCACCGCTAGGTAGCGCTTGTTTCTTGATTTGCTGGGTGTGAGTTCCGCGACGATTATGCCTGCTTGTTGATTGGTGGAGAGGAGAGAGCAGGTGGATCTCCTCCCGCCTCACCTCTCCCTTCTATTTCGAGTATGTAATATCGACAATGACCGAACGATAGTAATAATTTTTAAGTGACTTCAAAAAAAAGAAGCTTCTCAGTTTGACCTGTATTTTTTTGTATGTATGTTTGTCCGTGATTATCTCGCTTTTGGCTGAACTGATTTAAATGCGGTTTTCAGGAAAGTATTTGTTACATTTAGGATAAGGTTTTAGTATTTTAACCGACTTCAAAAAAGGAGGTTCTCAGTTTGACCCGTATGTATGTATGAAGGTTTGTCCGCGAGATGCTGTTTTCAGAAAAGTATTTGTTACATTTAGGAGAAGGTTTTGGTATTACAACCGACTTTGAAAAAGGAGGTTCTCAGTTTGACCCTTTATGTACATTATGTATGTTTGTCCGTGAATATCCCACGTTTGGCTGAATCGATTTTGATACGTTTTACATCAGATGAGTATTTGTGATTGATGCGGTTTATGTGTACATTCCTAACATACTATAGGCACAGTTTAAACAATCTTTCTATACAGTTGGACGACGCCCTTGAAGTTGGGCGATGCCGACGCCTGTATAGGTATTTACGTAAGTACGTAAGGGTTGTCACTTTAAAATGTGACCGTGGACCTTTTACGACCCCGGGTGGATACATTGGTATTGCGATATTAAATTAATAATATAATTTAATAATGCAAATGCAATGTCAAAATTATTAAAAAATTCAAGACGGCGGCCGACTTTTTTGTTTGTAGGCTGATTTTGATGAAACTCGATTTATGGTACTATTTTGACAAGAAAACAGCAACGCAATGTTAAAAGTATTAAAAAATCCAAGATGGCGGCCAACTTTTTTGTTAGCACGCCGATTTCAATGAAACGCAGTTTCTGGTACTATTTTGACAAGAAAACAGCAACGCAATGTTAAAAATATAAAAATTCAAGATGGCGGCCAACTTTTTTGTTTGCTGGCTGATTTCGGTGAAATTCAGTTTCTGGTACTATTTTGACAAGAAAACAGCAACGAAATGTTAAACATGATAAAAATCCAATATGGCAACCGACTTTTTTGTTTGTGGGCCGATTTTGATAAAACTCAGTTTCTGGTTCTATTTTGACAAGAAAACAGCAACGCAATGTTAAAAATATAAAAATCAAGATGGCGGCCAACTTTTTTGTTTGCAGGCCGATTTCAATAAAACTCAGTTTGTGGTTCTATTTTGACAAGAAAACAGCAATGCAATGTTAAAAATATTAAAAATCCAAGATGGCGGCCACCTTTTTTGTTTGTGAGCCGATTTTGATGAAACTTGGTTTTTAGTACAATTTTGACAAGAAAACAACAACACAATGTTAAAAGTATTAAAAAATCCAATATGGCGGCCAACTTTTTTGTTTGCAGGCCGATTTCAATGAAACTCAGTTTCTAGTTCTATTTTGACAAGAAAACAGCAACGCAATGTTAAAAATATAAAAATTCAAGATGGCGGCCAAGTTTTTTGTTTAAAATAGTACCAGAGACTGAATTTAATCGAAATCGGCCAGCAAACAAAAAATTTGTCCGCCGTCTTGGATTTTATATTTTTAACATTGCGTTGCTGTTTTCTTGTCAAAATAGTACCAGAAACTGAGTTTCATCGAAATCGGCCTGCTAACAAAATAGTTGGCCGCCATCTTGGATTTTTTAATACTTTTAACATTGTGTTGTTGTTTTCTTGTCAAAATTGTACTAAAAACCAAGTTTCATCAAAATCGGCTCACAAACAAAAAAGTTGGCCGCCATCTTGGCGTACGTAAATTATACCATAATTATATATATTCAAATAAAAACAATAAAGAGGGAAATAAAAGGCAATATCAACACTATACTAAACTACTACATAAATGTATGAACGCTGCACAGAGAATTAATAATTCTAAATATATACTTAATGCGAAAAACAAATGCATAGCGTCTTGGAAAATAATAAATAATAACATAAACAAAAATCCTAATCAAAATGAAATAAAATCAATTAAACACAACAATGACATTACGAATAATATAAATGACATATCTGAATTATTTAATGACTATTTTATTGACATTGCACAAAATACTGGTAGTAAATTAGTAAATACGAATAAAAATAGACTAAATAACAGTATATTCTTGTACCCTACAACTGAAACTGAGGTACAAAAAATCATTATGGGATTAAAAACTACAAGATCAGTGGGTTACGATGAAATTAGTACCGATGTTCTTAAAATGTGCGCGCCAAAAATATGTACTCCATTATCATACATAATAAATTTATGCCTGGAAAAGGGCATCTTTCCAGACAAACTTAAATTATCGGTAGTTAAGCCTTTATTAAAAAAAGGCAACGATAGTGATATGGGTAACTACAGGCCCATTACACTTATACCGGTGATATCTAAAATATTTGAAAAAGTGATGGCAACACGTCTTTACTCTTTTATTACCAAGCATAACATTATAAATCAACAACAATATGGTTTTCAGGAGGATAAATCGACCTCTCTAGCTTGTTTCTCTTTAATTAAAAAAATTGCAGAAGGAATAAATGATAAGACACCAACAGTAGCAGTATTTCTTGACATGTCAAAAGCGTTTGATCACGTGAATCATGAAATACTGCTACAGAAATTACATGACTACGGTATAAGAGGAATAGCACATAAATGGTTCGCCAGCTATTTGTGTAATAGACAACAATGTACCGAAACAACACGGATAGAAAATCAAACGCAAGTAAAGGCAAGATCAAAATATCGCAAAATTACTTATGGAGTCCCTCAAGGCAGTATTTTGGGGCCATTACTATTCATTCTTTACATCAATGATTTTCCAGATGTTACTAAGAATGATTGCTTTTTATTTGCAGATGACTGCACACTTCTATTTAAAAATAAAAATATTGACGAACTTGAACTTGACATTAATAATACACTTTATGACATAATTAATTGGATGAATAAAAATGACCTTAAAATTAACATATCTAAAACTAAAGCTATTCAATTTCACACGTATAAAACAAAAAAAATTAATATTGACATACACTACAACAATAATAAAATTGACATCGTAGACAGCACAGTATTCTTAGGTATAAAATTAGATGAATACTGCAGTTGGAAAAATCAGGTAGATACTGTTTGCACTAAATTAAACAAATTTGTATTTGCACTTAATAGAATCAAAAACATTGCGTCTTTTCAAATTGCTTTACAAGCGTACCACGGATATGTCTCTTCTTTGCTGCGTTACGGCATAGTTATATGGGGTAACAGCGTAGACTTTGAAAGAGCTTTTAGAGCCCAAAAGAACTGTATTCGCGCCTTATGCGGGATAAGACAAAGGGAATCTTGTAAACCCCTGTTTGAAAAACACAAAATACTCCCTCTGCCATGTATCTACATATTAGAATTATGTATGTTAGTAAAAAAGCACCCAGAGTTCTTTACAAAATGTAACCTATTAAAAACGAACTTAAGAAATTCTAGGAAAAATAAATTAGCTATACCTAAATGTAATTTAAGCCTATTTCAAAGAAATTGTTATTATATGGCTATCAAAATATTTAATAAGCTACCGCTGGACATTACTGATCAGCCACTTGATAAAAATATATTTAAAAAGAAATTGGTACAATGGCTCCTACAGCATAACTTCTACTCCATTAATGAGTACTTGGAGAGAAAATGACATTCTATAATAATTAATGTAGGTATTGACCATATTTTGACATTTTGTAATTTTTATTAGCCACTGACATAAGGACTCATAATGGTTAATCAGACATTTTTAATTATTTTTAATTTTTGTTAATTTATATTGAGATATTATAATTACATTCCCATAATATATAATTGACATTTGCATGCCCACATAATTAGGGTAGAACATTGTTGTTCGTCTTAATATCATTGTTGACCACCCCAATGTACTACACGATGTTAAGCAAATAAACGTTTTTAATTTGAGTTGAGTTGAAGGGTCAAACTGAGAACCTCCTTTTTCAAAGTCTGTTGTAATACCAAAACCTTCTCCTAAATGTAACGAATACTTTTCTGAAAACCGCATCTCGCGGACAAACCTTCAAACATACATTCGGGTCAAACTGAGAACCTTCTGTTTGGAAGTCGGTTAAAATACTAAAACCTTATCCTAAATGTAACAAATACTTTCCTGAAAACCACATTAAAATCAGTTCAGCCAAAAGCGAGATAATCGCGGACAAACATACATACAAAAAAATACAGGTCAAACTGAGAAGCTTCTTTTTTTTTACGTCACTTAAAAATTATTACTATCGTTCGGTCATTGTCGATATTACATACTCGAAATAGAAGGGAGAGGTGAGGCAGGAGGAGATCCACCTGCTCTCTCCTCTCCACCAATCAACAAGCAGGCATAATCGTCGCGGAACTCACACCTAGCAAATCAAGAAACAAGCGCTACCTAGCGGTGGCTTTTAGCGTAAAAACCCAAAAATACAGTAAATAACAGATAAACTGTTAATTACCCTTGGTTACTTTCGTTAATAACCGGCTTCGCATCTTCCGCACTTGTGTCGTCACCGATATCGGCACGACAGACGATATCGTTGACGGTGACGACACAGTGTGAAAGCATTTAGTAGTGATTGTATGAAACTGCCAGTCCGACGATATCGTGCCGATATCGTGTCGTTACCGTTATCGTCCAATGTGAAAACGCCCATTAGATCAGAGTATCAGAAAGACCGAATAATTATTCATTTTTATTATTTACTTAGATTAATTTTAATTTTAGAGGGAACAACAGTTTTATTTTATTTAATTACTAGCGGCCGCCCGCGGTTTCACCCACGTGGTTCTCGTTTCCCTAGGAACATCGGGATAAAAAGTTATTCATTATTACATCAGCTACCTGCCAGTGAAAGTCCCGTCAAAATCGGTCCAACCGTTTCAGAGATTAGCCGGAACAAACAGACAGACAGGCTAAAATTGTAAAAAATGATATTTTGGTATATGTACCGTATATAACAATATACTTAATCATATGCATGTAAGTAGTAAAAATTTTAATATTACAAACAGACACTCCAATTTTATTTATTTGTATAGATATAGATTTAATAGTAAAGAGGTTATTTAAATTTTTACTTTTTTTGCATTCACAATGCAATTTTTATCATTGAAGAATTGAAAATAAAATACATATTTTAGAAAACATCGACCCGTCTCACAACCAGCTCCGATGGAACGGTTGGTTGGATGGTCTAATTATTAAAGTAAAACTTAATCTAAGTAATTATTCGGTCTATCTGATCTAATGGCTAAGTAGGAAAAATTCTTATTTTTAGAACAACACGTACAAAGCTGTACTGAATTCACAGCTTTCTACGAGGAAAAAAAAAATCTCCTTTGATAACTGGGTAAGCTAAGAAGAAAAAAAATTCTTCGTAGAAAACTTAATAAAATTACGGTTTTCTACCAGGAAAAAAAAATTCCCATTTGAAAACCGGGTAAGCTAGGAAGAATTATTTTTCCTTGTAGAAAGCCAGTTATCAAACTTGGTAATGTACGAGGAATAAGGGTACACGTTGGTCCAACCACTGGCCAATACATCGTACATTGACACTTTTGAACGAACAAGACGTTTAAAAAGGTTCTTTCAAAAGTGTTAATATAGACGTATTGGCCAATGGTTGGGCCAACGTGTACAGGCCGCTATAATAAGTAATGTAGCTACTCTATGACCATGTCTATGCTGTGAGCTGTAGTTAAAATACTTGCACTTTTAGAGCCAACGCGCACTTGTGATTTTTAGTGGACAGCTAGTTTAGTCGGAATCGTAAGACGATCGTGATCAAACTGTCGGCCGATAGTTTGGTTTTGAGAACCTGCGAGCACTTGTGATTTTTAGTCGACCGATAGTTGGTCGATAGTTTAGTTGAATCCGGGCGCGCGCTCACATAGTCCTTCATGCACAGGCCGATAGTTGTCCGATAGCTGTTGTATAACTGTAACTATATAGTTGTAGTAACTATTGGCCAGTCATTTTCGATAGTTCGATACTGAATGCGCAGTCTACCGATAGGTGGGCGATAGTTTAGTTGAATGCAGTGCGCGCGCTCACATAGTCCTTCATGCACATTACCGCCCGGCCGATAGTTGTGCGATAGTTTGATCGTACAACTATCGGCCAGTCATTTTCGATAGTTTGATCGGTCGATAGTTTAAGCGCACTGACGATTGCCAATGCCATATAACTCTATACTGAATCCGAGAACGACCAAACTATCGCCCGATTAAAAATCACAAGAGCGCGTTCGCTCTTATATAAATTATGCAATTTAAGTGGATTTGATTCAAGTTTATACATAAAAGGTCAATTTATACTTTAATAATATGTTTATTAAAAGTATAAGTACCTATATAGTAAGTTTAACATTTTATAATAATAACTTTAGTCTTAATCCACATAAGTTGCAAACTTACTATAATCGATTAGTTACTCAGAACCTTAATCGATTAATCGCGAGAATCGATCACAGACTCGTATGGTTACATGCCTAATCATGTCACTTTAGCATGTGTCAAAACGGGCATCTTAATTTGTGACGACTGTAGTTCGCACAACTTTGCAACATGTTTTATACAATACTTATGTCTAACTTTTTTCTGTTAACAGGAAACATAATGACACACGATCACGAGTACCACGATCAATAAGAACTTTGACATCGACCATCTCGGAACCTACCAGATTTTCTTCACATAGTCAAGCAATCCCCAGAAAGATTCTAATTCGTTTCTTATGAATAAAATTTTGTTAATGTTTGCTCACATACTCATTTTAAACTTATGTATTTTACTATTTATATAACAAACCTAAAACGCGGACCCATTCAGAGACAATGTATATGTCGCAGGTGGATGGTTAAGTATGGCAGCATGTACCTCTCCGAAGTCCTGTAGAACACGTGATAGGTTAGAAATTTAAGGCGAAAGGGTTTTCTTAAATTTCGTAGTGATTTTTTTTGTGACTCCATCAAATTATGGGCAGATAAAATAGCATACGGAAAAATTGATCGGCCTAGTAGGCGTTTAATTGAATGGCGGATTCAACCATTTGGCTGCGACATATATAATTGTAATAATAATTAAGTAAGATTGAGAAGATGTAGCGGGTACGTAGTTTGCGGAAGGGGGGGGCCAGACGGAGCGGGGGCTGCGTCGAGTGAGAAGACGAGAGTAACGTCAAGAATAACGTTTATTTGTCGTAGATTCTAGACCTAACGAACCCAGCTAGGTTCCACGAGCGTGGAAGCAGAGCTTAGTGTCGCGTTGCTTATATGACAAATATTCGCGTTGACCGAGTGAGTTCCAAAAGCTTGGAAGCGCTCTCAGTGCAATCGAAGATTCGTTTATTGATTCGATACAATTCGATACAAAAGCAAAATTATTGTCCGCTCTTATATAACTGCTATCACCAAACGGTACCGCGAGTCAGCAAACTGCCAGCGCCATCTAGTTTGTGCGAACGGAACTAATCTTAGTATGGAGTTCCGTTCTATTAGTTTTATTATTGTGTTACAGGCTCCCCCTCTGGCTCCGATAGACGTCCCGACGAGGAGACAGGATGAAATTATTTTGTTGCCTTTTGGGGTCGTCCCCGTCCGCGTTTTGGAGCAAACTTGGCGCTCATACCTTGTGCGGCTTTGCTAATAGGATGGGATGTCACCAAAACAAGATCTCCCTCGTGGTAGCAAGGCGCACTCCACGGGGTGTTCGTCACTTTTCTCCCCCTGTACCAGAACTGCACCGACAGCGTAGCTGCTCGCATCTGTTTTGATAATGAAGGGCTTCGATGCATCCGCCTTAGGAATCTAACAACCGGAGCCGCCCAAGGTGAGGTGCAAGGGTCAATGATTTGAATGCAATGTTGAATTTCTTTAGTGGGTTTCCCATTGGAAATAAAAACATCGTTGTACCCGAGTAACAGGCTGGCCAGTTGGTCAGATTGTTTTGCGTTTATTAGTGAATGAACATTAACAGAGTTAATCCCAATATGGGGAAATAAATTAGAAGAGAAAGGAGACAAATTGGGCTCTTCATTATTGATGTTAATAATAGCATCCTGCATCATATAATCTAGCTGCGGAGAGTAGCCGTCAAAAGTGGTAATTCTCTTTAGCTTGGGTGAAGGAGGCAAGTCAACCGGTATCAGTTTATATGTCGTACAAGCTCCCTCAGTTGGTAAGGCTGGTTGCGTTGGAAACGGAAATTGCTTGATCGGACCCTGAGATAGGAGTGCAGTAGCAGTAGCCACGGGTGGAGCAGATTCTTGTCTTTTCAACGGAGAGGGTGAAAGGGGTGCCAACTCTATTATCTTCGGCGGAGAAGGCTTATCTCGAGATTCCTCAAAGGTCACAAAGTCTTCTGTGTACAACTCATACTCCTTGTTAGGGTAACGTGCAAAGTGCCAAGAGAACTGAGCCAGATTAAGAACCATTCCGGCACTTTTCAGGAATCCAACACCCAGCAGAGTGCGATTATCTCTGGACCTCGGTAAAACAATAAAGTTGCTGTTGAATACTCGACCACATAGCTCAACTGATACATTAAAGGCGAGTACCTTTTCCTGCCTTTGAATTCCATCGGCCATTGTCACAAGAGCATTCTGCTCACAAAAATTATGACCCCGCTTTCGCAGTGACTCATACAGTAGGAACGAGGCCACGTTTGTCTTCGCACATGTGTCGATAAAGGCTGTTCCCGCCATACCCTCTACATTTATGTATACCGCCGGACGAGCGTGGGTATCTATCACTACTTCTACAGAACAGAAACTCAACCTGCCTTTGTCCATTCCAGTTCTTGGTTTTTGTGTACAGGTAGGGCAATTGCTCCTAAAAACTCCTTTAGCGCCGCAACCATAGCAGGATACCGTAGCAGGCAGAGCAACCTCTTCTTTCCTAACATTGGAGTTGTCATTTTGGTTTAGTTTGCCCGCCATGGAGATCTTCTTACGGCACTGTTCAGCCACGTGACCGTAGGACTTGCAGTGGTTGCATCTGGGTTTGCTCGACATTGGTTTCAGGGTTTTCCGCTCTTCCATCACCATTTCCACGCTGTGAGCATCCCGCAAGAGGCTATCATAACTCTTGATGGAATCCCGTGGTACCTTGTCTCGGATCTGTAGATGGAGTAAACAATAAATGAGGTCAATCTGCTGCTTCTCGCTGAGGTGTTCATCCTTTGGTAGCTGAGCAAAAAGCATTCGCTTCTTAGCTATAAAGGCGTCCGTACCCTGGGCAGCTTCTTGGTGCTGGCTAATTATGTCATGAAAAATCATGAACTCCGGTTTACGTGGAGAGAAGTTGCGCCGTAGTTGTTCTTCGAACTCCTCCCAGGTAGAAATAGTGGCTTTGATACCTTGCCACCAAATGGCTGCATCTTCTAGCAAGAGCAGTGGCAGACCGTCCAGCGCATCTCGGTCGGAAATCCGCTCCACTCTCTTGAACACCCGAACACCGGACAGGAACGCTTCTACCGCCTCCGATGTTTTCACGCCGTTAAAAGTGGCTCGACATGAGGCTAAGGTACTGCGCCGATCCGACAGGGAGTGAATTAGTTCCCTGAACTGTTCATTTGAGAAACTCGTCATCTCGCGTCTTTTGGGGGTATGCTTCAACGTCGTAGTCTTCCGGCCAAACTTCGTTACCACGAATTTTGGTTCGTGCTTGTCCCCGTTGAGCGCCACTGTAGCGGGTACGTAGTTTGCGGAAGGGGGGGGCCAGACGGAGCGGGGGCTGCGTCGAGTGAGAAGACGAGAGTAACGTCAAGAATAACGTTTATTTGTCGTAGATTCTAGACCTAACGAACCCAGCTAGGTTCCACGAGCGTGGAAGCAGAGCTTAGTGTCGCGTTGCTTATATGACAAATATTCGCGTTGACCGAGTGAGTTCCAAAAGCTTGGAAGCGCTCTCAGTGCAATCGAAGATTCGTTTATTGATTCGATACAATTCGATACAAAAGCAAAATTATTGTCCGCTCTTATATAACTGCTATCACCAAACGGTACCGCGAGTCAGCAAACTGCCAGCGCCATCTAGTTTGTGCGAACGGAACTAATCTTAGTATGGAGTTCCGTTCTATTAGTTTTATTATTGTGTTACAAAGATGTTAATTAGTTTTAAACATAAAAGTAAAAATAAACTGATGTTTGTTTTATTATCTTTCCATTAGTAAAGTAGGTATTCATATTATGAAAACAAACGGTACAGTTCAGTACAGTATTTTTTTATTTATTTTCTTTTTCCTCTACATCAATACTCAATACTCAATACTCAATACTTTATTTGCAAACCATAATGTGGGTACAGAGGATGATACATATTTATTTTAGAGCATTATGGACCCTGTCGGGCACGCAAAAATGGTGATAAAAGAGAGGAAACGCTTTAATATATCAGAAAGCTACATAAACAATTAAATTAAATTAAACAAACAAAATAAATAAAATCAAATCAAATAAAAACAAAATAAAGTTGTGTAGATTATAATGTTAGACGAGACTTTTTGAATTATTATTATTATTGTATTAATTAATCTCCTATAATAAACAGATATGTCGCAAGGATTTTGTCAAAGTCGTGATAATATAATTATATTTATAGTCGTGATTATATAATTCCACTAGTGAAATTATAATTTCACGTGATATTATGAATAGACAGTACGAGACAGTATGCACACGGCTGCGAGCGATTTTTTTTATTGATACAAACACTGTCTATTCATAATTTAACTAGTGGAATTATAATATCACGGGAAATTATAATTTAACTAGTGGAATTATAATATCACGACTTTGACAAAATCCCTGCGACAGATACACAAATTCACTTTTGCATCGTTATTTTTATCCCGTCCGCTTGTAATTCCCGAGGAAACTCTTAAAATTTCCGGGATAAAAGGCAGTCAGGAAGGACTAACTAGCTACGAGGTGTTCATTTTGGTAACTGATAAAATGAAGTTATCGATACTTTTCATTACGAATGGTGCATCACTATAGCTCTATATCATAATATGTAAGTATGTATAGACAAAACGGTGCCACTTCGATATTAAGTAGCAACAAAGCTACTATGTTTATCTCTTTTTTTCAAATGACTTCCATAGTGAGTTAAAAAGAGATGCAACCTGCATTGTACATTTCACTTTCTACTATCCATCTACGTTTATTAGTACATCTTTGGCTCATTCAGTATGGAATTATACGGCAGTGGCAATCGTCAGTGCGCTTAAACTATCGACCGATCAAATTATCGAAAATGACTGGCCGATAGTTGTACGATCAAACTATCGCACAACCACAGAATAAGCAACTTTTCATACAGTAGGCCGACGGAGACGTCTAGACAGGTCAATCGTGCGGGGCTTGCGGGGTGAGACGGGGGAGTGGTTGTCCCGAGTTACATACAACGCCGTTCATAGTAACTCGGGACAAGTCTTCCAGGGCTATCACGTCTTTATCGTTATAATTTATTTTGAAATTAATATTATGGTGCATACGACATGTAGTGTGAGTGAGTGCAAATCTTCATCTCGCTTATTTAAAAAAAGGCAATTTCCAAAACCCAAGATGGCGGCCGACTTTTTTGTTTGCTGGCCGACTTTGATGAAACTTGGTTTTTTGTACAATTTTGACAAGAAAACAACAACACAATGTCAAAAATAAAATAAAAAACAAGATGGCGGCCATCTTTTATTTTGTAAGCCGATTTTGATGAAATTTAGTTTCTGGTACTATTTTGACACGAAAACAACAACGCAATGTTAAAAGTATAACAAATCCAAGATGGCGGCCAACTTTTTTGTTAGCAGGCCGATTTCGATGAAACTCAGTTTCTGGTACTATTTTGACACGAAAACAACAACGCAATGTTAAAAGTATAACAAATCCAAGATGGCGGCCAACTTTTTTGTTAGCAGGCCGATTTCGATGAAACTCAGTTTCTGGTACTATTTTGACAAGAAAACAGCAACGCAATGTTAAAAATATTAAAAATCCAAGATGGCGGCCAACTTTTTTGTTTGTGAGCCGATTTTGATGAAACTTGGTTTTTAGTACAATTTTGACAAGAAAACAACAACGCAATGTCAAAAATAAAAATAAACCAAGATGGCAGCCAACTTTTTTTTTTTTGTAAGCCGATTTTGATGAAACTCAGTTTGTGGTACTATTTTGACAAGAAAACAACAACGCAATGTTAAAAGTATAAAAAATCCAAGATGGCGGCCAACTTTTTTGTTTGCAGGCTGATTTCGATGAAACTCAGTTTCTGGTACTATTTTGACAAGAAAACAGCAACGCAATGTTAAAAATATTAAAAATCCAAGATGGCGGCAAACTTTTTTTGTTTGTGAGCCGATTTTGATGAAACTTGGTTTTTAGTACAATTTTGACATGAAAACAACAACGCAATGTCAAAAATAAAAATAAACCAAGATGGCAGCCAACTTTTTTTTTGTAAGCCGATTTTGATGAAACTCAGTTTGTGGTACTATTTTGACAAGAAAACAACAACGCAATGTTAAAAGTATAAAAAATCCAAGATGGCGGCCAACTTTTTTGTTTGCAGGCTGATTTCAATGAAACTCAGTTTCTGGTACTATTTTGACAAGAAAACAGCAACGCAATGTTAAAAATATCGTTGTACCCGAGTAACAGGCTGGCCAGTTGGTCAGATTGTTTTGCGTTTATTAGTGAATGAACATTAACAGAGTTAATCCCAATATGGGGAAATAAATTAGAAGAGAAAGGAGACAAATTGGGCTCTTCATTATTGATGTTAATAATAGCATCCTGCATCATATAATCTAGCTGCGGAGAGTAGCCGTCAAAAGTGGTAATTCTCTTTAGCTTGGGTGAAGGAGGCAAGTCAACCGGTATCAGTTTATATGTCGTACAAGCTCCCTCAGTTGGTAAGGCTGGTTGCGTTGGAAACGGAAATTGCTTGATCGGACCCTGAGATAGGAGTGCAGTAGCAGTAGCCACGGGTGGAGCAGATTCTTGTCTTTTCAACGGAGAGGGTGAAAGGGGTGCCAACTCTATTATCTTCGGCGGAGAAGGCTTATCTCGAGATTCCTCAAAGGTCACAAAGTCTTCTGTGTACAACTCATACTCCTTGTTAGGGTAACGTGCAAAGTGCCAAGAGAACTGAGCCAGATTAAGAACCATTCCGGCACTTTTCAGGAATCCAACACCCAGCAGAGTGCGATTATCTCTGGACCTCGGTAAAACAATAAAGTTGCTGTTGAATACTCGACCACATAGCTCAACTGATACATTAAAGGCGAGTACCTTTTCCTGCCTTTGAATTCCATCGGCCATTGTCACAAGAGCATTCTGCTCACAAAAATTATGACCCCGCTTTCGCAGTGACTCATACAGTAGGAACGAGGCCACGTTTGTCTTCGCACATGTGTCGATAAAGGCTGTTCCCGCCATACCCTCTACATTTATGTATACCGCCGGACGAGCGTGGGTATCTATCACTACTTCTACAGAACAGAAACTCAACCTGCCTTTGTCCATTCCAGTTCTTGGTTTTTGTGTACAGGTAGGGCAATTGCTCCTAAAAACTCCTTTAGCGCCGCAACCATAGCAGGATACCGTAGCAGGCAGAGCAACCTCTTCTTTCCTAACATTGGAGTTGTCATTTTGGTTTAGTTTGCCCGCCATGGAGATCTTCTTACGGCACTGTTCAGCCACGTGACCGTAGGACTTGCAGTGGTTGCATCTGGGTTTGCTCGACATTGGTTTCAGGGTTTTCCGCTCTTCCATCACCATTTCCACGCTGTGAGCATCCCGCAAGAGGCTATCATAACTCTTGATGGAATCCCGTGGTACCTTGTCTCGGATCTGTAGATGGAGTAAACAATAAATGAGGTCAATCTGCTGCTTCTCGCTGAGGTGTTCATCCTTTGGTAGCTGAGCAAAAAGCATTCGCTTCTTAGCTATAAAGGCGTCCGTACCCTGGGCAGCTTCTTGGTGCTGGCTAATTATGTCATGAAAAATCATGAACTCCGGTTTACGTGGAGAGAAGTTGCGCCGTAGTTGTTCTTCGAACTCCTCCCAGGTAGAAATAGTGGCTTTGATACCTTGCCACCAAATGGCTGCATCTTCTAGCAAGAGCAGTGGCAGACCGTCCAGCGCATCTCGGTCGGAAATCCGCTCCACTCTCTTGAACACCCGAACACCGGACAGGAACGCTTCTACCGCCTCCGATGTTTTCACGCCGTTAAAAGTGGCTCGACATGAGGCTAAGGTACTGCGCCGATCCGACAGGGAGTGAATTAGTTCCCTGAACTGTTCATTTGAGAAACTCGTCATCTCGCGTCTTTTGGGGGTATGCTTCAACGTCGTAGTCTTCCGGCCAAACTTCGTTACCACGAATTTTGGTTCGTGCTTGTCCCCGTTGAGCGCCACTGTAGCGGGTACGTAGTTTGCGGAAGGGGGGGGCCAGACGGAGCGGGGGCTGCGTCGAGTGAGAAGACGAGAGTAACGTCAAGAATAACGTTTATTTGTCGTAGATTCTAGACCTAACGAACCCAGCTAGGTTCCACGAGCGTGGAAGCAGAGCTTAGTGTCGCGTTGCTTATATGACAAATATTCGCGTTGACCGAGTGAGTTCCAAAAGCTTGGAAGCGCTCTCAGTGCAATCGAAGATTCGTTTATTGATTCGATACAATTCGATACAAAAGCAAAATTATTGTCCGCTCTTATATAACTGCTATCACCAAACGGTACCGCGAGTCAGCAAACTGCCAGCGCCATCTAGTTTGTGCGAACGGAACTAATCTTAGTATGGAGTTCCGTTCTATTAGTTTTATTATTGTGTTACAAAGATGTTAATTAGTTTTAAACATAAAAGTAAAAATAAACTGATGTTTGTTTTATTATCTTTCCATTAGTAAAGTAGGTATTCATATTATGAAAACAAACGGTACAGTTCAGTACAGTATTTTTTTATTTATTTTCTTTTTCCTCTACATCAATACTCAATACTCAATACTCAATACTTTATTTGCAAACCATAATGTGGGTACAGAGGATGATACATATTTATTTTAGAGCATTATGGACCCTGTCGGGCACGCAAAAATGGTGATAAAAGAGAGGAAACGCTTTAATATATCAGAAAGCTACATAAACAATTAAATTAAATTAAACAAACAAAATAAATAAAATCAAATCAAATAAAAACAAAATAAAGTTGTGTAGATTATAATGTTAGACGAGACTTTTTGAATTATTATTATTATTGTATTAATTAATCTCCTATAATAAACAGATATGTCGCAAGGATTTTGTCAAAGTCGTGATAATATAATTATATTTATAGTCGTGATTATATAATTCCACTAGTGAAATTATAATTTCACGTGATATTATGAATAGACAGTACGAGACAGTATGCACACGGCTGCGAGCGATTTTTTTTATTGATACAAACACTGTCTATTCATAATTTAACTAGTGGAATTATAATATCACGGGAAATTATAATTTAACTAGTGGAATTATAATATCACGACTTTGACAAAATCCCTGCGACAGATACACAAATTCACTTTTGCATCGTTATTTTTATCCCGTCCGCTTGTAATTCCCGAGGAAACTCTTAAAATTTCCGGGATAAAAGGCAGTCAGGAAGGACTAACTAGCTACGAGGTGTTCATTTTGGTAACTGATAAAATGAAGTTATCGATACTTTTCATTACGAATGGTGCATCACTATAGCTCTATATCATAATATGTAAGTATGTATAGACAAAACGGTGCCACTTCGATATTAAGTAGCAACAAAGCTACTATGTTTATCTCTTTTTTTCAAATGACTTCCATAGTGAGTTAAAAAGAGATGCAACCTGCATTGTACATTTCACTTTCTACTATCCATCTACGTTTATTAGTACATCTTTGGCTCATTCAGTATGGAATTATACGGCAGTGGCAATCGTCAGTGCGCTTAAACTATCGACCGATCAAATTATCGAAAATGACTGGCCGATAGTTGTACGATCAAACTATCGCACAACCACAGAATAAGCAACTTTTCATACAGTAGGCCGACGGAGACGTCTAGACAGGTCAATCGTGCGGGGCTTGCGGGGTGAGACGGGGGAGTGGTTGTCCCGAGTTACATACAACGCCGTTCATAGTAACTCGGGACAAGTCTTCCAGGGCTATCACGTCTTTATCGTTATAATTTATTTTGAAATTAATATTATGGTGCATACGACATGTAGTGTGAGTGAGTGCAAATCTTCATCTCGCTTATTTAAAAAAAGGCAATTTCCAAAACCCAAGATGGCGGCCGACTTTTTTGTTTGCTGGCCGACTTTGATGAAACTTGGTTTTTTGTACAATTTTGACAAGAAAACAACAACACAATGTCAAAAATAAAATAAAAAACAAGATGGCGGCCATCTTTTATTTTGTAAGCCGATTTTGATGAAATTTAGTTTCTGGTACTATTTTGACACGAAAACAACAACGCAATGTTAAAAGTATAACAAATCCAAGATGGCGGCCAACTTTTTTGTTAGCAGGCCGATTTCGATGAAACTCAGTTTCTGGTACTATTTTGACAAGAAAACAGCAACGCAATGTTAAAAATATTAAAAATCCAAGATGGCGGCCAACTTTTTTGTTTGTGAGCCGATTTTGATGAAACTTGGTTTTTAGTACAATTTTGACAAGAAAACAACAACGCAATGTCAAAAATAAAAATAAACCAAGATGGCAGCCAACTTTTTTTTTTGTAAGCCGATTTTGATGAAACTCAGTTTGTGGTACTATTTTGACAAGAAAACAACAACGCAATGTTAAAAGTATAAAAAATCCAAGATGGCGGCCAACTTTTTTGTTTGCAGGCTGATTTCGATGAAACTCAGTTTCTGGTACTATTTTGACAAGAAAACAGCAACGCAATGTTAAAAATATTAAAAATCCAAGATGGCGGCAAACTTTTTTTGTTTGTGAGCCGATTTTGATGAAACTTGGTTTTTAGTACAATTTTGACATGAAAACAACAACGCAATGTCAAAAATAAAAATAAACCAAGATGGCAGCCAACTTTTTTTTTTGTAAGCCGATTTTGATGAAACTCAGTTTGTGGTACTATTTTGACAAGAAAACAACAACGCAATGTTAAAAGTATAAAAAATCCAAGATGGCGGCCAACTTTTTTGTTTGCAGGCTGATTTCAATGAAACTCAGTTTCTGGTACTATTTTGACAAGAAAACAGCAACGCAATGTTAAAAATATTAAAAATCCAAGATGGCGGCCAACTTTTTTGTTTGTGAGCCGATTTTGATGAAACTTGGTTTTTAGGACAATTTTGACAAGAAAACAACAACGCAATGTCAAAAATAAAAATAAACCAAGATGGCAGCCAACTTTTTTTTTGTAAGCCGATTTTGATGAAACTCAGTTTGTGGTACTATTTTGACAAGAAAACAACAACGCAATGTTAAAAGTATAAAAAATCCAAGATGGCGGACAACTTTTTTGTTTGCAGGCTGATTTCGATGAAACTCAGTTTCTGGTACTTTTTTGACAAGAAAACAGCAACGCAATGTTAAAAATATTAAAAATCCAAGATGGCGGCCAACTTTTTTGTTTGTGAGCCGATTTTGATGAAACTTGGTTTTTAGTACAATTTTGACAAGAAAACAACAACGCAATGTCAAAAATAAAAATAAACCAAGATGGCAGCCAACTTTTTTTTTGTAAGCCGATTTTGATGAAACTCAGTTTGTGGTACTATTTTGACAAGAAAACAACAACGCAATGTTAAAAGTATAAAAAATCCAAGATGGCGGACAACTTTTTTGTTTGCAGGCTGATTTCGATGAAACTCAGTTTCTGGTACTATTTTGACAAGAAAACAGCAACGCAATGTTAAAAATATTAAAAATCCAAGATGGCGGCCAACTTTTTTGTTTGTGAGCCGATTCATATTTCTTAACCTTTAAAGCGCCTTCGTCTTTATATCAATATCATCCCATGTCACAATCATTATTTTCAAACTCTGTAACTTAATATCAATTATTAATTTATTTACTTACTCATTTTTTATTTTTTTAAATAGGGTTTACAGCTGTCCAAAACACAGTAAATTACGAAGGATGTTACGTCGTAATTTACTGTGCTTGTGTTAAAGCAAATTAATAATTAATTAAATCTTTTACTTGACATGATGATGATGATGATGATACTCTGTCTCAACTCAAGCTTTCAAATAAAAACCTGTTACATTTTAATAAGCGAAAAGAGAGAAACAAAAGTAAAAAACGGCCACCATCTTGATTTGTATTTTTTTACATTGTGTTAAGAACGGCTTTCTTGTCAAAATAGTACAAAAAACCGAGTTTTATCAAAATCGGCCCACAAACAAAAAAGTCGGCCGCCATCTTGGATTTTTAATATGTTTAACATTCCGTTGCTGTTTTCTTGTCAAAATAGTACCAGAAACTGAGTTTCATTCAAATCGGCCTGCAAACAAAAAAGTTGGCAGCCATCTTGGATTGTTTTATACTTTTAACATTGCGTTGTCGTTTTCTTGTCAAAATAGTACCAGAAACTGAATTTAATCGAAATCGGCCAGCAAACAAAAAAGTTGGCCGCCATCTTGGATTTTTTAATCCATTTAACATTGCGTTGCTGTTTTCTTGTCAAAATAGGTACCAGAAACTAAGTTTCATCAAAATCGGCTTACAAAGAAAAAAGTTGGCCGCCATCTTGGTTTATTTTTATTTATAACATTGCGTTGCTGTTTTCTTGTCAAAATAGAACCAGAAACTGAGTTTCATCGAAATCGGCCTGCTAACAAAAAAGTTGGCGAGAAAGAAACAAATCCAACAAATCAAAAACCATGGCAATCGGTCCAGCCGTCCTCGAGTTATAACTGTTGTAACAACCACGGCTTTCTTTTATATATATAGATGTAGTACAGTACTGTGCGCAGGATTTAAACACTAAAAGTAGTTTAATTTTTTATCTACCTATGTCTATCCTTGTCACATCACACCTCAATTCAATACCAAGATCAAGTTAACAGACATAACAGAATGTTGTGCGATGAAGCATGCAAATATCGGTCATGCTGTTTAGGTATTAGAGTATTTTTTACCGTGCGCAGTCATGCAGTAAAATAATGTATGAGGTGTAAATAATATACGTACGTATATTGTTCTTATCCAAATATGGATCTCTGATTCTTAGCTAACACTGCATAATTTTACTGTATACTGTCGGCAACACCGACCAATATTGCATTTTTAATTTTTGTAGTGGTAACACTAGCCTTTTCCCTTTTTGGCTGCGAACAAAACTGCATGTGGTGTATGTGCTCTTTAAGGCGCTACTCGGAAAAAGTATGGACTCTTTGATATAAAACTATAGGACGGTTAGAGTTGTTATAAATCTGGTAATAAGATATATATTTCTTCATACCTTTATCTAGAATCGTATAGTTTCAGAAACACGATTTTATGATTTTGGCTCGACACTCTTTATTTTCGAAAATATCTCTAAAAATACGAAATATCAAGATTATTTATTTATTTATTTATTTATTTAATAATTCTGTACACACAAAGGTTTTAATAGAAAAACATATACAGAGAAGAAATGTACAAGGGCACAACTTATTCCACATTGGAATATCTACCAGCTGGCCCGCGAGAGGAAATAAACACGGAGAAGGGCAGACAGTGTGTAACTTCAATAAATATTTTAACAGAAATATAAAGAAAATCAACTAAAAAATTATATACATATACTTAAACATACTTAAATAAAATAAAATACATAAAGGTATAATAATACATATAGCGAGAGATAGTTGTGAATAACAAAAGACAGACAGGGGACAGTGTTAAGAACAGGAAGATAAGTAATATTCTTTTAAACGTTTTTTAAAAAGAGAAATTGTGCGGCAATCGCTTATCTCGGCTGGCAGCGAATTCCAGAGACGAACGGCATGTACGGAGAAGGAATAGGAAGCGAAATCAGAATGGTGGGATGGAAATTTCAGGAGGGATTTGAGATGGGATCTGCATGGAGTGTCAGGCGGGTGTGAAAAGGAGAAACGATCGCGGAGATATGAAGGATAGGAAGGATTGTAAAGGACATTGAAGAGGAGACAGAGTATTCTTACATTCCTACGCAGACGTATAGGGAGCCACTTGAGTGCCTTCCGGAAGTTGGAGACATGGTCATATTTGCGTAGGCCGAAGATGAAACGAATAGCAAGATTTTGAAGGCGCTCAAGTTTATTAAGTAGAAGCTCGGTGGCATCTAAGTAACAGACATCAGCGTAGTCGAGAAGAGGTAGAATGAGTGACTGTGCAAGAGAGATTTTAGTGGGTAGAGGAAGATAACTTTGGAGACAAAGGAAAAGTAAACTTTGCGACTGACGTCAGCGACATGTGTCGCCCAGGAGAGGTTGGAGTCCAAAATCAAACCCAGATTCTTAACTGAGTCACTATATGGAATATGTATACCATCAAGCAACAAAGGAGGCAGTTGAAGTTGACAGGCTAAGTTAAGCGTATGTCTACTTGCAACGATTATGGCCTGTGTTTTGTTTGGGTTTACTAGAAGACCATAGTGTCTAGCCCAGGTGGATATTAGATTTAGATCGTCATTTATCATAGCTATAGCTGTGTCATGTTCTTCAATTTTAAAATGTCGATAGAGCTGCAAGTCGTCTGCATAGAGATGGAAATTGGAAAAGGGAATGAAATGGGCCATGACCCACCACGCGGGCCCAGTGCGGATTGGTGGGTATTAACGACTGCAAGTGCAGCCGGGACCAACGGCTTAACGTGCCTTCCGAAGCACGGAGGAGCTCGAGATGAAAAGTTTTTTGGTCACCCATCCCGTGAACGACCATTGCGAAAGTTGCTTAACCTCAACGATCGCAGGCCAAGCGCGCTAAAACTTGAAAAGTACTACGAAATAATTCAAAGTAAACGCCAGTAAAATATATTGTAAAAGTTGTAATTTCAAAACGAGCCTGCACCTCAACAGAAACGTCAGAAACACCAATACATGTTTGAGAAAAACGCACCACTAAAATCAACCGCCAAAACCCCTTGTATTTGACAGTTGGATGACACTGACATTGACAACTTGACACTCTATTTTTGAAAAGATTCATTCATAAAAGTAACATCACTGGTATCATTCATTCACCGATCCAAACGATCGCAATGCCATCGCAATCCGTCTTCCATCCGTTTGTGAACGTTAGGGCGATACCTTTTTATGTCACGATCGTAAACTGATTGAAATGGAGTTGTAATGAAATCGCTCTTATTGCAAAATAGGGCGATAGGGCCCCAGGTGACAGCGGCGCTACGTACGGTTTTCTTTTTTTTTGTAACAATTTAACCGGCCCTTACTTCTAATGCCCCCAGTACACGATGGCCGATCATGGTCGGCGACCATGACCAATACATCGTACATTGACACTTTTGAACGAACAAGTTTAAAAAGGTTCTTTCAAAAGTGTCAATGTACGATGTATTGGTCATGGTCGCCGACCATGGTCGGCCATCATGTACTGGCTTAAGAACTTCAGCCGCTAGTAGCGCTATGGTTGGACATCAACTTGACAGCAAAATAACATTTAAAAAAACACGCTAGTTTCACATTTTGGCCACCGGCACAGCAAAGTTTGTGGCACTGTATGTTTGTTTGACCAAAGCCATCTTTTATCTCACTCGTTGCAGGAGCGCAAGCAGCCGAGAAATAATAGCGGGCCATGGTTTGACCCATGGCCCGCTATTATTTCTCGGCTGCTTGCGCTCCTACAGGCCATGCTGCTCGGATTGGCAACGTCATAAATGTCAATGTCGCACCACTGCTCCTAATTTCTTGTATGCATGAGGTGAGATGAATTCCTGATTATAGCGCCTTAAAATCAAATAATACGCGTACATAACTAAGGGTTCTTTTATTTTAACTATATCACAGTCAAAATTGGAAGGTATCAACTCGCGCGCGAGTTGACGAATAAGTATTGAACTATCGAAAATGACTGGCCAATAGTTACTACAACTATAGTTATAGTTACAGTTATACAACTATCGGACAACTATCGGCCTGTGCATGAAGGACTATGTGAGCGCGCGCCCGGATTCAACTAAACTATCGACTAACTATCAGTCGACTAAAAATCACAAGTGCTCGCAGGTTCTCAAAACCAAACTATCGGCCGACAGTTTGATCACGATCGTCTTACGATTCCTACTTAACTATCAGTCGACTAAAAATCACAAGTCGCGTTGGCTCTAAAAGTGCAAGTATTTTAACTACAGCTCACAGCATAGACATGGTCATAGAGTAGCTACATTACTTATTTTATTATAACGGCCTGTACACGTTGGCCCAACCATTGGCCAATACGTCGTATATTTACACTTTTGAAAGAACCTTTTTAAACGTCTTAGTCCTGTAGCCCGTGGACATTCAAATTACGAAAAAGGTTACCGTTTGTCTTCGTGAAATTATAATAGATTTCGCCATTTTATATAGGGCAGGCGTACCGGTTTTGGCCACTTTAAGGATTTTTTCACTTTTAACCGCTTAGTGCTTAATGATCTTAAGTACTTTAGAGAAAATTTATAATGTAGAGTTATAGATAATTTATCGACCTTTAAGGGTCCAATCTACAAAGTAAAAAAAAAATCAATAGTTTTTTTATTTAGAACAAATTCTGCGGAGGGGGCCAAATACACCGTTTGCATTGGTTTTGGCCACTTTCATAAAATTACTATATTTATAAGTTGAGTTTATGCTTAATTGATGTCTTATTAGAGTCCTGGACTAAAACACTACATGAAATAGTATTTCAATCACAGCTAGCTCCTCACTACAATTTTATAAGTATACCTTTATCACTTGATTAAAAGAAAATTAGCGGATTGAGGCTAGTGTAGGCTAGTGCCTACACTAGCCTTAATCTGCTAATTTTCTAGTACGTTAGCTAACAAAAGTGAGTTGTGAGTCTTTTAAAATAAATGAACTTTATGATAGGTTGGAAACTTTCTACTAATGCCAAAGTGGCCAAAGGTGGCACAATGCTAAAATTTCTAGCCCCACTTTTGGCCACTTATGGTTTCCCAACTTTTTGTAAGAACAGTGAAAAAACAACACTTAATCCATCTAGAAGAAACATATTCCAATATGATATAAAATATTAAATAACCATAAAATAATTTTATTGTAGAAAAAAATTGATTTCACAAAACCTTTACCCTTAACATTTTGCTTAAGAATTTTACAAAATGTTAACTTTGAAACATAACACGTGTTTATTTCTTAAATATCGTACTTCATAAAAAAGCTAAGTGCTGTAATTATTAACTAAAAGTCCAATCTTTTATTCGTATTTAATAAATATAAGCAACTAGCCTTCCGCCCGCGGCTTCGCCCGCGTGTACTACACGACGTTATGCCGCGGGAAGGTGATATTTTTCAGGAATAAAAAGTAGCCTATGTCCTTTCTCAGGCTCTAGACTATCTCTGTACCAAAATTCATTTAAATCGGTTCAGTAGTTTAGGCGTGATTGTGTAACACACAGACAGACATTTTCGCATTTATAATATAAAGTAAGGATAATTATTTAATTCCTATTTATATAACTTTAAAGTGAAAAGTGACCAAAACCGGTACAGTGGCCCAAACCGGTACGCCTGCCCTACTATAAGCGAAATCTTAAAAGTCGTAACTCGCCGTAACCAAAATAGTGATAAGTTTAAAATCTCCAAATATGTTATATATTTACATTTCTAGGTTACCGCATTGTTTCGCTATTGTCATGTTGTATAGCTTTGTCCAATTACAATACGTAATAGTAAGACTATGGAAAGTTGCCAAACACAAATTTAAGACCAGTTGTAGTCCGTAGGCCCTCTGAACAAACCATATACTTATTTTAAAACTGTTTTTGTGGTCGGTTTAGATTTTAAGACTGATTTGGTCCATGAAGAAGAAATGCGAAAATGGCGTAAGTAAAAGCGCATTGAGTAAACTTACTTCTGCAAAACATAATGGATGACTTAAAACTTGAAGGACAATGAAATCTGGTAACTGCCCCCCTGTCAGATTACTATAAATAAAGAGGAAATGCTAGTTCCTAATATTTTGTCTAGTTTGTTATACCAGCTCTCTCTCTCGGGGTACGAGCTAGATAACCTCCACGCGTGCTCACCTGCTGTTCGTCCTACTCTATGTACGCATACGCTGGGAAGAACAGTAGGAGGGACGGTGCACCCTGGGCGCCACTGTAAGTAATTTTTTTGATTGTAAGTAATTACTTACAGTGGTGGCAGATAATCTAGCGAAACCCAATCCAAGGTGTCAGACGTACCGTCGCCGAGGGATGCGTGGCCAAGGGGGAGCTTGGTTCCGAACGGTGTCTCCCCAGGGAGATGGCAATCCTGGATCAGTAATTTCGCCTTACTGGAGCAATCGGAGCTCTGCTCGAGTGGACCTGTTCTAAAGCCTAGCAAAGTGGCAAGTTGTACTCTTTAGTATTCTGTATAACTTGCCGCAGCGTATGAATGTGTGGTATGTGAGAATTATTTTGTTACGTAAACAATAGGTTAGATTTCTAGTGCGCTGTGTAGTGCCGGCACATAAAAAGAATAGCACTACCCCCTCTCTTCTCGTGGGTGTTTTAAGAGGCGACAGAGGGAAAATTGACATTACGAGATGGGCAGCGCGCGCTGCCAAGACGGGAAGCGGTCACCGCATGGTCAGAGGCACATTGAAAGTCAACGTTAAGCTTGAAAGATCGCGGCTGATAAAATCCACGTTCCGACCAATATCGGCTCATATTCAAAACAAGTGCTCTCAAGCAGCTAAAAAACAACAAGGCGGCGGGCGATTACAGAATCACAGCAGAGCTTCTGAGAGCGGGCGGAAAGCCGATACTTAAAGTCTTCTAGAAGCTTTTCAATTCAGTCATCCTCGAGGGCAAAACGCCAAAGGCATGGGGCAGAAGCGTTTTTCAGGAAGGGTGATAAGACTCTCTTGAAGAAATACAGAACCATCTCGCTTCTGAGCCATATCTATAAGTTGCTTTCGAGAGTCATTACGAATCGTCTCACTCGCAGGTTCGACGACTTCCAACCTCCAGAACAAGCCGGGTTCCGGAAAGGCTATAGCACCAAAAAACACATTCATACGCTGCGGCAAGTTATACAGAATACCAAAGAGTACAACTTGCCACTTTGCTAGGCGTTAGAACAGGTCCACTCGAGCAGAGCTCCGATTGCTCCAGTAAGGCGAAATTACTGATCCAGGATTGCCATCTCCCTGGGGAGACACCGTTCGGAACCAAGCTCCCCCTTGGCCACGCATCCCTCGGCGACGGTACGTCTGACACCTTGGATTGGGTTTCGCTAGATTATCTGCCACCACTGTAAGTAATTACTTACAATCAAGAAAATTACTTACAGTGGCGCCCAGGGTGCACCGTCCCTCCTACTGTTCTTCCCAGCGTATGTGAACATAGAGTGGGACGAACAGCAGGTGAGCACGCGTGGAGGATATCTAGCTCGCACCCCGAGAGAGAGCTGACATAACAAACAAGACAAAATATTAGGAACTAGCATTTCCTCTTTATTTATAGTAATCTGACAGGGGGGCAGTTACCAGATTTCATTGTCCTTCAAGTTTTAAGTCTTCCATTATGTTTTGCAGAAGTAAATTTACTCAATGCGCTTTTACTTACGCCATTTTCGCATTTCTTCTTCATGGACCAAATGAGTCTTAAAATCTAAACCGGCCACAGAAACAGTCTTAAAATAAGTATATGGTTTGTTCAGAGGGCCTACTAACAGATGTATAAATTTTAAATGGTAACTCAAAAATGTAAATTATGATCAAAATAGTCGGACTACATCTGGTCTTAAATTTGTGTTTGGCAACTTTCCATAGTCTTACTATTACGTATGGTAATTGGACAAAGCTGTACAACATGACAATAGCGAAACAATGCGGTAACCTAGAAATGTAAATAACTAACATATTTGGAGATTTTAAACTTATCACTATTATGGTTACGGCGAGTTACGATCTTTAAGACTTCGTTTTGTCATGATTTTAGAAGGTTTTTCTTATTTTTTAATAGCAACACTGGTAATGCCGTCTCTTGCCGCCATTTTGTTAAATTTAATAGGCTAATCTGTGGTAAAATTGGTGGGGGGTAGCTAGACTTGAGCCCGATTAACGAGCAAAGAGAGGTCATTCTTCAAACTAGCCTCGAGGGGATAAGTTCACTAAGACGTCGACTGTATCTATATTGTTATACCTGTACTATGCCTGTACCTGTAAGTTGGATCAATAATTATATGAGTGTTATCTGGAGTCTGCGTTTTCTTCATATTTCAGAAGCGGTAAAGTACCCACGTAAGTTTATTTCTAAACCTGATAATAAGAATAATTTGCTTATTCTGTGCTATAGTAATGCCAAACGAGTTATTTTATTCTCTTCACGCAGAGAAAGGATAAATATTCCAGATTCCATGTTAATGCGTATTTTTTTTTATCTAAATGACATTTTAAATACCTTTGCGGTGGATTGTGTTTTGTACATGGTCGGGGCTACTCTCCGACGGAACGGACATAAACTAAATCGCATTTGTGTTTTAATTGATTGTGTTCGTATACGGTCGGGGCTACCCTCCGACTATACTAACATAATTTAAAAAGTCTATATGCGTAGCTTAGTACTAAGATTTTACTAATTCGTGTTCGGGGCTACTCTCCGATCGTGTTGGTTAAATCTAAAGCGTTATTTTCGTATGGCACGATCATAGCGTACCATGAATCTGGCATAATATCTTGATTGTTGTTGTTTAATTTACATGATGTATTAAATGTGGATTGTACAGAATTAATGGAGATGATTGGCATTATTATATTATTAGAGTACTTGCTGTTTATGTTGTTTATAATCTTACACATGGAGCTAGGACCGGCAGTTTTGGCTGTGTACCTACATGTAATGTTTTAAGTAATTAGTGCTAGCATTAATTGGAGCTAGTTTTGATAGCCTTTACTGTGGCACAGAGTGAAATCACTTATGGCTACTAAATCTTGCATACAATCCATGTTTTAACGTGGTAGCTAATACCAACAGTAAATAAAAGAAAACTATAAGTTATGAAGCTAGTAAGAAGTAGTAAAGAGTAAGAATAATTTATGATTGGTTGCTCACATTTCATTTATCTTAATATTATTAAAATTAATTATTACTAATATTCCTTTGTTTTTAATGTATTGAGCGAACGTGTTGTTCTCTGGGTTGAGTGAGTCATGTATGCTTACTGGTTACCTACGTTACCTGGTAAGATTGGTTTAATAGGTACGTATTACTTACTTACAATTGAATTCTGGCTGTCTATTTATTGATATATTAATTAATAGGTACAAATTTTGTGGATTCAATTAATATGAACACCGTGAATAGCAATATAAATTGCTTGAACTATGAATATGAGTTTAAATACAAATATTTTTATATGGTATCTTTAAATATTTAAATATGAAAGTCTTTATGTGAATTTGGATATCTCTAATGTGAATATTTTTAATTTTTAATGATGAGCGAACAAATATAAGGTGTTCACTGGGTTGAGTGAGCAAGCTATGCATGCTCACTGGTTATAAGAGATACATTGAAATTGTTTGTTGAAATGCATTAAATTGAATTTGATATTAGGGGGCGATGTATGTATGTTGCATACACTCGTCGGATATTAGAGGGCGATGTATGTATGTTGCATACACTCGTCGGATATTAGGGGACGATGTATGTTTGTGGCATACACTCGTCGGAATTAAGGGGGCGGTATATGTTTGTGGCATACACTCGCCGGATTTTAGAGTACGAACGATGTATGTTGGTGGCATACATTCGTCTGAATATGTTTAAATGTTAAGTGAGTACGTTTCTCACAGGCTGGTTAAATGAGTACCTACTTATATTTCATACTGGTTTACTACCCGTATGGCCACTTTTAAGATTATTAGATTTAAATGAAACTACAACAGAACAAAGATAATTTCAAACGTTTTATTCTTGATTTTACAATACTCATTTTACATTTTTGCACTAGATAAGTAGCTCTTGATAAAAGAAATGGTTTTTGTAAATAATAAAGGATGTAGGTAGCTACTGTAGCTAGTGAACAGTATAAATCATGAATTTTCCTGAAGGGCATATTGTGTTGATAACCTAATGATTTTATTATAGAATGACACGGAACGATCTTTTGCCGATGAATAATGTATACATTCCAAGGTAAATAGCATCTGAGGACGAATACGGCCCGCGCCACCTGGTGCGCCGCTTGGTAGGCCTCCAGGGTGACGTGGCCGACCCAGGGGAGTCTTGAGCGAAGGAGGAATACCCTTTCTTCGTAGCTGAATCTGGTCAAAGAGGATTTGAGATGATGCAGAGCATTTTGTTTATGGGAAAGTATTGAAGTTGTTTTGATTAAAATGTTTCATGTTTATTTATTTGCATATCGAATAAAACTATTTAAGATTTAATTTTCATCTCGCATAACCGACTAAATTGATTGTAACACCCCCTTAAATAAAGTTTGTAAAGGTCTACCTAAAACAAAACAAAACTATAAAAACTTATCTTTTCATAGAATCATTTAGATGTTATCAAAATACTTTTAGGGAAGAATGAAAAGCCTTTTAAATCTACAGTTGCCTACGTGCTTGACATTGAGTATCTAGTAGGTACCACAGCTGTAGCAGTAGATACCTTTAAAGTATTATTGTCAATATGCGCTCTAATTATCGCAACATAGTACCTACTTACTTATAAAGATATTTATATACTAAATTATGTTTGCATCATTTCTTTTTCCTTGCATAATAAGTATCCACATGCTCCACAATTTGAGTAGGGGTTATTGTCTTATCTATTTAAGATTTTTATAATTACCTTAGTTTCCATTTATACGAAATCCATACCATATCTTGATTCTCATGAGTGGTCAATATCCATGAGCTAGGTTTGTTTTTCTATGCCTAGGTCTATGCCCAGGTGACCTTTACGCAGAACTGGATGTATTTCTGATCTTGATAAGATTGGACATGATGACGATTCACTTTTGAATAAGAGCACACTATTAAAGTCGCGAATTTAGTATTCCAAGATTGCGATTGGGTAATATTTTTATAAACTGTGATCTGTGTCACTTAGATTGTTATAGACCTTTTAACTATGGAAACAATATTAGTTTCTGGTATAAGCTTAACAATCTCCATAGCAGTGTTGTAGATACGGTGTACGTACGCATAGTTTTCGGGGTGTGTCTCTGAGGTACCTACCGGGTTCGATTCCCTGTCGGGTGAATGTTTAAAGCGGACTTTTCAACATTCTGCCCGATTGTATGTGGTAATCCCCGTCGTTGTTCCCAAATGCCATAACACAAGTGCTTGAGTTACTTAGTTCGGGATGGAAGCAATGTAGGTATGCAAAGATATCCAAAATTTACTATTTCCTATTACTTATTTTATTTTTTGTAACTTTGTTCAAGTGGGCATTTCGTCTATTATTTTTGTTATATGTAGCTTAATTTAAAAGAATTCACTATGCTTGACTTTTTAAATTTGAGTTTAGTGGCAAACTTAAATCTCAAATTTTGTTTAAATTCAAACTAAATTGTGGATGAGTGCTAGAGAAAGTTTATCAGGAACATACTTTTCCGAGTCTTCTACATAATTAGACAATAAAGCCATAAGACTGATTAGAAATCATCATTCTTTACATTTTTCTGGGAACGTCGAAGATTCTTTATCTAAGTACCTAGTTTGATAGATACATAGATTAATTATTTATTTGTACACAATATTACGAACGGAACAATCACACACGAAATAATAATAATAATACAAAGATAACAAACTGTTAACCAAATGGTGGCCTTATCGTCTTACTGCAGTTTCTTCCGGGCAACTCAGTTTTGGTTTAGACGGATGGAAAATTTTACAGCCAAAATCACTAGAAGCTATTTTGCTATTTGTGCGTACTGCGTAGTGTTCTAGATCTCTCTTAATGATTTAGATGCAAATCAAAAGCAGAAATACTTAGTTGCTTAGACAGCACTGCAAGAAGCATTCACTGATATCTATTCTAGTTGTTTTCATTAACATAGTGATGAAATTATGTTTTTAATGCAAAAACATGTAAACAGTCCATAGTGCATTTAAGTAGATCGTGTTTATTACACTGTCAAGTTGTAACTGATGTTTTCCTAATTAAGCAAAATAAAGTAAAACGATTATTGCTCAATCACACCTCTCAATTTATTAAAATGTTCTATACAGCTTCATGCAAACATTTTAATTCATGTTTTAAACTTGTTCTAACAAATAAAGCCACAAGTAACCACTGCTGTAGCATACCAAGTTAGTTTTGCCGTGTTTTTGTTGTTATTGGCGGTATGATTTATAATTAGTTTTTGAGGATTTTAATACTACCGTCCTAGTGTACGTATTGACAAAATATGATTTCAAATTATGTGAATCTAATTTATTGTTATTTTAATGAGAATTAATATCTTTATTAAACCAAAAATCAAGTAGATCTGTCAAATTTACCGTCTCATTTGGTAGGCTCGTGATACTAAAATTCTTAGCAGTTTACCATTCTCACGGACCTTTGAAGTTCCTTCACATATTGTGTAGTAATCATTTCCATATTTTTTTAGATCTGGTCAGTTGATCATTTGTTTCTACTATGGTTGAAGTTACTAAGTACCTTACATACTAATGTTTATAAAAGAATATGAGAATTCATATACTTACATTTATTTCTATTGATTCATTATCAGATACATCTATTTCTTTTGAATGATTAATAAAATTGATTTGGTTACTATGTGTGTTGTGAGTTTACTGCTTTCAGATGCCAATTGTAGCATCCAGTAGGTACTTATCATGAGCTAGCATCGAGTTAATATAATAATGAGGATCCCGCTACCCTTGAACGTACGAACCAACACAGCATACAAACTGGAGACAGCAGAGTGTACATGCTGTGGTAATGAGAGGAGATAATATGATACTGAAGGTGCAGATCACAGAGTGATCGTTGTTGTGATGATGATCATCGTGGGCTGTGGTTGTAAGTCGGATATTGAGACGAGTGGATCGCTGATACTGAAGTTGACTTATATTGAAGTATATATTATCATGTCATGTATCTTATCTCATTTTACTATTATGATTGCAAAAGCTTGTATGTTTGTTCCCCAATCACGGCTATCGGCTGGACGGATCTTTGAAATCTTTTGTCTGTGGAATAGCATATCGGCTTCTTTTGACCCCGGGAGGATATTTTATTCCCACGGGAAATCATCGTGTAGTTAATTCATTTGGGCGAAAAGCTGTTCATGATTTTACTTGTTCTATTTCTATCCATGGTAATATACTTCTTCATATCCCAATTATAATTATTAAATCTATTTACACTAATATTATTCATAGTAATATGAATATTTGTTGATAAGGTGCGGGTCATGCTCGTATGAGGATACCTTGTAGACATTTTTAAGTTTTGATATTAAATTGCGAACTTGTTTAAAATCATTAACTTATTCATTAGAAATGATAATAATATGATCTTTTGATTTTCATGTACGGAGTGGAACCATGTATTGTACTATTCTAACAGAGGCAGAGAATAGATGCATTTAAGATTTGGTGCTGGAAAAGAATGCTCTGGAAACCTTGGACAACTGGTTGACAAGTTGAAAAAGCAAATTGTTGCTGTGACGGTTCAAATTGTACCTGCGGCATCTTCACTATCAGTGTAACTTCCTTATAAGAATATTTAAATTAATCGGTAATAATGCCTATTACGAACATGCCTTTAAATAATTCCTTTAGTTGTCCTAATTCATATTTTAATTTAATACAAATTGTGCACTATGGTAAATACGTATCTATAACTTGGTTTGTTACTCATATCTGGGTAAAAATTGGTAACTGTGCAGAGGCCTACAGTTGTTTTTGTAAGGACTAAACTAGGTCAAACTTAGCGATAGTTAAATTCATCTAATATTAGGTCTTTAATCCTTTCATGACTCGTAGTTGCTTTTTCCACTATTTGAGTGAAGTGATAAGGGTGTCTAGTTATCAGGTTAAAGTTAAATTCTGTACCTACTTATTCCTAATGTAACATTCTTAGGGATTTTGCTTCTGACACCATCTAATATTCTTGAATGTAGCTCCTGACAATGCATTGATGTAAACTAGTACCAAGCTAATCCATTTTTCTTTTATGACCCATAACTAATGCTTATAGATTATAACCAGACTTTACTTTAATCATTCCATATACTTACTTACACATGATTATATAACAAGTATAGTTTCAAAATAAGTTTTCTAAGTAATAATAGTCGCTTGTTAACGAATGTCATGATTATGTTAATTTATACATTGATTCAAATAGTTTTAGATTAGTTTGTTATTGATAATTTATTTTATTTGATTATGTATTACTTAACGATTTACTAAAACAATATTTTCACGATAATATCTATATTCTAAACAAGTCATCGGCTTCCTTAAAAGATTATTGTTGAGCATTGTGTAATATAATGTATTTGTTTCAATTATGTTTTAAGTTTTAACTTAAGGTTTTTATCACTATAAGATTAACCTAAATAGGTACATAGTTGTAAGACTTTACTATTGAGAATAGTTGTGTATCAGTATATTAGCTGTATACTTACCTAATTAATTGATTCTAAATAATTTTTATATGTGCGTCGGGAGACAGCACGTTATCAGATGGCCGAATGTCATGATTTTAGAAGGTTTTTCTTATTTTTTAATAGCAACACTGGTAATGCCGTCTCTTGCCGCCATTTTGTTAAATTTAATAGGCTAATCTGTGGTAAAATTGGTGGGGGGTAGCTAGACTTGAGCCCGATTAACGAGCAAAGAGAGGTCATTCTTCAAACTAGCCTCGAGGGGATAAGTTCACTAAGACGTCGACTGTATCTATATTGTTATACCTGTACTATGCCTGTACCTGTAAGTTGGATCAATATTTATATGAGTGTTATCTGGAGTCTGCGTTTTCTTCATAGTTTATAGTATATACAATGGCGAAATCTATAATAATTTCACGAAGACAAACGGTAACCTTTTTCGTAATTTGAATGTCCACGGGCTACAGGACTATAAGCTTCGATCATATAAACCCTAGATACAGCGTAAACGCACAGAAAGTGAAATGTGCTGAGAATATGCGCAAAAAAATTCGAAAAAAAGGAAGAAAAGAGATGTAATATCATATTTTCAGTCAGTATTGAACGAAAGTATAATTGCACAATTAATTTAAAGTCAAACATGTACTGAAACTATCATAATTTCATTATTTGTACTAAAATATTGCAATATTCCTTGCCGCGCAACCGTTTCTTCTATTTGCCTTAGTAAGACAGAGATGCAGACATGACGAAATACGATTCGCTGTTCTAGCGTCGGCCGACCATCTGAGCTTTCCATGTAATAAGATCGTAAGTACTACCATGCCGACCGAATTTAAATCCAATTACTGTTGCTTAGGGTCGAATATCAAATGTGGTGACGGCAGTATTCGGAATTTAAATATCTATAAGTATTACTACTAATGACAGCGGTGTTGGAATCAGTTTTTCAAGCGCATATGGAATTCTGTATCTAGGGTTTATATGATCGAAGTTCGTAAGGCACGTAAAGCCCTTGGTTTGGTCCCGGCTGCGTTTGTCGTAGTTAATACCCACCAATCCGCTTTATGCCCGCGTTGCGGGGTATGGCCCATTTTCCTTATCTATCCGTATGGAAGGACGTAATGATGTGTAACAAAGAAGTTTATTTTTAGAGTAGCTTCGCTATCGCTTTACCAGTGTAGCTAAGGCCCTAGGATTTTATAATAAAAAATATTTTTAATTCTCTATTTACAGTTCAAAATGTAAGTGCCATATTTTATTATATAATTATATTAAAATTATAACTTTTATTTTCCACAGTAAATAATAAAAAAAATATTGTAAAAAATACAACACTTTAGACGTAAATGGTTCATCATCATCATGTCAGCCGAACGACGCCCACTGTTGGGCATAGGCCTCCCCCAAGGATCTCCACAACGATCGGTCCTGCGCTGCCCGCATCCAGCGGCTTCCCGCGACCTTGACCAGATCGTCGGTCCACCTTGTAGGGGGCCTGCCCACGGAACGTCGTCCGGCACGCGGTCGCCATTCAAGAACCTTTCCGCCCCAACGGCCATCGGTTCTCCGCGCTATGTGTCCCGCCCACTGCCACTTCAATGATGCAATCTTTCGAGCGATGTCGGTTGTTTTAGTTCTCCTGCGGATTTCATCATTTCTGATTCGATCGAGCAGGGAAATGGTTATGATTATACTAATTATTATTATTATATAAAGTTTTGTTTAACTTATAACGATAAAAAAAAATCTTATGGGGAAAATCTATGTAGTAAACCCCCACCTACCCCATTTATTACAGCAAGTTCACTATTTTTGAATTAAAATACCCTAAGTTCCTCGTATTTTATTTAATTGTTATTTTCAAAATAAAGAAATTAAATAAAGGATAAATAGTTGCATAGTTGACTATAAAAATAAAAAAAAAACAAAATACTCATTATTTTTATATTTTTTGGTTTTATACTTAGATTATTAATCTCCAATCCACGAATAATATTTAAAAAAATAAATGACATTACTTATAGAAGATTATTCTCAGGCTACTTTTTCAAAAAGTGAATCTATGCTCAAAACAACAACAAAAACATTGAAAAAATGAAAAAGTGAGGTTATTTTCACTCTTCACACATAAAAAAAAGACAAAGACAGAGTTTTTGGAAGATCCTGCCCTTAACAACGTCATTCGTTGCAGTGGGACTTCGCTTTGAATATGTTGGGAAATGTTTCCTTAATATTTAAAAGCCCGAGAAGCCCGTGGCACAGTATTTAGCCCGCTCGGCCTGCGATCGTCGAAGTTAAGCAACTTTCGCAATGGTCAGTCACGGGGTGGGTGACCAAATATTTATTATCTCGTGCTCCTCTGTGCTTCGGAAGGCACGTTAGGGCGGCCAACCCGACTTACTTTTCATACAAACGCTCTTACGTGATTATGGCGTTGTAACAGATCTTTCTTTGAAACATTTTGAACTAATAGGTATCTTATGCACTTTGTCTAGGTTTCTATCAAAATAAAAAATCTAAATTTTGAGTAAAAAATTCCGTATAAGCCTCCAAACATCAGATTTTTTGCACAAATTTTACCTGAACTTTGGGCGTTCATCACTACTCATAAATTTTAAAAGCAAAAAAAATATTATGATAGAAACCTTGCAAATGTAATGGAGATTCTAAATGACAAACATTTATTTCACAAACTTGTAATTGTTACTGAAAAACATGTAATTCCTAAAACAAATTTCCGCACACTATTTTTCGTTCAAAGTTATCGCGTTCTCACTTGCTCACTCACTCATTGTCATTGCGCTGGATGAAACAACAAGCTTGTCAACTTCTTATCAACAATGACGGGAAGGGCCATGGCCCGCTATTATTTCTCGGCTGCTTGCGTTACAAGTGCAACGAGTGAGATAGAAGATGGCTTTGGAAGGGAAATATTCCGATCTGTCCCCCTCCTCTGTCCCCATGGGGTGACAGAACGGACAAAAAAGTTTGATCTGTCCCCCTGTTACCGATGAGGGGACAGTTCGAACTTTAGTCACCTCGTTAATGTTTTATCTGTCCCCCTATCGGTATTAGGGGGGGCCCTCTTAGCCAATTAAAGTTAATGTTAATTAATGCAAGTTTTGGTAAGTATTTTGTTTCAAATATAGTGATCTTGCGAAATCGTGCTATTGTTAATATATTATTTTGTAATGATAAAATGAATTTGTAAATAGTTGACGAATAAATAATACTCAGTGATTTACTTCGGTCACAAAAGCATTTATTTTTCTTTTATAATAATACTAGCGGCCGCCCGCGGTTTCACCCGCGTGGTTCCCGTTCCCGTGGGAATATCGGGATAAAAAGTACATATAAACCTTCCTCTTGAATCACTCTATCTATTAGAAAAAAACGCATCAAAATCCGTTGCGTAGTTTCAAAGATTTAAGCATACAAAGGGACATAGGGACAGAGAAAGCGACTTTGTTTTATACTATGTAGTGATTATGTACCTCTGTGTCGACAGTTTTTCTCGATTTTAGTGACATTATGGCGATCTAAATAAATACAATAACAGACTTAAGTTAAATTCATTATTTTAAACCCTCGTTTTCACCTTAAGTAAAATAGTATAATAGTTTATACAGAACTTGTAGAATACTTGTAAAAAATTAACTCTAGCTAGTCTAATCAGTGCCGCTGAAGATATTTCTCCTACACATTCTTAATGTCTTTTAACATAAAAATTAAAATCCTATAATAAAAATATGTAACACTTATTTACTTATTCCAAGTAACTCCATCTTTTCATATTATAAAATGATAATGTATGTAAAACACATCTTTCTTATTTTTAAATGGGTTTCTAATAAAAGCAGAACGAGATTGTTTACTAAATTCAAGTTTCCGACAACATTGGTGTCTGTAATTAATTTAAACTTGAATGAGCGATTTTATGAGAGGCCAATTAAAAAAAAAACTTCCAATTGCTTCACTAGATGGCGTTGATCGAAGTATGTACATGTCTGTGGTATATTTTGGTATGAAACATATATAAATTAATTACTTTTTAAAAACCCAAAGGAAACTAATAATATATTAAATAAGTACTACTGTGAGGAACAGAATCGAAATAGGTTATTTTAAAGATTAAGGTAAATAAATAACATCTGTCTGACGTTCCGTTTTACGTAAAAAAGTCGCGTCAAAGTAAAATTTATAACGTTCCGTTCCTTCTAACTGCATAAGTGGGACAGCGCCATCTAGTGACTGAGCTTTCAGAAAATCGCCCATTGAAATCATTAATATAAAAATTCCTTCTTATATTATAAAAATACTGAAGAACGCGTAAATTTATGACTCAATATGGATGAAATTTTTCGTACATAACACACGAATTAAATACAAAAGGTTAAGTTTTAATCACTATATTCCGACGAGTACAGTGGGTTAAAGTGAGGCAGTTCCTCAGTAATTGAGGATTCCGGGAGTAGTGCGCTATGCTAGCCTGTTGTAAATATAACAAGTTTTTAGTAAAAATTTCATTTTTATGACAAGTTTTTTTGCTGACTGTACGTTAACGTATTGTCATCTAAACCAAACCAAACCTGTGTACAAAATTTCAGCTCCATCGGACACTGGGAAGTGCGTCAAATTAAGCTTGCAAGATTTGTCCCCCACTAAAAAACTAACTAACTAACATGGCAAGTTACTAAAAAGCTTGTAAAAAGATGTACCAGACGCGGGTAAAGCTACGTTCACAGTCACAGCTATCCCAATAAATAGAAAGAAAACTGTCGACACAAAGATGAAGGTTGATCAAATTGAGATGTGATAGAGGCAGCCTACCTATATCTTTTTTGTTTAAATGTATATTAATACTATTATATTATTATTATTATTTTTGGACATATAACTATTGTTTCGAGACGTTCATAGCGGATGTTTGACATGTGTAATTTTTAATAAACGAATAGAATTTTGTAAATATACAGTTTTTTATTTGAAGTTTTTTTTCCTGGTTTTAGAGGTTTTCAGTTTAATTCGTAGTATAAAGCTGGCGATAAACAAGATGTTAATGGCCAATTTCTGTTTTACCTTGTATCTCCAAAATAATTGAAAAATTATTAAACAGAAGACTTGTAAGATATCTAGTCGACCATGATATTTTGTCGAGTTCGCAGTACGGCTTTCGGAAGGGTCTATCAACGCAGGATGCTATCAAGGACTTGGTCAGTCTAATCGTTGATAAGGTTGACAAAGGGTAACACAGATGTATAGCTGTGTTTCTAGACCTGAAGAAAGCGTTCGACGCAGTTTCCATTCCCATCTTAGTTCAAAGGCTAGAAGAAATAGGCATAAGGGGTACGGCTCGTTTCTTTATTTAAAAATTATCTTGCAGAAAGGAAACAAGTAGTTAAAATTGACACTTTGAGGAGCAGTGAAGAGGATGTCACACACGTGGTTCCACAAGGAAGTATCCTTGGTCCGACACTTTTCTTGGTTTACATTAACGAACTGTGCAAACTAAATGTTGGAGGACAAGTTTTCAGTTACGCTGACGACACTACACTTGTCTTTTCTGACTCCTCTTGGAAAGCCGTGAAAACTAGAACAGAATTGGGACTTGCTAAGGTGTTTATTTTTTTTATTTTTATTATCGACAACGGGGTAGCACTTAGCCTTCATTACACCTGATGTTAAGTGGTGATAAGGCTGAAGGTGGAAGCGCACTACTCCCGGAATCCTCAATCATTGAGGAACTGGCTATCTTATCTCTAACTTCCGGAACACAATAATGCTGAAAACATCATTGTTATGGCGTCAGACTTAGATAAGATGGTGGTAGCTAGCCAGGCGGACTAACAACAAGTCCTACCACCAACCAAACCGAATACAATATGTACCCCCACTGGGAATCGAACCCGGGACCTCTTGGCCTGAAACCGGTGGTGTGAACCACTAGACCACAGAGGCGGTTAGATAATTGGCTTAATGCGAATCTATTGACACTAAATAAAGCTAAAACTAACTTTATTTGCTTTGCACCAGTCTGAGATCACATCCGCCTGATGAATTTCAACTGAAACTTCACGGTTGTAAAAGCGTCCCGTTTGATGAGGGTTGTATAGTCCGTTCGGTTAGATAGTGTCGGTACACCCGCACGGCATTGTGGCAGAGCGACACTATCTAAGCGAATGGACTATAGCTGTTATAGTATTCAAAAGGTCACTACTTTAAAATATCTTGGTATCATACTAGATCAGCGTCTATCCTGGCACCCACAAGTCGAGCTGGTAATAGAACGTATACGTAAATTAAAATGGATTTTCAAATCTCTGCGTCACATCATGGCAAAAGAGCTCCTTACCAAGATTTATATATCCCTGGTACAATCTATTATTACATACTGCATTCCTGTGTGGGGGGAGCTACGAAAAGTAAAATGCTTGAATTAGAACTTGCGCAAAGATTGCTTCTTAAGATCATGTAGGTACTTTAAACGTTACCTTTACCCTACCGAGGATCTTTTTGGTTTCTGTGCTATCTATTAGACAATTGAATCAGGTATTTTTGAAACAACATGAGTCCACTTTTTGGTGAAATTGACTTTTTTGCATTTTTATGCTGACAATCATGCCATACACCCATAGCTTAATTGAAACAACACAACTCCTTTTCTTTCCATATTTTTTAAATTGTGATATTTTTGAAACAACACTTGTCCAGCCTACTTATTGTCTAATTTCAAAATCTATCGCAATTTATACTTCTTTTTGGCACAAATAAAAACTTACCAAAGAAATGAAGCAATCTATCTAGTTACAATACATCTATCTGTCAAATGAAAGCGATTTGAAATTAGACAAAAGTACCATGGACTTATGTTGTTTCTATAATTTCTTAGTGGTCGACAGCTGTCCATCATCATTATTCTATTTGATTGTGATTGTACTTTGGAAATAAGTAATTTCGGTTATTTTCTGGATAAGATTTTTTTCAATAAACACAAATTATCCAACATATTGTCTTTCATTTTCAGAGAAATTCTAGTAACAACATAAGTCCACCACTTTCGATGCAATTTTTTTCATTATTGTGATATTTTTTTACTATAAATCATACGTAAGAATATGTAAACTTGTGCATATTTTATATTGTCTGAACAAAGACATCATGTTTTCCTTCAAAATTTTTCAGTATTTAGTTTTTTAGCTCTCCTGAAAAGTTCGGTCTTATGGACTTGTGAGATTTCAAAAATACCTGATTCAATTATACCTGTTGCATACTACTTTAACTTTTCACAAAACCACGCCTTATGATCCTACCTAAGTCAATGATGCGAAGAAGGAATGACATAGTAGTTCCCTCTCTTCAAATACGCACCGAGTTTGCCAGACGACAATATCCTTGTCATAGCATTCATATTTACAACTACATAAGCGAAAGCTTTTAACAGTAAATTATACCCTATGTCGATATACAAGTGCAAGAAAGTACTTACAAGTACCTATTAAGCGTGATGTTAGTGATAGGAATTCACACTGATAATAATGAGAGGCGAGCGGTAGTAGGAAAAACTGATCGCGCATAATACCTGCTGGGGGCCAATTCTGCTAACGTTAAGTCATAATCGTGTCTCAATCGTCTTTCAATTGTAGTTCAATTGTAGTGCTTTTTTACACACTAGTTACAAGAAATGTGTACTTTTTTCACCATACTACTGATGGTCACACCACACACTACATTTACATTGCATCATATTGTCATAATTCTTGTAACTAGTGTGTAAATTGAAACACGATTATGACTTAAGGCGGGCATTCCCCAAAATAGAGAATTTTAAATTATGGATTACTCGCAAATCACAAGTACTTAAAACTTGGAAAAAATATATGTTATTTTACAGTTATAGGTATATCTAGTGCTTCCGGCCGTATTTTTTCGATTGGTCATATTTTACTGTGTCAAATAAAAACCCAAACATCCGTCTAATCGTAATCCAAATATCGTATTACTTGCGGTATACTTGGTTTTAGCTAATGAAAAATATACGAAAATAATTGTCTTTGATTAGCCG
Organism: Crambus lathoniellus; assembly: GCA_949710035.1. Lineage (NCBI taxonomy): Eukaryota > Metazoa > Arthropoda > Insecta > Lepidoptera > Crambidae > Crambus > Crambus lathoniellus. The sequence continues at coordinate 2,253,140 of OX453319.1, forward strand.
AGGGATTCTGGCCGTCATAAGTGTAAAATTTTTATTATTTAATTTGTAGTTGAATTTTAAGTGATTTTCGATTCGCGGGGCGCTCGCGAGTTCACAGTTCACTGCCGGCTGCCGCTGCGTCCGCGCTAAGTGTATCGCGCGCGGCCGAGCAAGCGTTAGCGTGCCTATTTCGGTCGGGATTCATCGCCTTAAGCAGCGTCCAGACTTGCGTCATGACATCGGACCGGACTCCGTGTCATTGTACAAGACTTGTTACGCTCAATGTGGACGGTCTAGGTTGTGCTGACACGATCACAAACCATGTACGATGAAATGTTAAACACTCGTAACATTTTGGCGTGTCAGAACACCGTGTCTTTATCATGCATCGCTAGTTTTGTTGGGCATGCGCTGTGGTAATACTGTATCAATGAGACAATGTATTATAAAGACATGGTGTTCAGACACGCCAAAATGTTACAAGTGTAGACGCATGGTGTCAATCGAACAAGACTGCGTGGCAAGGCACCAGGGGGCCAAGCCTGCTAACGTTAAGTCACAATCGTGTCTCAATCGTGTTTCAATTGTAGTTCAGTTGTAGTGCTTTTTTCCACAATAGTTACAAGAAATATGTACTTTTTTCACAATACTATTGATGGTCACACCACACACTACATTTACATCACATCATATTGTCATAATTCTTGTAACTAGTGTGTAAAAAAGCACTACAATTGAACTACAGTTGAAACACGATTGAGACACGATTAAGACTTAACTTTAGCAGGCTTGGCCCCCTGAACTGCTGAGTTCAAAGATGGAATAAAAAATAAAGATTATAAGTATTTAATATCTACTAGCTGTGCCCCCGACTTCGTCCGCGTGGAATTGTGACTTTCAGCAGCATTTTAAATTTTTAAGGCTAATTCTTTTGCATATACTTTTGACGACCGATTTGGCGCACGGGTAGGCTACCCACCTTCTGCGCCAGTGGTCTCGGGTTCGATTACCGAACAAGACAAATATTTGTGTGCATGAACATGTCTATTTGTCTTGGTCTGGGTGTTTTCTATGTATATTAAGTATGTATTTACAAACAAAAAGTATTTAAGTATATATTTATCCGTTATCAAGTTTTCCATGATACAGTTTCGTAATGAAATTAAAATGGGCTTAGATAATTGGTGTGAATGTAAGAAGTTATTTATTTATTTATTAGTTATTTATTTATATACACTTTAGGTCGTCCGGGTATCGCAAAGAGGGTGCATAAAAATAACACTGTTTTTTTCAAAAAGTGAAAAAAATCATAGCTTTCGAAAAAAGATCTAAGACGAAAAAACAAAAACTTGTCTTTTTTTTGGAAAAAAAAAGTTTTTTCTGCCGCTTCGCCGGCCGCTGCCTTCGCTCGCTCGGCTCGCGCTGCGTTTTGGTCACAGTTCCAACTTAACCTAACCTCTTGGTGGGGGGGCTGCGGCCCCGTCCCCCTGCTTATGAACTTATAAAGTAAAAAAAAATTTTTTTGAGTCCACAGATGCTAAAAAAAATTTTTTGTTTACCATTGGATGTCTCTCAAATACCTTTGGGGACTGAATTCAGAACTTATAAAGTTAAAAAATTTTTTTTGAGTTAACAGATCTCAAAAAAAAAGTTTTTTGAGTTAACAGATCTCAAAAATTTTTACCATTTGATGTCTCTCAAATACCTCCGGGTTATTAAAAGGGTATCAGAAACTTCGATACCCTTGTCATGACCCCCATGACCCCCCCCCCCCCCCCCCCCTGGATCCGCCCTTGCGCCTCGTTCCGCGCGGTACTCTTTTTCATCATTTTTTTTCAATTCAATGAGAAATCGGGTGTTTTTGGCTTGTGTAAAATTTTAGAATGAGTAATAAACTGGAAGTTGGATTTTTTAGTAAAATACTGTCTGGAAAAGTACCTACTTACTTACCTACTTATCTAAGTAAATATACAGTACAGTCACACAAGTGACAGTGTGAATGCATGTCTTATCTTCTAAATTTGTTTCGTTTGTGTTACCTACCTACTAAAGCTAGTTTTTATACGAGGTATACTTAGGTTACCTACACCATCCTACACGAAAGAGGTACAGTCAACAGCACATCAATCGTTACAGTGGAGCATGCATGTTAAACAATTTGCTTTGTTAAACGAAATGAGCCGTCGACTATAGTAGGTACACAGTATAGTATAATATATACAGAAACTTTCTGTACTTATTTGTAATTGTATTGGAATATGATGGTAAAAAATATGTCATAAATACTTATACAGGGTTTTAGTTTAAACAAGGGACATACTTCAGGGTAGGGAATGCAATCTCGATTCGAGATTGACAAATCGAGATCTCGACTCGCTTACGATCGATCGATCTCGCGAGATTTCGATATTATCGAGATTTCTAAAAAAATGTGTTACATTTACAATATCTTATATAAGATGCGCAATAAACAGCTTCTCGCCTTTTAAGTAAACAGGGACGGACAACATCTTTCCTGCCCTTCTACAATAGAGGGATCAGCAACTCGTTGCGGACATTACCCATCTTTTTCAAGCCTGCTTGGCGCATGGCTACATCCCACACCCCTGGAGGGAAGTCAGGGTAGTATTCATACCAAAACCTGGTAAGTCCGACTACACGAACCTGAAAACTTTCCAACCCATTAGCCTTTCCTCCTTCCTGCTGAAGACCATGGAAAGGGTATGTGAATGGTTTTTACGAGATACAATACAATCTGTACATCCTTTACATAAGCACCAGCACGCCTACAGTGCTGGCAAATCCACAGAATTGGCACTCAATGAACTCGTCAGTAAGATTCAAAACAAACTGATATGCCTTGGTGCGTTCCTCGAAATTAATGAGGCCGTTGATAAGACTACCTTCAGCAGCATTGAGAAAGCGCTGGTAAGGAGAGGTGTCAACAGATGCATTGTCAACATGCTTTGCAACAGACTGATACAGGTATCCGGTGATGGAAACCAAAGGACGCATGTGGCAAGAGGAGGCCCCCAGGAAGGCGTCCTCTTTCCACTGATATGGAACCTGGTAGTAGACGACCGGCTCTCACTCCTTAACTCAAGTCACTTTTACACCATAGGCTACGCTGATGTCACCATCCTAACAATAGGTACTCAAGCATAGTCTGGTGGCCCAAAGCTGCTCAGACTGTAGGAGCAAAGAAATGCAGAGTCTTTTACGACAGGCCTGCTGTGCTCTCACTGGCTGCATGAACTCTGCTCCAATTGCAGCGCTGGAGGTAATGCTTAACCTTACTCCACTGCATCTTCACGTGCAACAAGAGGCAAAAGCAGCACTTAGACTGAAACACCCAGGTACCCTCAGGTTTCCAAAGGTAAGACACATAAAGGGCAACCTGGAGGAATGGTTGGACATACTCCTTGTGGAGGCGTTGTGTGATAAGGTCAAACCATCCTTCATCCTTGATAAGAAATACAAAATACAACTGGATGACTACTACAAAGCTCTCAGGCACAACACAGAGCGCTTCTGATATACACCAATGCCTCCAAGACATCTAATGGAGCGGGGACAGGTGTGTTCTCAGAAGACTAAAACATACAAATTGCGCTGCCACTAAGGTCATACAACACCGTCTTTCAAGCTGAGTGTATGGGCATTTTACTGGCAGCTCAAGCAGTCGTAACCAGGGAAGTAACCGACTATGATGTGCTCTATTGATTGTCATTAAATAATAATAAAAAGTTTTCTCAATTCGATGCCCCATTTTCCATGGAATTGAGATCCACGGAATTGAGAAAATATTACAATTCGTCAAATTACTCGAAAATATTATAAATTACAACAATTTCAATAAAACATTCTGGCAGATATCAGTTAAACACTCAATTAATTTACCACAATTCTCATTAAATATTTCATAAACAAGATTAATGTCGCACACCGATATTTTCAGTTATTATATTTATCTTTTGCTTGCCTATGGTATAGTGTACAAAGTCCTAGCCGAAGCTCCATACAAAACTGAAAAAAATCCTTTCTTGGTGGCCGCTGGGGGTCGTGGCCAATGTTGACAGTTATCGGCCGGACAGAAACTACCGATTACTTAGTACAAAGTTTGGTATTCCACTTATCAAAGATCTTGGTCCAATATGCATTTGATCCAAGAAATTGGACGCATATTGGACGATTTTGACGTCCAATTTCATACATTCGACCTCCAATTTCTTTGATAAGTGGAATACCACCCTTTCATACGTGTATATTATTATGTTTTAGTATACACACGTTCCTATCCGACCTCCGATTCGGTCTGCTCGTGTGTAGCGCAGATTTGGTCTGAGCAGACCAAATCGGAACGTGTGTAGCGCAGATTTGGTCTGGGAGCAGACCAAATCGGCTGTCGGATCGGAACGTGTGTAGACACTATCATCATCATCATCATTTCAGCCGTACGACGCCCACTGCTGGGCATAGGCCTCCCCCAAGGATCTCCACAACGATCGGTCCTGCGCTGCCCGCATCCAGCGGCTTCCCGCGACCTTGACCAGATCGTCGGTCCACCTTGTAGGGGGCCTGCCCACGGAACGTCGTCCGGTTCGCGGTCGCCATTCGAGAACCTTTCCGCCCCAACGGCCATCGGTTCTCCGCGCTATGTGTCCCGCCCACTGCCACTTCAACGGAGCAATCCTTCGAGCGATGTCGGTCGTTTCAGTTCTCCTGCGGATCTCATCATTTCTGATTCGATCGAGCAGGGAAATACCAAGCATCGCTCTCTCCATTGCTCGCTGGGTAACCTTGAGCCTTCTTACGAGACCCATAGTAAAAGACCACGTCTCGCTTCCATAAGTCATAACTGGCAACACACACTGATCAAAGACCTTAGTCTTGAGACATTAAGGAATTTTGGACGCAAATATATGCCGGAGCTTCCCAAACGCTGCCCATCCGAGCTGGATTCGACAAGAGATCTCTTTCTCGAAGTTGGACTTACCTAATTAGATTGTCTGTCCTAGGTAGACATAGTGGTCAACAACTTCGAGTGTAATGTTCCCAACATTAACTGGAGCGGATGCATCATGAGCATTGGACATGATTTTCGTCTTATCCATGTTCATCTTCAGACCCACTCTTTGGGAAGCATTGCTGAGATCTTCGAGCATTGTGTTCAGATCTTCCAAGGTCTCAGCCATGAGAACTACATCATCGGCAAACCGCAGGTGTGTTAGGTAGTGTAGACACTATACTTATCCTAAAATCGGGTTTGGTGGGTATAGTCACTATAACAAACTAGTTTTTCCTAGGCCAAATCAGTTCATCGCATTGACATTTCAGAGAGCGAGTTAGCCTCGGAAGTCCTGTCGACCACGTCACAAAAAAATAACCACAAAATCAAAATTAAAGCGGCTATATTACACTACACGTTATTCAGGGCCCTGTGGCAATGGTGGGCGTTGACCCTAACTAGGGAGCTGCTTATTAGACTACATGTTATTCAGGGCTAGTTAGGACCCTATCTCAGTTGTGAAGTGACCGTCACAAGTGTTGCACACCCACTGTAATGGCACCTACGTTGTTTAAAGCCACAAACAATTGCCAGTGCTGTAGCCCTTGCAGTTTCTAGCATGACATTTTGTTTTTATCCACAGCGGGGTAGCACTTAGCCTTCATCACACCTGATGTTAAGCGATGATAAGGCTGAAGGTGGAAGCGCACTACTCCTGGAATCCTCAACTACTGAGGAACTGGCTATCTTATCTCTAACTGGCAGAACACAATAATGCCGAAAACATCATTGTTAAGGCGTCAGACTTGGATAAGATGGTAGTAGCTAGCCAGGCGGACTAAGAACAAAGTCATACCACCAACCAAACCGAATACAATATGTACGTACCCCAACTGGGAATCGAACCTGGGACCTGTGAGTCTGATACCGGTGGTGTGTACCACTAGCACAGACAGAGGCGGTTAAACTTAACAATTAAAAAAAAAATTAAAAGAGCTGGTTAAAGAAATACTTAAAATTACGAGCCAAGTTAACTACACCGCAATTCTTTTTCCCACAGATAAACATAGATTTACTTATTCTAAAAACCTTGCCAACCTGTAAGCATCAGGTTGTAGGCAAAATGCATCTATAATCTCAATGAGATATGCTAAAGTTATTTTTTTTATTCACGACATCGCGAACAATGTCGTGAATAAAAAAAAAAAAAAAAAATAACTTTAGCATATCTCATTGAGATTATAGATGCATTTTGCCTACAACCTGATGCTTTATTCACGACATCGCGAACAAGCCGTTGTCCTCGGAGCAATACGAGGGCATTAACCCGGCCCCAGGGGGGATAGAGTCCACTTCTCTGTACCTCACTGGGGTAATTCCTGTCCGGCGCGTCCACGTCGCGGGGGTGGGCACCACACATCTCAGTAGGTCGGGGTGTGTTGGTGGCGGAGTTCGGCAGGGACCCAGTTCTGCGGGGTATAACGCGGAGCCCGTGCCCAGGGTTACGGGTGAAGACCACAACGGCTGTGAAGGCGGAGATGGCATCCATCGGCACGGCGGAGCAGGCGGAAGTGGCAAACCCAACATCGAGCCAACCTCGCGTATTGTGGTAACAGGGTCTGTTCGGAAAAGATCGACATTTCTGAACGCATCCCTAATGTCACGTCAAATTGACATTAGCTGTCACTTGAAGTTGACAGTTCCTCTTGATTGGAATTCTTGAAAAAACATGTCGGATAAAATTTTGCTGAATTGTTAAAAACCGCTCGCGTTGAATATGCCTGGCATATCGAGTTTGAATTGAATCCTGAATTATCCCTGTCATCCCGTTTTGTACGACCAAGATTTTGACGCCATCGTGACGATCGGGCCGGTCGCGGTGCTGTGAAAGATACTTTTCCACCACGCGTTGTTGTCGGGACAATATATCTTAATAAGCAAGCCCCGCGTGTGTCGTTGTGTATTGGTGAAGCGCCCAGTGTCTTGGGACCGCTGTGTAGTATTTGTTTTGTGAGTAAGGTGACGAATTGGTAAGGTCTGCAGAAGAAGAAGGATTTACCAGGGGGCGCGCTCTCTGTCTCCGCTGCCCGAGACTTTCGACACCACAGACCGTATGTAAAATCACCTTACTTCACATTAAGTCGCTGTGTATCGCAGTTTCAATAGTTCAGTTACATCCCGGCTGAAACCAAGTTTTGTCCGGAGTCTATACTCATGATAACCTTCCACTGCGCCATGCCGATTCCGCGGGTCTAGGCAGGGGTGTACTGAACATTGTTTGGTAGCAAGAGCGTAGTTTGAAGGCCTGAGAGGCCCACGCCAAAACTTTGTCTATTAATCAGTGCCGTTTTGATGACCATCTGGTCCGGACTGGATTAATTTGTACTTGTAAATGGTAATTAACTTGCATTTGAAAAGTAAAGGGCATTCCTTTGTTATTGGTTCCATGTCTTGTAATTAATTGTCATGTATTGAAGTTCCAAAATGTAAACAGATGCCTTTCTTTGTTCATAATAATTATTATTTAGTTTTGTTAGCAAATTTGAGGTGTGAATATTGACAAGTTGTTGCTAAATAATAGCTAATAAAAAGTTGTCCTAAAAAGGCTTGGGTACTTAATAAGCTTGCACTCAATACTTAGTGAAACTTAAATGATTTAAGACATTATTTACACATTGAAACTTATTGAAACTTGTGCTTTGAAATAATTAAAATTAACTTGTTGATATCCAAGTGAATTTCAATAGTCAGTGATTTGTTTGAACTGAATAACTTTTTGACTTATAAAGGCAAAGTTAATTTGTGTCTAAGTTATAACCTCTTGAGAGTTAGAGTTATAATTGTATACTTGGGTTTTGTTGTTTTCTGATAACCTCCAAATATTTGAGAGTTTGTGTCATTATAAATACTTTGTTGTTGTAATATTGGAATTTTGTGGTTATTAATAACCTCCAAATATTGGAGATTTTGTGTTATAGTGAATATTTTGAATTTGTTGTTTTTGTTGATAAATTTGTGACGTTACAATGACGGCCTCCTCTGCTAAAGCCAAAATACGTTCTGAGTTACGGTGGTTAGCTTCTGCGGTTGCATTGTTGGATCGACCGGATAGGACGGAGGCCTTGTTGAACAGATACGTAGATCTGCCCATACGTTTGGCTGTTGTTGATGAACAGTATGCCTTATTTTTGGAAAAGACTGTTGAGGCCGATGTGGAAATGCGACAAGAAGTCGGTTTGGATGTGGACCAGTGTTATGATTTTGCGGACAGAATTACCCAGGTGGCTCGACCTTTGCAAGTGGCAAGAGAGACTGAACCGAGCCCGTCCCCGGTCACATCTAAGAGTATGCCCCCTCTATTTGCTAGATTGGCCCCCTTAGATTTAAGGCGTTTTGCTGGTCGTCTAGAGGACTGGGAGGGCTTTATTAATATTTTTGATAGTCTCGTACATGCCCGGGATGATTTGACCCAGGGCCAGAAGTTGGCTTACTTGTTATCCGTGTTGGAAGGGGAGGCCCTTGAATCGGTTCAACATTTGGCCCCCTCGGATGAAAACTACCCTATTGCTAGGGATTTGATTGCCCGTCGGTACCAGAACGTACGACGTCTGGCGGACAACCATGTTGCCGCCATTTTGAATTTACCCCGCGTTGCCAGCGTGATGCACTTGAGAGTGGCTTTGTTGAATCCGCTGTTGGTTGCCTACAACGCATTAAAAAACTTAAAACTCCCAGTGGAGCAGTGGTCGTTTTTGTTACTGCACATTGTCCTGGGAAAGTTGCCGGACTCTGTTAAGGTCCGTTTTGAGCAGCAGTATGGTGGGGATAGTGCGACTTATCTGCCACCCTTCTCGGACCTCTTGACGTTCCTGGAAGGAGAGAGTAGACTGGCAGATAATTCCTCTCTGGCCGGTCCTATGGGACCCGAACGACCTGTGCCACAGAGTAGGTCCCCCACCGGACCCCCCCGTAGGGGGCGTATGGCCCCTCGCGCGCCCGGCCGCTATGCCGCCGTCCAGGAGACCGCCCGCTGCTTGTACTGTCGGGAACCGGGTCACAGCACGACCCGTTGTGATAAGTTCCTCGACCAGCGCGTCCAAGGCCGTCGAGCGATCGCGCGACAACGGACATGGTGCTACTCGTGGTTGGGCCTGCACATGCAGCGCGAATGTACCCAAGCGCACCCATGCCGCTTTTGTAAGGGCAACCACCATCCCCTCCTCTGCATGAACAGCCCAGAGGGCGGCGGAGCGCCGCAGCGCGTCGCTGCAGGATCACCTCGTATGGGTGGGGGTCTCGGACCCCCCGCGGTGTTTGCATCCCGCAGCAGTTCTAGTGGCCACCAGAGTGGCCCCAGACGCTCTCCGCCACGTTTGGAGCCTCAAACGGGCGGGGGTCCAAGGGACCCCCCCATGGGAAACCGATCCCCAAGGATGGGGATGAGTCATGCGAGCGTTGCCGGAGGTCGTAGAGGCCCCCCGTGACGTTTTGAGCCTCGCACGGGCGGGGGTCCCACGGACCCCCCCATGGGAAATCGGTCCCCAACTAGGGGGTTCGATTTTGCGAGCGTTGCGGGAGGTCGTAGAAGCCCCCCGCAACGTGTTGAGCCTCGCACAGCCGGGGGTCCCCGGGACCCCCCTTCTGAAAATCGGTCACCGTGCCCCCGCGACTATGGGGCGACGTACACGGTGGGTGCTAGGCACCGATTCTCGCCGCCGCTCGCCGAATACTCGCGTTTGGAGCGGCGCCCGCCCCGTCTTCAAGGGGCCGGGAGATATAACCCGCCTGATACCGGGCGAATTGGACGTAGGCAGTATGTGGGAGAATGGGACCCACTGGATCGCTATGAGCGACCCCCTTACCATGGGGGGACGTCTGGGGACCCCACATACTAGCAATCAACGTGTTTACGGTCGATTGTAGCCACCCCTCCAGAGACCGTTTTGTTGCCCACGGCCTCTGTGCTTGTCAGGGGATTGAATGGCGACCTTGTGGAAGTTCGCGCCTTGTTGGATTCCGGTGCTCAGGGGTGTGTTGTGTCATCTTGGTTAGTTAGGCGGTTGGGCCTCAAGGTGCACCCCCACACGGAAGGCGTGAGAGGTGTTGGCGATGTGAAAGTCCCCGGGTTGTTAGGGCATGTTGACTTCACATTTACATCACGTAATAAGTCCACGCCAGGCATTAAGACCTCGGCGATTGTGTTGGACACAGTTGTTGGCCGTCAACCTTCAGTTGACTTGGGACCGAGTATGTTGTCTTTGGTGTCTGATTCCCCACTCGCCGGATCCAAATTTCTTCCGCCCAGGCCCGATTGATGCTCTCCTTGGAGCCGATGTCCTGGGGCGAGTTTCGTTGACGGGGAAGCGAGTTTTGCAGCCAGATGGCTTGGTAGCTCTGCAGACGACACTCGGTACAGTTGTGATGGGCCCTGCTCGCCGCGTTTTGGATTCCCTTGATGAGGATCGCGGTCTTGTTTTTAATGTGTCTCTCTCCGAAGTGGTGCAGAAGTTTTGGGAGGTTGAGGAACCTCCACCAGCCCCGCGGGTCGACCCAGTAGCGGATGAATGCGAGTTGTATTACCAGAATAACACTGGTCGCCTCCGCTCTGGTCGTTTGATCACCCGTCTCCCCTTTCGTGCCGGCCGACCTCCTCTGGGCGAATCCCGACCGCTAGCGGAACGTAGGCTAGTGGCGATGGAGCGTCGCATGAGCAAGGATCCGGTCTTCCGCCAGAAGTATGTTGAATTCATGCGGGAGTATGAGGAGTTAGGGCACATGTCCGTGAGCGATTTGGATTGGCGCTCCGTTGAGCACTTCTTTCTGCCGCACCACGCCGTTTTGAAATCCGGAAAGATTCGGGTGGTCTTTGACGGTTCGGCTCCCACCTCTACTGGAGCGTCCTTGAACCAGTGTCTGCATGTAGGTCCCAAGCTGCACACGGAGATCTCAGACATTTTGACCAACTTCCGGCGGCACCAAATTGTATTTATGACTGACATCCGGATGATGTTCAGACAAACGGTCATCCATCCAGAGGATAGGAGGTACCAATTGATTTTGTGGAGAGAGAGTCCTAGGGACCCCTTGTTGATTTATGAATTGAATACGAATACGTACGGTTTGGCTTCGAGCCCGTTTGTTGCGATTCGTTCTTTGTTGGAGTTGGCCGAGAAGGAGCGCTTGAGATACCCTCGCGCCTCCGCCATTTTGGCCAGTGACGTCTATGTGGATGACATTTGCACGGGCGCCTCATCTGTCTCAGAGGCGATTGTCCTGAGAGACGAACTCACCGCCCTTTTGAAGTCGGGAGGTTACGAGTTGAGGAAATGGATATCCAACTCGCCTGATGTACTGGTAGGTTTGCCCGAAGAGCACCAGCAGGACCCCCACCTATTCGAAAATGTTGATAATCCCCATGTGGTGACCGTCCTTGGCGTACAGTACAAACCGGTCTCTGACACGTTCACTTATTGTGTGGATTTACGACCACCGAAAGTCTGGACCAAGCGTTTAGTATTGTCTACTGTCGCACGTACCTTTGACCCCAATGGGTGGATTTGCCCCGTGCTGTTTATGGCCAAGTGTTTCTTGCAACGGTTATGGGCTACGGGTGTGTCGTGGGATGAACCCCTCTCGGACGAGTTACTCCGAGATTGGTCGAGCTTCGTTTCATCCCTCCCCGAGATTAATGAAGTGCGTTTGCCGAGGCTATTCCTCCCTTCTGAAAATTGTAAAGTTACTCTTCACGGCTTTTCCGATGCCTCCGAACGTGGATTTGCTGCGGCCGTGTACCTCCGCACCGTTACTGTTGACGGAGTTGTTGCTGTGCATCTGGTGATAGCGAAAAGCAAAGTCGCTCCCCTTCGGACTCGTCATACGATCCCGAGGTTGGAATTGTGTGGAGCTGCCCTCCTAATGCGTTTGTTGAACCACGTATGGCTCACATTAGGTCGATCTATTAAGATACAAGAGGTTTATGCTTGGACGGACAGTCAGGTCGTCCTTTGTTGGTTGAAGGCTCCGGCGCACACCTTGGACGTGTTTGTGGCCAATCGAGTGTCGCAGATTTGTAATTCCGACATCGAGTTGATTTGGAGACACGTGCCGGGAACCATGAATCCCGCGGATTGTGCGTCTCGGGGTTGTGTAGCCCCAACCCTAATTAACCACCCCCTCTGGTGGGGCCCACAGTGGTTGATGCGGCCTGAGTCGGAGTGGCCGCCCTCTCCAGCGTTGTCGAACGTAGCCGTTCCTGATATGCGGGCATGCGTCCTGGAGACTAACCCCGCCGGGGAAAAGGATTTGTTGTTGGATCGGTACAGCTCCTTACAGAAGCTGCTTGGTGTTACCGCTTGGATCAGACGTTTTGTGTACAATTGCAGAAACCCACGCGCGAGGCGTGATTCGTCGGTTCTCACTCCGGACGAGCGTAGGGACGCGCTCTTGTTTTGGGTCCGGAGAGTACAAGCTGATAGCTTTGAGTCCGAGATGGAAATTTTGCGTTTAGGCCGTCGCAAGTTGAAGGGCGCGGTATCGCGATTAAATCCCTTCCTGGACGAGAGTGGGCTTTTGCGAGTCGGCGGAAGACTTCGAAATGCGAACCTGCCGTATGGAGCTCGTCACCCCCTTTTGTTACCTAAAGCCGGACATTTGACTCAACTGATAATAACAGATCGCCATGTGAATGCACAACATGCTGGCTGTAATGCTTTGTTGGCCATTTTGCAGCGTGAATTTTGGATTTTGTCTGCTCGTCGAGCCATTCGCACTGTGGTTTTCCGTTGCCTGCCTTGTTATCGATTGAAGGCCGCGACCATGCAGCCCCAGATGGGTGATTTGCCTGCTGATCGCGTCACGGAATGTAGAGCTTTTGCCGGAGTCGCCACCGACTTCGCCGGTCCCTTTACTGTAAAGGCTTCGAGAATGCGTAATGCTAAAACCTATAAGGCGTACTTGTGCGTGTTTGTGTGTTTGTCCACCAAGGCTGTCCATTTGGAAATTGTCTCGGAATTGTCTACCGAAGCCTTTGTCGCCACCTTGAGCAGATTTGTTTCCCGTAGAGGACTGCCGACATTGATACGTTCCGATTGTGGTACTAATTATAAGGGAACGTGTAATTATCTTAAGGAAGTAGTTAAGTTTTTTGTTGATAATAAAATAGACATTGGAACCACCCTCTCCCGGCGTGGGATAATCTGGAAGTTTAGCCCTCCAGCTTGTCCGACCTGGGGAGGAATTTTTGAAGCTTGTGTAAAGGCTGCCAAGAGACACTTGCGTCGCGTGATTGGAGAAACTATTCTCACGTTTGAGGAACTTGATACGGTATTTTGTAAAATTGAGGCCGTCCTCAACTCGCGACCCTTGTGCCCGTTGTCTTCGGACCCGAATGACCTGGAAGCGTTGACCCCAGGTCATTTCTTGATCGGACAGCCCCTTTTGGCTTTGCCTGAATATCCGATTCAGGATGTAGGATCCCATCGTTTGTCGCGATACCAACTTTTGAGACAGATGTCCCAAAACTTCTGGGCACTTTGGTCGATGGAGTATTTGCATATCCTACAACAGCGCGTGAAGTGGACAGATAAAACCTCCCCACCCCAGACTGGCGACCTCGTGTTGATTAAGGATGCTAACCTGCCGCCCCTATGTTGGCGAAGGGGGCGCATTGTTAAACTCTACCCCGGAACTGACGGAGTTCCTCGTTTTGCTGAGGTTTTGGTTCGAGATTCGGTTTTGAAGAGAGCAGTTAGTGGGCTCTCCCGATTACCCGTAGATTGACGTACCGTTCTTAACGGTCCGGGGCGGGGGGATGTTCGGAAAAGATCGACATTTCTGAACGCATCCCTAATGTCACGTCAAATTGACATTAGCTGTCACTTGAAGTTGACAGTTCCTCTTGATTGGAATTCTTGAAAAAACATGTCGGATAAAATTTTGCTGAATTGTTAAAAACCGCTCGCGTTGAATATGCCTGGCATATCGAGTTTGAATTGAATCCTGAATTATCCCTGTCATCCCGTTTTGTACGACCAAGATTTTGACGCCATCGTGACGATCGGGCCGGTCGCGGTGCTGTGAAAGATACTTTTCCACCACGCGTTGTTGTCGGGACAATATATCTTAATAAGCAAGCCCCGCGTGTGTCGTTGTGTATTGGTGAAGCGCCCAGTGTCTTGGGACCGCTGTGTAGTATTTGTTTTGTGAGTAAGGTGACGAATTGGTAAGGTCTGCAGAAGAAGAAGGATTTACCAGGGGGCGCGCTCTCTGTCTCCGCTGCCCAGGAGACTTTCGACACCACAGACCGTATGTAAAATCACCTTACTTCACATTAAGTCGCTGTGTATCGCAGTTTCAATTGTTCAGTTACATCCCGGCTGAAACCAAGTTTTGTCCGGAGTCTATACTCATGATAACCTTCCACTGCGCCATGCCGATTCCGCGGGTCTAGGCAGGGGTGTACTGAACAGGGTCTTGTTGGAGTTACCTTACCAGGCACGGTAATGTAATAGAGCAGGTGGCGGAGGAGATCCAAGTGGTCCAACGGTAGCGCTCATAACCCTAAGATGGGCCAGTGCCTTGGCGTCAGGTGGCAACCGGCCGTAAAAACGTATAGCCATTAATATTTCCTTGTCCAAATGAAAGCACAACAAAAGAGAATGAGCATTAATACTAGGGCGTCCCCCTCAAGCGACGATCGAGTCAACATAAATGCTAGGGCGTACCCCTCAAGCGACGGTCGAAATGGCACGAGTATATCCCTGCGTTTAGGAACCTGGAATGTAGGTTCTATGACTGGCAGAAGTGCCGAACTAAGTGACATCCTTCAAAGAAGGCAACTAGATGCATGCTGTGTGCAAGAGACCAAGTGGAAGGGTACAAAATCAAAACTAATTGGAAAAGGGTACAAGCTTATCTATAATGGTACTACTTCAGGTAAAAACGGTGTCGGAATCATATTATCTGAGGGCTTAACACAAAGACTGATAAATATCGAACGGGTCAGTGACAGACTAATAGCTGTGAAGTTGGCTCTCGAAAAACAACCTTGTCTCAATATAATATCGGCATATGCTCCACAAAGCGGAACGCATGACCACGATAAAGAAGCTTTTTGGGAAGATCTTTACAACCTTCTACAAAATATCCCACAAGACGAGTCGGTACATTTGGGTGGTGATTTAAACGGCCATGTTGGTAACATCAATACAAACATAGAGAGATGGCATGGAGGTGTCGGTGTTGGTTCTCGTAACAAAGACGGAGACACAATAATTGATTTCGCATCGGTATTCGATCTGGCCATCGTTAACACTTTCTTCAAAAAGAAAAAGGAACACCTAATTACATACAAAAGTGGAGGCCATGAAACCCAAATTGACTTTGTTCTTGGTAGACGCAAACATCTAGGCAACTATAAGGATTGTAAAATCATACCGGGAGAGCCACTAACATCTCAGCATCAGTGGCGTGCATTGCATATAGGCATTTAAGCAGTGCCTACCTCGCAAAATCGAAAAAATTACCATTAAATTTTAGTATCCGTGCTCCCCAATTATTATTGGTTGAGCTTACTAAATTATGATACTTACCTAATTTTTATTACTTATAACCACTGACCTCTATTTATTCGTGCATAAAACAAAAACTTCCTTCATAAAAAACGCGCAGTGCGCGACAGTAGGCAGTTGCCCGTCTGCCTACTTGAATCCTATACAATTTACTATCACTGGCATTAATATTTTTTATTTAAATGAATACGACGAAATAAAAATGTCGTACTTCCCACGCGTAATACACTGACGTTCGACCTTCGCAATTTATCACCCTTAAGTAGGTATGCCTACAAAAGCACCGGCGGCGGTGTTTATATTTAGTTTTGTTTTTTGTCCAAAGATGGCTCTGTACGTTTCTACATGGCGGTGATACTTTGTTTACTCTATTTACATATTTTGCTACCAACCTCCTGTTGTCCTTAATTTAATTGTTGTACAGTATACATTGCCGTTATACTTCGTTGGAATCGTTGGTGGTTTTATACACTGACTAAGGCACACGCCACATCACATAGTTCGTTAAAAAATTCTTTGAAATTTTGAATATTCAAAAATTTTTTTTTTACATTTCTGCCTTGCCTATAGGTTAGACACCACGCGGCGTATAGTGCCTACCTATTCTGAAAAGCAATGCACGCCACTGCTCAGCATAGATTACTAATTTCTGTATACAAACTTCCTAAACCTATAAAGACAAATCGTACAATCAAATGGGGATCATTAAGAGGATCTGCGGGAGAACTGTTTACAGATAACCTGTCTAAAGGCCTTGGTTCAATGGATACCACCACCATTGCATCTAATGACATGTGGAAAACCTTTGAAAACCTCTGCATAAGCATGGCCGAGAAATATCTTGGTCGAACACGCAGTAAAATAGGACCAAACAAAGAAACAAAATGGTGGAATGCAGAGGTCAAAGAAGCTGTAACATCAAAGAAAGAGGCTTTTAAACTGTGGCAATCGACTAAAGATGACACCGATTTCGAAAAGTACAAGGAAACCAAAAAGCAGGCGAAGAGGCAAGTTGCAATATCAATAGCGGAAACAAACTCCGAATTTTACAGTAAATTAGAGTCAGCAAAATCGGAATTGGATATTCACAGAATTGCAAAAACCCGTAACAACAATACTAAAGATATCACAACCATTAAATATATAAATGATAACGAGGGCAAATTACTGACAGAGGCTAAAGACGTTAAAGATAGATGGACGGATTACTATAAGCACCTTTTAAACGTGACTCACCCTAGAAACTATAATTACTGCAAGCCTGAGACAGTGCAGGGACCACCCCAAGATATATCCCTGGAAGAAATAAAGACAGCGATTCAACAAATGAAAAATAACAAAGCACCAGGGCCAGACGAAATACCAGCAGAAGTCTGGAAACATCTAGGAGACTGTGGAGTGATATGGCTGCACAAACTATTCAACAAATTGCTACAGGGTGACTCCATGCCCGACTCATGGCGCAATAGTTCCCTTATACCATTTTACAAAGGAAAAGGAGATGTGAGAGATTGTAGTAATTACAGGGCCATCAAACTGATGTCTCACACGCTTAAAATTTGGGAACGTATTTTAAATAACAGGCTAAAGATTCAAAGATTCAAAGATTCAAATTTGTTTATTCAATTTAGATTGTTATTTACAATACTTGTGAACGTCATAGAAGCTACGCCATCGGTTCGCAAACCCTACAGCGGGAGGCCTTGGAGAAGAACCGGCAAGAAACTCCAAGGGTTGTTTTTTTCTCCCTGTCTTATTTCATACAGGGTCGTCAAATTGAAAAATGACCTTAACATGGTATGACTAAGGTCAGTTTCCATCACAATTACACAATGGGTTATGATATATTACAGTTAAGTATAGGCGAACTAATGATCATAGCGGTGAACAATTTTCAGTTACTTAGGAACTCTACTTAAAGCTTTAATATTAGTTTAAAACAAAAGACAATTCTACTATATACTGCAAGTTGCGCCATACATGTTTCAAATGTAATTCTTAATAAAATGAATAAAAACAAAAGAAAACACATTTTAAGGCAAGCAGATAAGAGCAGACCCATTCCCACTGGCAGCACCCGTTCACGAGCATGACGCATGAACCAGCCATCGCTTCGCTCAACCATATTTTAGGGAACGTAACGACCCGCCTCACACGCCACCACCGTAGAAATGTTTTAGTGAGCATGACATACTCAAACTGCCTACCTTAAATGACCGAATTAAAAGCTTAACTAATATAAACGGTAGGTAATAATATAAAATATAGGACACGACTCACAATATCATACTAGGAACATTTGTTACGAGTGTTACGACCAAGGTGTTTTGTCGTTCAAATAATCATTTACAGTGTAATAGCCTTTTTTGAGGAGGCCACTCTTTATATGATTCTTAAACTCTAGATATGGTAAATCCAAGATATCACTTGGGATTTTGTTATATATGTGTATACCTTGACCAACGAAAGATCTGTGCACCTTTTCTAAACGGTACCGAGGCATTACGAGCTTGTTTCTATTTCTAGTATTACGATTGTGTAAATCACCATGTTTGGTATACAAGTTAATATTGCGACGTACAAAAAGAATGCAATTTAATATAAATTGAGATGCAGCTGTCAGTATACCTATTTCCTTGAACTTGTCTCTAAGCGAAGTTTTGGAGCCTAGTTTATAGATGGCTCTGATTGCTCGTTTTTGCAAGATGAATATAGCATTAATGCCAGCCGCTAATCCCCACAAAAGAATGCCATATGACATGATGCTATGGAAATAACTAAAGTATACAGTTCTAGCAGTATCAACATCTGTTAGCTGTCGTACTTTTCTAATAGCGTAGGAAGCAGAACTAAGCTTACCAGCTAATGTTGCGATATGCGCATGCCATTGAAGTTTCGAGTCTAAAGTTACACCCAGAAAGATCGTTGATTGTACTAAATCCAGTTTTTCGTTGTTGATTACAATTTCTACAGGTACCGTCTGTACATTTGGCAGAGAAAAAAGTACGCACTTTGTTTTCTTTGCATTAAGCTGCAAATTGTTAGAATTAAACCAACCGAGTACTTGTGACAGTGCTTTGTTTACATCGTCAAAATTGGTTTTGTTTCTGTCTATGTTAAATATTAAAGAAGTATCATCTGCAAACAACACAATATCACAGAAGTTTTTGGCAAAGAAAGGCAAATCATTAATATAAACCAAAAATAGAAAAGGGCCTAAAATAGAGCCTTGAGGTACGCCTAGTTTAATCTGAGAGCCGTTTGATTTCACTCCATTAATGTCAACTGTCTGAGTTCTGGAACTGAGATACGACAGTATTAGTTTCTGGGCATTATTTTTTACACCGTAATGATTTAGCTTCAACAGCAGCGTCCGGTGATCAACACAATCAAAAGCCTTGGATAAGTCGCAAAATATTCCAAGAGTATTTTGCGACTTTTCCCAGGCATCAAACACATGCTTTAAAAGTGCAACCCCAGCATCCGTGGTTGACTGACCCTTCATAAATCCGAATTGTTTGCTATGCATGAGATTGTTTAATGAGAAATGAGACAATAATTGCTCTAGTATTATTTTTTCAAATATTTTGCTTAAGGCGGGTAATATTGATATTGGTCTATAATTGCTTGGGTCTTCTTTGTTTCCTGATTTAAATAAAGGTATCACTTTGCTAAATTTCATTAAATCAGGAAAAATTCCTTGAGCGATACACTGATTAAATATAATAGCAAGATAAGGGGCAATAGCATGAATAATGTTTTTAAGTACAGTAACAGATATGCCCCATAAATCAGTGGTAGTTTTCATTTTAAGTAAATTAAATGTTTTGATTATATCGCTCGAATTAATTTCTTTAAAATTAAATAATGAACTACACTCAGACACATGTTTTTCAAGAACCGAGACAGCAGAAGCTGGTGAAGAATTCAAATTAGAGGTGGTTACTAATGGTATATTTACAAAAAAGTTATCAAAAATATTAGCAATTTCTGTTTCAGAGTTTATTCTTGCGTTATTAATGTTAAGCGCTAGACTGTTGTCATGTTGTTTACCTTTTCCGGTTTCACGCTTAATAATATCCCAAGTTGTTTTGATTTTATTATTTGACTTTTTAATTTTATCCTTTAAAAATATAGACTTTGCTTTAGAACATGCTTTTTTGAAAATCTTAGAATATTGTTTTACATGTTCTACGAAACGAGGGCTGTGATTAGTTTCTCTTAATTTATATAGTTCATACAGCCTGTTTCTACTTTTATAAATACCTGTCGTAGCCCATTCGCAAAACTTTAACTTCTGGGTGCATTTAATCGTTTTAGACTTAAAGATATTATTGAACTCATTCGTTACTAATTCAAAAAGGGTTCCATAAAGCGCATTAGGATCATTATGCACATATGGCATCGTAGAAACTTTATCAGCTACATTATTTTCAAAATTACGTAGTCGCGTTTTTGTAACGGGCCTGCATTGTACACTTTTAGGCGCATCAACAATATCTAATTCATAGGATACCTTTAATCCGTAATGGTCGGATGTAATATTTTTAACGACTAGTTTGTTAGTCGGATCAGACTCCGAAAAAACATTATCTATGCAAGTGGCTGAATGAGATGTTACCCTTGTGGGCTCCAAGAACTGATTAATTAAATTAAAAGAATTGAACAAAGTTAATATTCGTGTAGTCAATGCACAGCTTTCGAGAATATCAACATTAAAATCGCCACATACTGCTATTGGTTTATTTTTTAACTTTAACTTATTCAACACATCCTCCATCACCGATTCAAATGTTTCAAAATTACCTTTAGGTGGTCGGTATACACATACAATGACTAAGCTTTTTAATTCTACACATGACAGCTCGACATGACGTTCTATAGAAAGGTTTACAATATCCTTTCTTTCTCTGTAGCTTATATTATTTTTTACGAAAATTAGAGAGCCGCCACGCGTTGTTGTCTTCCTAGATAATAAATTTGCTAACTGAAAATTATTCACACTACATGACAAATCACAATGATTCAGCCAGTGCTCAGTTATACAAATGACATGAATGTCATTACATTCTGCAAATAATTCTAACTCTAAAACTTTGCCAGACAGGCCCTGAATGTTTTGACATAATACATTAAGGCAAGAGGGCTTGGCTGTTGTCTTATGTTTTAGTTTAAAGCCGATTTAGAGACGTTTTCACTTTGTAAAGAAGTGTTTATATTATTTAAATTAATTAAATTATTATTAGTAGGTAAGCTACTAAAATCAGAGTCAAAAGACTTTGGCTTGCCACCTTGAAAGGTGTCTTGTAAATTAAAAGCTAACAATTTAGCTATTTTTGTCCTAAACCTATTTGCAAGATACATAGTATCCGATGTCAAAATAAAATTATTAATAAAATTATTAATATCAAAATATAAAACCTTGTCACTATGACAATTTATCAAGTTGAACAAATATGAGTTTAACTCATATATATGCTGATTCTGCTCCCTAGTTAGGTTTTTCGCGTAAGGAAATGAGCTAATTACTAATTTACAGCCGGTTTCAGACTGTAGTTTCAATAAAAAGTTAATATTCATCAAGATTTCACGTTTCCTAACTTGGGAGCTGTCGCCACATAAAATAATTATGTTGGTCAAACTATCTATTTCATACAAAGATAAACTATGCACAATATCTTCAAAAGACTTCCCAGGTGTACATACATTTATAACATTTCTATTATATATATTTTTCATCGTTACTCCTAGACCTTGTCCCAGTTTATCTGAGAAAACAATAGTTTTTGTGTCTTTTGACTTGCATGAGGTTGCTGATTTAAATGACTGTTTGCAATAGTTACTTTTTAAGGTCTCTATGCAGGTTAATGAATGACAGGGGCTCTGAGGTGTCCGAATTATGTTTTCCTCTTTAGAGAAATCATTACAAGTATCAATTTGACTATTTATTAAAGAGTCATATCTCTCCGCGTTATATTTGCAGAGTTCAACTAACTCTGTGGCAGATTTGATGTGTTCATCAATTTGTTTCTGCGCAGTACAATATTTATTTTGCATTGACTCAAGCGACTCACGCAAATTTATTATATTTAATTGCAATTGTTTAGTGTCCCGGTCATACATTTGCCTGCTTTCAGTTAATTTATTACTGTAAATTTCCATTGAATCCAAAAGACTAATTCTTTCTTTCCGCAAAGCAATATTTTTATAAAAACAATTATTTTTCTTAATTAACCTTCCAGTTTTCTTTATAAATTTTCGAATATTTATATACTTCTTTAATTTATTAGCACCTAAAATATTAGGTCTGGGTGTAACGCAAACACCAGCCGTTACAGCTGAATTAGCTAACTGAATACCAGGCGAGAGCATTAGCTCCTCAAAAAGGCTTTGAGCGCATTATAACATTAACACAGAACCAATGCGGGTTTGTATCCGAGAAGAGCTCCACGGACGCTATTCAGACGGTCCGAATATTGCTAGAAAAGGCCAAGAACAGCAAATCAAACCTTCATATGGTCTTTATCGACCTGGAGAAGGCTTTCGACCATGTACCGCGTGACCTAATCTGGGAAGCCCTCAGACAACAATTAGTACCGGAGTATTATATCAATATCATTCAAGATATGTATAAAGATGTCACCACACAGGTCATAAGTCCGGCAGGTAAGGGCGAAACGTTTGAGATCGAGGTGGGAGTTCATCAGGGTTCTACTCTCAGTCCGCTGCTCTTTAACACTGTCATGGATCATCTTACGAGACAGTGTCAAAAGCCTTTGCCTTGGAACATTTTGTACGCTGATGACGTTGTTCTGATTTCTGACAACATAGAAGACCTCCAGCTTAATTTTAATTCCTGGATTGAGGCACTAGAAATAAATGGCCTAAGGATCAGTAGGAAGAAAACAGAATCAATGTCATGCATTTTTGATGGTGTCACCGAATCAAGTAAATGCAAGATCTCAATAGGAAACACATTTATACCACCCGTGACCCAATTTAAGTATCTGGGATCTATACTTTGCAGCGATGGCCAAATCGATAATGATGTTACTCACAGAACTACAACTGGATGGATGAAGTGGAGACAGCTCACAGGCGTCATGTGTGACAGAAAAATGCCTCTCAAAATCAAAGGGCAGCTATATAAGACAGCTATTAGACCAGCTATGCTATACGGTTCCGAATGCTGGGCTACTAACAAAAACCACCTAAATAAACTGCACACATCAGAAATGCGTATGCTGCGCTGGTCAGCGGGCGTCACACTATTAGACAAAATCCGAAATGAGTACATCAGAGGAAGTTTCAAAATCGCACCTATCGTAGAAAAGGTTAAGGAGAAACGCCTGAGATGGTATGGACACGTTCAAAGACGAGACCGAGACCACATGGTAAAGCTTGCCCTAGACATACCAACGACGAAACGTTCGCGTGGAAGACCACCCGCCACATGGTTGACGACGATCGAAAAAGATCTAAAAGATACTCATTTAGATAAGGACGCAGCACAAAACCGTGCTAAATGGAGGATGCGGACAAGGAAGGCCGACCCCAAGTAAATGGGACCAGGTCTAGTAGGAAGAAGAAGAAGACGACATCGCGAACAACTGCACTGACATGAGACGTACGTTCAACTCGCTCGTCTTGCGACGACTGAGCTTCCTAGCGCCCTGAATGCTATTACACTGTACGGTTTTAAGGGAGTCAGTGAGCTAGGTCGACCGGACCAGCCCTGACACCCCTTTTTTTTACCCGGGGGAAATGCCTTCGCATTACCCCCCGCACGGGGAGACGAGGGGGTTATGTGGGGCTCGAACCCACTAAGACTGAGGCTACGGGACAAGTGTAGCAATCGCCGCGCCTTCCGCCCTGTGTCCGCGTCCGTGGTTGACGCACCCTCTCTTCGTCTCGGGACGTCGACAAAACGTCCCACGTCCGGTGTGGCGCGCCGGGAACACAAGGCGCGCTCCTCCACCATGAGGGCTCTGGTGGACGACGAAGTTCCCCGCTCCGCCGCTCCAGGGACTCCAGGGAGAGACGTCCTTAGGACGTCTCTCCCTGGAGAGGCGCGCGGAGTGGCGAACTAGCGGGCGCTGCCCTTTTGGGTGCTGCCCCTCGGGGGTTTCTGGGGCCGCCACCTCCATAGACATTCATGTAATTATTTAGTTATGGTCTCCAAGGTCTCCCGCTGTAGGGTTTGCGAACCGATGGCGTAGCTTCTATGACGTTCACAAGTATTGTAAATAACAATCTAAATTGAATAAACAAAGGAAATCATTAAAATTGGACCAAAAAAGTATAAGTGTCGGCCAGCGAAAACAAATTGCACATTACTATTGTAAACAGTGTAACGATAATTTTTTGTTACGACGTCAACAGTGTATGATTAGTGGCCAAGCAGTTATTCAAGTTTGAAAATGACATTTTATTCTCTTTATTTTCAAACTTGAATACAGCTTGGACAAAGTGCGGCCAACGAAAATAAATTGCACAATACTATTGTAAACCATGTAACAATCATTTTTCGTTATGACGTCAATATTGTACGATTAGTGGCCAAGCAGTTATTCAAGTTTGAAAATGACATATTTTTCTTCATTTTCAAAATTGAATAAAGTATGAAGCGTGACTATGATCTCCTTTGAATCTTGAATCTATGTTTTTAACTCTGTCAACTCAAGAGCTATAATAAACTCTAACTACTTATAAACTACAGTGTTTTAACTAGTGCTATCTTTAACTTTCTCTACTATCCAACAACAACTCCTCATTAATTGAGAAGGCGCATATATCGTGCGAAAGGAACTTTATTAAGTACCTATTATTTACGACCACGCACTACGTGGCCGTAAAGGACCGATAACTATTGGAAATACTTTTCAAAAATAAAGAAAATGTGAATTGGTGCCAAACCCCACAAATACGAGTCTATTCGGTCTATTCCTTCTAAATTCAAAATTCTAATTTAAAAAAAGGTTCTGATTTTTGCCAACTAAAGAAGGGCTTGAAAGATAAAAAAATAAAAAAAAATAAAAAAATCTTTATTGCACACAACGAAAGAAATACAATTACAAGAAGACAAAATAAAATATAGAAAACAGACAATAGGCGGCCTTATTGCCTAATGGCAATCTCTTCCAGGCAACCTTGGGTGAAAGAAGAAATAAATAGCTAGGAGAAAAGGGGAATGGGTGCAAAAACAAGATAGGATAAAGAAGGTTTATACTATAGGTGGAAAAAATAATAATAATAAATAAAATACCTGACTGATACTCATTCGATCCTGTACTGTGCGGCTGTTACAGCTTGTCGTGTTGCTCATGTCAAATTTCCAAATACTGACACAGCAACACGCCCTCGCCTGGCTGTACCAGCCTGGCAGTGTAGGATTGAGCGTCGTATCAGTGAGGCTAGGGTACTCATCGGTAAGCTCAGCTGCTTTAGGGAGGGCAACATGCGCCCTAGGGTCATGCGCTTTGTGAAACGTGCATTCTTGGGGACTGGTATTAGTCCTCAAAATTATATTACATGTGTCACAGAGCGCATCGACTTCCTGAAGCAGAAAATTTGTGCATGGGCTAATCGTATTCGAAGGTATAGGGTGCGAGTCGATCGCTTTACTCAGAACCGCATGTTCGAGAGAGATCAACGACGTGTTTATGCATCCTGGGAGCGATCGTATCAGAGTGATACTGATATGCATCGGCCGGATGATGAAGCCATGATTTCTTTTTGGCACAACATCTGGTCCGTGCCTGTCACTCACTCTGGCGCGTGGATGGAGGATGTTGAGCGTTCGTGTGAGCTTATACCTGATATGAATGAAGTAACCATTGACTACCAAGACGTAGTTTGTGCAGTTCGTTCCTTACCCAACTGGAAATCTCCAGGCCCGGATGGACTGCACAATTTCTGGTATAAATGGTTACCTAGCTCGCACGTTTGCTTAGCATCTCAATTTCAATGTGCTTTATTATCTCGATCGCTTCCAGAATTCATGACAACAGGCATAACCCATCTGCTCCATAAATCTGGTAGTACTGCGGACCCCAAAAACTATAGACCAATCACCTGTCTGCCAACAATTTATAAAATTCTTACGTCCATTTTGAGGTCGAAGATTAATGAACACATTAATCAAAATTCTATTATGGTCGCCTCTCAGAATGGATGTAGGAATGGGGCCCGTGGTACTAAGGAGCTACTCCTCATTGACATGGCTATTAACCAACAGGTTCGTCGAAACCGAAAGAACCTGTCGACTTCCTGGATAGATTATAAGAAGGCCTATGATTCCGTGCCGCATTCGTGGCTCATGAGGGTGCTGGAGTTGTATAAAATAAATACAACTCTACGCACTTTCTTGATATCGTGCATGCGAAAATGGAGAACGGTCCTTTTCTATCCAGGATCTCGACGGATTCTAGGTCAGGGCGATCCTATAAAAATAGAGCGAGGTATCTTCCAGGGTGACGGTTTGAGTCCATTGTGGTTCTGTCTCGCCTTGAACCCTCTGAGTACACTTCTCGAGAGTTCAGGGTTAGGCTATCGTTTACGGAGAAATGGTCAAGTAATATCACACCTGCTGTACATGGATGACCTGAAACTATTTGCCCATAGCAGTTCTCATTTGACAGCGTTACTGAAGGTTACTGAAGCTTTCAGTAATGCCATTAAAATGGAATTTGGTGTGGACAAATGTGCAGTCATGCATGTAAAGCGTGGTCAGATAATGGAATCTACGGGTATACAACTCTCGGATTCTATTCATCTTAGATCTCTCTCCGTAAACGAAACCTATAAATATTTAGGTATGTCACAGGCATTAGGCATCAACGATGCTGACATGAAACAGTCGTTGCGTGAGCGTTTCTTGGGGCGCCTTTCAAAAGTCCTTAAAAGTCTTTTGTCTGGCGGAAACAAGGTTCGCGCATACAATGGATGGGTCATGCCGGTACTAATGTATTCCTTCGGCATACTTAAATGGACTCAAACTGAACTGGATGCCCTGGATAGAAAAGTTCGTACATTGCTAACAGCACACCGCATACATCACCCACGTTCATCGACCATGAGATTGTATATCCCGCGGAAGTGCGGTGGTCGTGGCTTCTTAAATGCTAAGACATTGCATAACCGCGAGATATGCAATCTTAGGGAGTATTTTCTCCAAGTCGATATGGGGTCTCATAGAGATGTAGTTGCTGTTGACAATGGACTGACTCCTCTATTTTTAGCAAAAGAAAACTGGCGCAAACCTGTAGTACTTAGTACTTCCGACCGCAGCACTGTGTGGCAAAGCAAGGAGTTACATGGCAGATTCTACCGAGCTCTCCATGGGCCCGACGTAGATTTATTAGCCTCAGTATCCTGGCTCCGCTTCGGTGATCTTTTTGGCGAAACCGAAGGTTTTGTCTGTGCAATTATGGATGAGGTTGTGATGACGAATAACTACCGAAAGTATATCCTAAGGGATGGCACAATGGATATTTGCCGAGCGTGTCATCGTCCGGGTGAATCCCTTAGGCATATAATCTCCGGTTGTTCTCGTCTCGCAAACGGCGAGTATTTGCATAGACATAACCAAGTGGCCAGGATAATACACCAACAACTTGCTCTGAAACATAGTCTTGTGGCATCCGAGGTGCCGTACTACAGGTATGCACCAGAACAGGTCCTTGAAAATAGCCATGCCACATTGTATTGGGATCGATCTATCATTACAGACAGGACTATTGTAGCTAATAAGCCTGATATTGTATTGATAGATCGACACGAACGCCGCGCGATAATTGTTGATGTCACTGTTCCCCATGACGACAACCTTGTGAAAGCTGAAAAAGATAAAGAAAACAAATATCTTGATTTAGCTCACGAGATTGTTGACATGTGGGACATTGATTCAGCAATTATTGTTCCGATAGTCATATCTGCCCATGGTCTGATAGCCAAGAGCCTCGATAAACACCTTAAGAGGCTTGCGTTAGGTGGATGGATCGGGAGTCAGATGCAGAAGGCAGTACTTCTGGACACGGCCCGTATAGTGAGAAGGTTCCTGTCTCTGGATCCTTAACCATCGGTAGCCGGGACCTTGATCTTGCTGCCGTTGGGGAACTGCATTTTTGTATTTTTAAATGTTATATTTTTTAGTGTTATACATTGTAAAAATTTAATGTTTAGAAATATAATTTTGTAAGTATTTAAAATGTAATAAAGGGAATAATAAAATAAAATAAAATTTAAACATTTAAAAAATATATATATGTTTATATATATAATTACATAGATAAGGACAGGAAATGACTCCTAACTTGATCTCCAAAGGATTTTAGAGTCTGAGCCATTCTGATACCCTCAGGAAGTGCGTTCCACAGACGAACTGCATGGACCGTGAAGGAGTAGGAAAAAAGTCAGAGGAGTGACGTGGGATATCAAGTGCAAAGTTAAAGGAAGACCGCAAGGTGCAATGTACAGAAGAAGGGCGAAAGGAGAAACATTCTTTAAGGTAAGGAGGGGTAGAAGGTAAGAAAAGAATAGGAAGAGTTGGAAGTCAGGGCCGGTAAATCCTACGGTTGCCATGGAGACTGTAAAATTAAGAAATATAAGTGTTTTATAATGAGTGACAGCTGTATCCGGTTGTTTCATAATGACCATTATGAAACAGTTTTATTTTTACCACACTTTTATTAGCTTCACATGTAACTAAGTCACAATGTAAGAAAATCTTGGAATTCAATTTTAACCTACTTCTAAGTGACGTATTGATTTGAAACTTTGCAAGTCTATATGAATCCGATGACAATACAATAATTTGCTACCATCGAGCTGATCTGATCATGGAGTCAAGAGGTAGGCAATAGAACTCTTCAATGGCTGCTAGGAAACCCCTCGAGTTTAGGCTCATTTGTTTTTTTCTGATGAGACCTATTCGCTACACTTGATGGTGAGGGTCTGATGATGGAGCAGGGAGGAAGCCTGTGGCACTTTTTAATGACCAATAGGAAACACCTCGAGTTCTGGCTCAATTTGTTTCGTTCTAATGAGACCTATTCGCTACATTTGGTGGTAAGGGTCTGATGATGGAGCAGGAAGGAAGCCAGTGACACTCCATAGGAAACCCCTCGAGTTTGAGCTCATTTGTTTAGTTTTCATAAGACCTATTCGTCACACTTGGTGGTGAGGGTCTGATGATGGAGCTGTAAGGAAGCCAGTGAAACTCCTTAATGATCACAAGAAAACCTCTCGAGTTTGGGCTCATTTGTTTCGTTCTGATGAGACCTATTCGCTACACTTGGTGGTGAGATTCTGATGATGGAGCAGAGAGGAAGTCAGTGGCACTCCATAATGACCACTAGGAAACCCCTCAAATTTGGGCTCATTTGTTTCGTTCTGATGAGACCTATTCGCTACACTTGGTGGTAAGGGTCTGATGATGGAGCAGGGAGGAAGTCAGTGGCATTCCTTTGTGACCACTAGAAAACCCATCGAGTTTGGGCTCATTTGTTTCGTTCTGATGGAACATATTCGCTACACTTGGTGGTGAGGGTCTGATGATGGAGCAGGGAGGAAGCCTGTGGCACTTTTTAATGACCAATAGGAAACACCTCGAGTTCTGGCTCAATTTGTTTCGTTCTAATGAGACCTATTCGCTACATTTGGTGGTAAGGGTCTGATGATGGAGCAGGAAGGAAGCCAGTGACACTCCATAGGAAACCCCTCGAGTTTGAGCTCATTTGTTTAGTTTTCATAAGACCTATTCGTCACACTTGGTGGTGAGGGTCTGATGATGGAGCTGTAAGGAAGCCAGTGAAACTCCTTAATGATCACAAGAAACCCTCTCGAGTTTGGGCTCATTTGTTTCGTTCTGATGAGACCTATTCGCTAGACTTGGTAGTGAGATTCTGATGATGGAGCAGAGAGGAAGTCAGTGGCACTCCATAATGACCACTAGGAAACCCCTCAAATTTGGGCTCATTTGTTTCGTTCTGATGAGACCTATTCGCTACACTTGGTGGTAAGGGTCTGATGA
This sequence comes from Crambus lathoniellus, assembly GCA_949710035.1. Taxonomy (NCBI): domain Eukaryota; kingdom Metazoa; phylum Arthropoda; class Insecta; order Lepidoptera; family Crambidae; genus Crambus; species Crambus lathoniellus. Next base: position 2,282,727 of record OX453319.1, read on the forward strand.
TGGAGCAGGGAGGAAGTCAGTGGCATTCCTTTGTGACCACTAGAAAACCCATCGAGTTTGGGCTCATTTGTTTCGTTCTGATGGAACATATTCGCTACACTTGGTGGTGAGGGTCTGATGATGGAGCAGGGAGGAAGTCAGTGGCATTCCTTTGTGATCACTAGAATACCCCTCGAGTTTGGGCTCATTTGTTTCGTTCTGATGAAACATATTCGCTACACTTGGTGGTGAGGGTCTGATGATGGAGCAGGGAGGAAGTAAGGGTTCGGCTCGCGCATTCGGTAACTAATAGACTCCACTTGAATTTGTAAAACTAAAAACATACAATCACGCCTTTGAGTTATAATGTTTACGCGGTGGGCAGACACATGAATGGACTGTGAAATCGATTACCATCCATCCATAGCTTGCCATTTATTAAACTAAAAAGTAAAAAATAAATATGTAGTTTAAAAAACTAAACAAACACACTTTTATAGGAACAGACTGAAAAGTACAAAATAACCGTCTATTCAGTAACTGAAATTAAAAAGCGTGGTGCGCCTTTTGCAAAGCATGCATTCAAGTAGGTACTTAATATTGACCACGCGCACCACGCTTTTTAATTTCAGTTACTGAATAGACGGTTATTTTGTACTTTTCAGTCTGTTCCTATAAAAGTGTGTTTGTTTAGTTTTTTAAACTACATATTTTTTTTTTTTTAAAGTTGACTATCATTATACGTTCAGGCATGAGTTCATAATTCGAATATTATAACATGAGTGTAGATTAACTACTAATTATCGCAATATACATTCGTAACCTTTTTTCTCCGTTTAAAAAAAATGAGTCAGTGCCATAGAAAGTTTTGATTTAACTAGTTCGTGAGCCTTCATTTAGTACTATTGTTGATCGAAGCCCTTATCACATTTAATAAGTTTCTCTTTGGTGTGTGTGCCGGCCTTGATTATTTATTACTCACGTAATTATCTATGCAAGATTAGAGGTGTTTGGTTTATATAAGGAGTTATTTAATTATACCGGAGAACAAGCAAGTAGTGCTTAGGTCAAGTGTATAGAACATAAAAAAAATGGAAAAAAAACCGGATTTTTTTTAAAAAAAAATTAAAATTTTTCAATCATCCTAATATTATTAGTTGAATATTGGATTATCAAGTCAATATTCAACATAAACAATACTAAACGTGAAAATAAATATTTTTTTTGTACGAGTATCCACAAACATAAAAGTAGTTTTAATTTCACGTGCGCCCTGGGTGAACGACCGGAATGCAACATCAGCTGACTGGCGATGGCGGCCGACTCGCGTGCGACTCGTGAGTAGGTATTGTGTGTTATCAGTGTTATCACAATAATCGATGCTACCTATTTAAACAAAATGAAGACAAACAGAGTATGTTTCACGATTATTATCTTAAATGGTGCTGTTACAGAAAATACCGTTTTAATTTTATTTTATTTGGGGAGCTTAAAGCATCATTTACAATACATCTTATTACGTAGATACTTATAAGCTAATTACTAGCTACTGCATATAAAAGCAGACTGAAATTTACAATTAAAATAACAGTAAACAAATACTAACTCTGCAGTAATTCAGTAGTTAAAATTGTTTTAACCTGTCTTACGCTAGTACAAAAAATATCGAAGCTGTTATCTGAGCAGATCTTATTGAAGAAATCACATGATCTTGGTATAAAACTATTTATTCTATAGTTGGTATGAGCGAAGGGAGTGCGAAGCAACATACTTCTATGGCGCAATCTATTATTTGGTGCCCTTAATTGAAGTTTGCTAAGGAGCTCCGGACAGTCCAGTTTATTTTGAGCGATCTTTAAAAGAAAGCACACTCGTAAAAAAAGAGGTAAAAGATGAAAAGATGAGCAATGTTGCTCATAGGCATCATATGATATATGAAACTTTCCGCAAAGGTAACGAACGAATTTCCTTTGTATTTTCTCGATACTATCAATATAAATGTCATAATTAGGGTTCCAAATTCGGGAAGCGTACTCTAGGTGACTCCGAACATAGGCACAATATATTATTTTTATAGTTTTCATATTTCTAAATGGCTTAGACGATCGAATCACAAATTAATAGGGGTAGGGTGTAAGTACTTACGTGTCATCCAATGATGAGATATCAGTTGATTAACACAAATCAGTGATTAACTTTCCGTCACACTTTACAGGCTTTGGACTGGCGAGTTAATGTAAAAATATCTAAATCATAACTAAACGGCGCGTCGTCGGCGCCTTGGGTGCACTGCTCCGCCGGCGCCGGTGTGTCGAACTCCTCATGTGCGCTGGCATCATCACAGAACACTTCGTCGCCGGCGTATCGCCGGTTTCCCGTATTTAGTAACAAAACAACGCGCACTAACACTCCGTTCAGGGGCGTGCATCAGTTTTCCAGCGCAGTAGGCACTGTAGATCTAACTAGTGGTAGTTGCACTGATCATTTTAAAATTCGTAATATTTAGGCCGAGCGACGGCGACGTGACGCGGACAAAGTCGCGAGCGGAAGGCTATGTTGGATATAAATTCGCTTACCATATATTGTCCCGCTTTCTTCAGACTGTAACTAATGTTCTGTATGTTATGTGAACTTACTTCCTAGTGAACTTGCTCTGCTCTTATCCTTTGGCACCTGGCGGTCGTGTGCGGTGGAGCGAATTTTTAACCACCACAGATATCTCAAAAATGCATGAATATAGGTAACATGACTCGTAAAGAATCACACATGTCATTTGAGCGATAGCCGTAGTGGCTTTTAGAAAAGCCGTTGTATTTGTTTTATGTCACTTCACATCACTCACGATCACGAATACCGGGTTTAATTAATTAATAAACGAGTTATAACACACATATTGAGAGGTATTTAAATTTAACTAGATTAAATAAAATTTAGAAATAAACACAGTCTTCGCTGTAGAAAACAAAAGACACGAAAAGCAAAATAATAAATTCGTATGGCGGCAACCAGCTAACCAAGTATAACTGTCGTAATATTTGGTATTAAAATGTCTGAAATTTTTACCTTTCTGTTGAGTTAAACTAATATTTGGCATAGGTCTATTGAATGAAACAATTTTTGTTTTATCTATGAACGAAAACTGTGCGAAAGGATACGTACGTAATTTCTGTAAGCAAATCGAATCCGGACAATCGGCACATTCTAATTTCTCCATTATATTTTGTTGCGTGTATATTTCGCAACTGTGGTGTTTTTATCATTATACCAGAGGGATGTTGTGTCTTATGGTCTGTTCGTAGGACTCGACGCAGGTCGTGTGCTGAAATTATCACCAGCGAAGCCAAGAAGCGATCATAGAACACAACATCGCCAAACGTATTGGTTTATGACCTTGTCTTGCAACACTTTTCGGAGTTAGTCACTCACCATATGTAACATGCATGTAGATTAGTCTCGCCGTTCATTTTACAATGACATTTCTCAGCTTTTGTGCATATTTTAAACATTAGTTTCATTGTTTTCAATAGTTTGTTATAACCTGAAAAACGACGTGATTTTGACAGGTGACAAATGACGTTGACGTTTCAATGACAGGCTGACGGTGTTCTTCCTTTCAGTTTGTAGTGTTGATACGCTCCCCGGAGCGGTGGAATACTCCTGCCAGCCACACTTTGATAGTTTTCATTTTTATATTTATTCAAAATCCTGATAAGTTTAGAATCATAGAAGTTTATTTACAGAATGTCTTCAGTATTTAATAAAATATCTTAATTCGTCTGAAAATAATAAAATCAATCCAGTTATGGTAGAAGAATTTTCTAGAATTTAGCAATATCGTCTTTGGTTTCGCTCTATGTTGTCAATGGTCATACTAGCGTGACTTTTCACTTTTTTCGCTCCGAAGTGCAAGACGCGAGAATATCTTTTTAGCTTTAAAAAGCTATGGAAATGTTTTTAATAACCTGACGGTGTTCTTCGACACGGCTTAGAGCCGATATGTATTTATTGTAAGAAACAAGAGGCGGCAGGTAAGATTTTTTATCATGTTTTGCTGCTGCTTTGGTCCGAGCTTCTCAAAGTCGACTCCAAATGTTATATGGTGCTCTTTTGTTTGTTGCAGAGCGCCGCCTCTTCTTTTTAGTTTATGTATTTCACCTACATGTGGTCTTCATAAGGATTCCCATATTTTTATTAGAAAATTTTTGCTCGTGAAGTGATGCGCACACGCTAAGACACGTGACGCATGGCGTCCCTTGGTTTTTCACCAATGTTGAGGACACTTTCCTGATGCACGCGAGGGAAGCACACCCATTAACACCTTGGAGGGCTGATTAAGGATAAGCAACACAAACTCCGTATGTTTTTTTGTGATTTTAACCTCAAACTTGTGTCATCATGCCGGACTGTCAGCACATTTTTCTGAGCTAAGAATTCATATAGAATTTAGTTTAATTTAAGTTTTAACGTTTGTATTTTTATACTTTTCCATAAAGAAAAGCTAGGTACATGGAAGGACGCTTCCACTTATTCCTGATTCTAGGTCATGACCAGAACATAATACACATGTAATGTAGCCTAGAACATTTAATACTTATATTTTGTATCTACAATATTTTAAAGAATTAGTACAGGTTCCTTGGACCTAATGTATCTTTATGTAGGAGGGAGAATTAGTTGTTTCAAAACTTTTAAGATTATACTGTTTGTAATAGAAACCTATCTTCTTGTTTAATTTTCCCAACACTCCTGTGTTGGTGGCGCCCTTAGAAATAAGAATTTAGAACGTAGAGTCAGTGACCTAATCCCAATTTTTTCTTTCCGAGTGTAACAGCCATCCAAGGTACAACCCACGAGCCTCTCCCGAGTCTCATGCCTATCTGAGCTGCTGAGTAGAATGCACCTCGGGGACTGCGAGTGCATAAACACCACGGCCGTCCCTGGGTTGTAACATAAACTGGCGCCCAACGTGGGGCCCGGTGATTGAGCGCATCATTGGAAGGTGACTTCGTTCGTTGTTGTTCATCATTTGGTATCTCGATTATTGAGGTTAGTGTTCACTCGTATTTGTTTTTCTTTTGTTGTTAGAATTTTTCATTGTTAGAAATGGCTTCTATTAAAATGAATTTCTATCACTTACAAAGTGATGAGTTAAAATATGAACTCTTAGTAAGAGGTAATAAGAATTTAAGAAAGGTTGATGAGATGAGAGCTAAACTCTCCTCATTAACAAGAACTGGTCGTCTAGCAGTGACTATAGATCCTGCAGAATTGAATTTAGAATCAGAATTGGTAATTTGTGAGAACAAAATCAGTGACATTGTACAGCTGGCAACTGCTGAGCCACTGACCCCCACTTGTCGTGACAGAATTGTTTCCAGATTAATACATGTCAAACTTAGATTGTCTCGTCTTAAATCTGAGGACGAAGATGTTTTAGAAAGAATATCCCTGTTAATTAAACAGTGTGAGAATGCATTTAAAACTTTAAATGTCGATATTTCAGGGGAAATGGGAGTCTTTTTCACCGATGTTGTCAGCGCGCCCGGTAGTGATGGGCCGAGCCCCCAGCCTACGGTCGCTGAGGTCCTGGCTGGTCACACAGCAGCAGCAACAGCAGCTATCCAGTCAGGTGAGCTGCAGATCACCATTGACCCAACCAGAAATGTCTTAAAATGGAACGTTAGGTTTCCAGGTAGGGACAGCAAGTTAACCTTGCACGCTTTCTTAGAATGGTTAGATGAACTTAGGCTAGCCAAGAACGTAACAATCACAAGGAGTGGGATGTACACTTGCCACATATCCAGTCCGCCATGAATAACAGCGTACATGAAGCTACTAGTTTCACTCCGTACTTTCTAGTTCATGGTAGGGAAATTATAATATTTTTTTTTTTTTTTTTTTTTGGCTTACTAAACTGGGTATAATCCACTTAATCTATGCTAACAATAATTGATTAAAAACTAACTTACTAGGATTTACCCTACTCGAAGTAAGCACAGCATGCAAATTACTAACAATTCGAAAATGTAGACTACCTAATTCTATTATTAACTACTAAATTTTAAACTTAAAAAACACATAAAGCTTTAGATCGAAAAGTTAACTATTTACCTACAGAAAACAACTAAAGAGCCATTCTAATACAACGCTTGGCTGAGGCAAGGGAACCATTAAAAATATCAAATTTAAAGCGTATAGAATTATAAGCCGCACACATACGATACAACGGAGAGTGATCACCGAGACGAGTCTTACACACCGGGAGTGAGAAAGTCTTACGATTTTGGAGACGACTAGCACTGCGTGGAACCAAAAATTTCAAGCGCTCTAAGATGTCGGGAGAATCCACGAGACCGTTTACCAATTTAAATACAAAAAGTATATCTGAAGCTTTCCTACGGCTGTACAAAGGTGTTAAGCAGTAATTGGAAAGACGGGCTTCATACGACGGTAGGCGATGACACTTTTTATCAGCATAGCTAAGGTGATACAGAAACCGTTTTTGCACACGCTCCAATCTATCAGAGTGAACCTGGTATCCAGGATTCCATACAGTGCTACAGTACTCCAAGATACTGCGCACAATGCTGTTGAAAACAAGAATCGTAATATGAGAATCCTTTAATATTTTCATTTGACGTGTGATGAACCCACTCAGCTTAGAAGTCTTTTTTATAATACCATCGATATGCTGACTAAAGCTTAGTTTGCTATCAATAATCACACCTAAGTCACGTATACTCGAGACCTCATTTAAAGGAACATTGTTGATAAGATAGGTAGCATCAATTGGCTGTATCTTCCTCGTAAACCGAATAACAAAACATTTGTTAGAATTTAAGACCATGCCGTTATCATCACACCAATTTCGAACTTTACAAATATCAAGTTGAAGTGCAGAAACATCATCAGTACTGTTTATTCTACGGTAAATTTTTAAATCATCAGCGTACATTTTAAATTGAGATTTAATGCAATTAGATAAATCGTTAACAAAAATTAGAAAAAACAGAGGTCCCAGATGGGATCCCTGTGGTACTCCCGAGGGTACCAGTCGTGCAGTAGATTTGTACCCGTATAAGGAAACAAGTTGTGACCGATACCGCAAATACGATTCACACCATCGGAGCAGTGATCCATGAATACCAACACCCTTCAACTTTATAAGCAACAGATCATGGTTTACTAGGTCAAAGGCCTTTCTAAAATCCGTATAAATAGCATGAACTTCCCCTTGTTGGTCCAATACTTCATTTATGTCACTAACATAACTAACCAAATTAGAGGTTGCGGACTTTTTTGGCAAAAATCCATGCTGATTAACGTGTATAAACCCGCTTACATGGCTATATATCTTCTTCTTGACAATTGACTCAAAAATTTTACCTGCTAAAGAAAGAATCGAGATCGGTCTGTAGTTACTAATGTCGTTTATGTCTCCAGATTTGTAAACTGGAGTTAGATGAGCAACTTTCCACAACTCTGGAAACACTCCAGTTTCTAAAGAGGCATTGTATATTTGACATAAGGGTTTATATAAGTAGTTTGCACAATTTCGAAAGAATAACGGTGGTAATAAGTCAGGTCCAGCTCCCTTGTTACAATCTAATGTGGAGAGATATTCAAGAACTTCATCCTCCGAAATCGAAAAACCACTCAGTGAAATGGCACTATCATCGGCCGAAAATGAATTATCCAGGCAGGACGAACCTGAAGCTCCGTGTGTATCGTAAACTGTTTGGAAATATAATGAGAACATGTCACAAACCTTTTGACCACCACTTACAGTTTTAGATTCGAAGACCATATCATTAGGAATGGAGGTACGATTCTCTTTTCTAGCGTTAATAAATTGCCAAAAATATTTGGGACTACAGCGTAAATGAGCTTTTGCCTGCTCCTTAAATTTAGCATAGCACTCTTTTATCAATGTGTCACAACGTTTTCTAATCCTGTCAAAAGCAAGTTTATCCATAGGATTATTATATATTTTATACCTTGAATGATATTTTGCTTTTTCATTTAAAGCTTTCAAGAGGGGCTTAGTATACCAAATCGGATATTCAGTGTTGCGTTGAATCTTATATGGTGTGTGTTTATGTATGACTGGCATAATGTTGTCGTAGAATTTTTGAACCATATCATTAACTCCAGATCCTTTGTCCCATATTAAAGTCCAATCCAATTGAGCCAACTCTTTATTGACTTCTTCGTAATTACAAGCACTGAAGTTTAATTTTGATACACGTTTTGGTTTTACTGATTTACGGCTAGTCCTCGTATAACTTATAGATAAGGGTGGGTGGTGAGAATCAGTTTCATCTAGTAAAAGTTCATCGGCTTCACTAACTGTTACACAATCAGGTTGACTACACCAGATAAGGTCTAACATACGCTGATTACAGTTAGTAATTAAATTACACTGGTGTAGATCAACAAAAGACATAGTGTCAACAAGAAGGTTCTCAAGCGAGTTACATGAGGATGATGGGGTCAAAAAACTTACTTTTAAATTTTCATTTTTTGTCCAAACTATGTCACCTAGATTAAAATCACCCATTACTAGTGTTGTAGATAGTGGCGGTATATGATTATGTATAACTTGAGTAATATTGTTTAGGAAAATATTCATATAATCAGGTTTAGGTGGTGATGGGATATATACCGAACAAATGTGTAGGTCAGAGCCGTTTTCACATTTTATGGAAACCCATACTTCTTCACAAGTCGACTCTCATTTAGTTTTACGAACGGCTTTATATTTTTTATGAACAGCAATTAACGCACCACCACCGTCTTTTTTTGTGTTATGAGATGTTGTAGTAAATCGGTCTCGTCGAAAAATGTCGTAACGATCATCGAACAGCTCACGATCAAATACAGTATTATTAAGCCAGGTCTCAGTAAGCACTATCACGTCGTAATTGGTACTTAACGTAGATAAATATATGTCTTCAGTTTTGGTTCTCAAGCCCCTAACGTTTTGATAAAATAATTTGAGATTGAATTTTGATATTATATTAACTATAAATCATGCAATATTTAAATAAAAGAAATACAATTAAAATCAAATTACAAAGTTTTTAAAAATTCCATATTCTTAACTAGTACAGAGGAGTGGTTATTGTCCTTGCGAATAAAAATGCGTCCATTACGAATCCACACAAACTCGTATTTCTTTTCCTTGGCAAATACTCTTGTAGCGGCATGCAGTTGTTTGTTAGAAGGTGACAGATGTTCTGTCACATAAATTGACCGTTTATCAGAAGCTATTCCAAGATGCGAAGTATTGAGCGCATTATCTTTGTTTTTTTTATTAAAAACTTTGACTGCAGCTAAAACGTGATCGCGCACACGAGTACTAGAGAGTTTTACAATGATGTTACGAGGGCGTTTCGATTCTGAATTAATTTTAGCTACACGGTGAAACGATACGATGTCAGTGCTAGGTACTTCACAGGATACGGTCTTCAAAAGCTGTTGGAAGGTAGTAAGGAGATTTTCATTCTTGTATTCCGGAACACATTGTATCTCTATGTTACACTCTCTTGATTGCTGCTCGATTTGTGACAGTTTCGCGCTTAAATCCGTCACTAGGGAATGCAACGCATAGTTGTCCTTTACCAAACTAGAAACCGTGCATTTAGTATCATCATTGATCTTGATTTGTCTGTCATGGTGGTCAGACAAGAACTGTATCGATTCGACTGCACCATCTAAATCAGCCTTCATGGAACTAAACTTGGTACCGAGGTCTATCACTTCCTTCTGTAAATTTGACAGTATAGCATTAGATTTCTCGAGGTTCGCCTGTTGTGTTTCAAATTGACGATTCATGTCACATCTTAGATTTCTTAATTCCTCTAGTATAGCATGCTGACTTGCGTCGTAATTAGCCTGATGAGACTGGAGCGGGACAGAATTATTCTTGTTAATGTTATTCAAATTGGTGGTTGCAATAGGTTTCAACATGCCGACTGTGTGTCCGGGGCGTGCAGGTGAGCTGTCATCATTTTGGCGTCTCGTGACATTACTGCAGGAGGGACATTTCAATTTGGCTAGTTGCTTAGGATCAATTTCAGCAATGTTACCTTTATTGATTGACAGACACATCAGGCAGTACATAGCTGTACAAGTATTACATTTTAAATACTGATTTTCCAAAAATCGTTTCTCACAGCCAGCACACTGCATAATGAAAGCGTTAAAATAAAAGTGTTAAATAATCCGGACACACAAATAAAGACTCCAAGGTAAATATTCAATTCTTGCACACTAATAAACGGCCCTCAGATTGCAGCGCAACACGACACGGCTTTCTTTTCTTTTCTACCCTTGTGGATTCCTTTTTTATTGTGGCAACACTGGTCAAATTGTCAATGTCGAAAAAGATGCTGTCAGTTGATGTTGACAGTTTTGACATATAAAATATTGACAATTATGCGGGTAGTAGTTTCTATATAATCTTGTTAGGAATTATGCGGGTATATAAATACAACTTATCTTTTGCTGTTTGTGTGATCTGCAGCCGGAGAAAAACGCAGAAAACAATTATACTGCTTCCACAGAAAGTTCTTTATCCGATGCTAAAACTGAGAACTAATTAATCAACTGTTAAACGATATTATTAATTAAAAGTAGCGAGAGCGTAGTGTACATTTAGGCAGTGTTGCCAGCAAAATTAGGTCTTTAGACATTCAAGAAGAAATTAATTTTCCAGAACGTAAAGAATATGCAGACTCTCTTAAGGAGCTGCAAACAATTTTTATTAAGGTAAAAGAAAAAATAAGAATAGCCTATGAAAAAGGTAAAAGAATTTATGATAAGAGAAAAAGAGATTTTGGTCTAAAGGTAGGTCAAATAGTCTGGAAAAGGGACTATGTTTTATCTAAAGCAAGTGAAGACTTTGCTAGTAAACTAGCCCCTAGAAATATTAAATGCGTGGTGGAAGAAAGAGTTAGTCCTCTTGTCTATCGCTTACGCGCCCTTAATGGCAAAAAGTTAGGTTTAACCCACATTAAAGACATCATACATGTCAGCCCTTAATTAAGAAGTTAGGTATAGGTAAGCAGATATAGGTAGGTAGGCTAAGTAAAGAAATAAGCGGTGCAGTGGAGTGGGGGACGAGAACATGGTGACTGGAATGAGAGGGGGTGTTAGAGACTTTTGAAAGAGATGGAATGTTATTTTAAGTTTGGATGAGAATATGAAAGTATGTGTGTGTGTGTATTTCAAAATTTATGCGCTGCGTAGTTATTTTGGTAATTAAAGTTTTATTATGATAGGTAGATACAAGTCAACTTGTTCTCGGCCTGTATTCCACTCCACACTTGTTTTCTTTGTATAGGGAGGTAGGATATAAACTTTTTCAACACCCATAAAGGGTTAGGAACGTGACTCACGTTATGTATTCTAAAACAGTGTTGTTAAAAAAAAAACTAAGTAAAAGAGAATTTAAATTCAACACTCCTTAAGGGGTATAATGATGTTTATTAGCATCGTGTTGTTATAAATAAGTACACTGTTATGTACACTCATAGAATAGAATGTGTTTCAACACACTTTAAGAAGTTAGGAAGTATACTTAACGCTAAAGAAATATTTTTAAGGTGTCATCCCTTATTCGTAAGCAGAATAGATAGAAATAAAAACACTTTGTAGAAATAATAGTTTATTATTCCTTAGTAACATAGTAAAAAAAAAAATTAAGAGTAGGATTCCATTGAGACGTCTTTGGTGATCTGTTGCTCATTTGAGTTATTTTATTAGCATGTAAGTTGTTGTTGCTGTTGTTGTTTAGTTGTGGTTGTACATTGTCAACTGTTGGTCTTGTTTAGCGAATAGGCCTTTGTTTCACACGCCCGTCTTCGCTCTTGTGAGGGGGGTATGTTGCGTGTATATTTCGCAACTGTGGTGTTTTTATCATTATACCAGAGGGATGTTGTGTCTTATGGTCTGTTCGTAGGACTCGACGCAGGTCGTGTGCTGAAATTATCACCAGCGAAGCCAAGAAGCGATCATAGAACACAACATCGCCAAACGTATTGGTTTATGACCTTGTCTTGCAACACTTTTCGGAGTTAGTCACTCACCATATGTAACATGCATGTAGATTAGTCTCGCCGTTCATTTTACAATGACATTTCTCAGCTTTTGTGCATATTTTAAACATTAGTTTCATTGTTTTCAATAGTTTGTTATAACCTGAAAAACGACGTGATTTTGACAGGTGACAAATGACTTTGACGTTTCAATGACAGGCTGACGGTGTTCTTCCTTTCAGTTTGTAGTGTTGATACGCTCCCCGGAGCGGTGGAATACTCCTGCCAGCCACACTTTGATAGTTTTCATTTTTATATTTATTCAAAATCCTGATAAGTTTAGAATCATAGAAGTTTATTTACAGAATGTCTTCAGTATTTAATAAAATATCTTAATTCGTCTGAAAATAATAAAATCAATCCAGTTATGGTAGAAGAATTTTCTAGAATTTAGCAATATAGTCTTTGGTTTCGCTCTATGTTGTCAATGGTCATACTAGCGTGACTTTTCACTTTTTTCGCTCCGAAGTGCAAGACGCGAGAATATCTTTTTAGCTTTAAAAAGCTATGGAAATGTTTTTAATAACCTGACGGTGTTCTTCGACACGGCTTAGAGCCGATATGTATTTATTGTAAGAAACAAGAGGCGGCAGGTAAGATTTTTTATCATGTTTTGCTGCTGCTTTGGTCCGAGCTTCTCAAAGTCGACTCCAAATGTTATATGGTGCTCTTTTGTTTGTTGCAGAGCGCCGCCTCTTCTTTTTAGTTTATGTATTTCACCTACATGTGGTCTTCATAAGGATTCCCATATTTTTATTAGAAAATTTTTGCTCGTGAAGTGATGCGCACACGCTAAGACACGTGACGCATGGCGTCCCTTGGTTTTTCACCAATGTTGAGGACACTTTCCTGATGCACGCGAGGGAAGCACACCCATTAACACCTTGGAGGGCTGATTAAGGATAAGCAACACAAACTCCGTATGTTTTTTTGTGATTTTAACCTCAAACTTGTGTCATCATGCCGGACTGTCAGCACATTTTTCTGAGCTAAGAATTCATATAGAATTTAGTTTAATTTAAGTTTTAACGTTTGTATTTTTATACTTTTCCATAAAGAAAAGCTAGGTACATAGAAGGACGCTTCCACTTATTCCTGATTCTAGGTCATGACCAGAACATAATACACATGTAATGTAGCCTAGAACATTTAATACTTATATTTTGTATCTACAATATTTTAAAGAATTAGTACAGGTTCCTTGGACCTAATGTATCTTTATGTAGAAGGGAGAATTAGTTGTTTCAAAACTTTTAAGATTATACTGTTTGTAATAGAAACCTATCTTCTTGTTTAATTTTCCCAACACTCCTGTGTTGGTGGCGCCCTTAGAAATAAGAATTTAGAACGTAGAGTCAGTGACCTAATACCAATTTTTTCTTTCCGAGTGTAACAGCCATCCAAGGTACAACCCACGAGCCTCTCCCGAGTCTCATGCCTATCTGAGCTGCTGAGTAGAATGCACCTCGGGGACTGCGAGTGCATAAACACCACGGCCGTCCCTGGGTTGTAACAATTTTAATTATTGATTACCTATATTAAGCACAAACACACACAGCAATTTCTTTTTATCACATTACAAACACTCGATCACTCAACAGTAATTATCTAATTAGGTCTCGCGCGCGTGTGATGCCAAGAAGACAAAAACGAACTAAAAACAAAATGGCAGGAACTTTCGTTGTTGCAAATTACATCCGTAATTATTAATAATTCTATAACTCAATCACGGGTGCGGGCGGTTAACAATCACTCTTAAAATCAGCGCAATAAGGTTGAAACTCGTTGAACGTACACGCACTGCAGCGCGCGGAACTAGAAAGAGACGGGTCGGAAATCATCGGTTCATTTCGCGACAGTTCGTCTAAGTAAGCTCAACTACCTTACCCGGTTAAATTGAGAACATATGCATGTCCTTAGGACGACGCACATTTTCGGTAAACATTATACGCGGTTGTATTACCTTGACCAGTACTTTTTCTAATTTATGTTGTATGAAAGGCTGCTTGCATCGAATAGGCGATTCGGAGTCTGCCTACCTTAGAGTTAGGTACCTAAGTATTTAGTATTTAGCGAGGAAAAACTTATTGGGTGAGGTGTTGAATAGACGTTTTATTATAGAATATCTGAACCATATCAAACTAAATTAACTTTATGTATATAATTAAATTAGTGGAAAATTAGTAGCATGTTATTTAGGTTTTTAATGAGGTAGGCACAGCCTAATTGCCTATATGGTATGCACGCCCCTGACTCCGTTACATAGGTACTTATCTCACTCGCGAGTCGCGACATGAACTGCAGTTCGTTATAATGTTCGCCTTGAGTTGGGCAGCCAGTATAAAGTTGTCAAACACTTTTATTCATGAAAACTTTACAATCAGTCTTATTCTAATAATTATAGTACACAATTATTGATGTCGAGTAAAAACGTGGGTCGCGGAAGTGCGAGGCGCGAGATGAATAAATACGTGACCGTCCTTGACGACGTTCGGCGGCCGGCTGGCTGACGACCGGACCGGACCGGGCCGGGCGCGGGCGGCGGGCGTCGCTATACTATAAGACGATATTTTTAATACCCTAGACCAAAATGCACGATCAACGAATATCGAAATCCAATGTGTCCCGGAGAAAAATAATGAAAACTTAATGCAAATAGTAAATCAACTTGGTTTGGTGATTAATTACACTATTAAACAAGACCATATCATTAGCTGCACTCGCATCGCCAAAATCAATCCCAATAATGCTCGACCGAGGTCTATCGTCATCCAGTTTTGTAACAAAAAGGTTCGTGATGAGTTCCTAGCTGCTTCGATCATCTTCAACAAGAACAAGGAAAAACAAGATAAACTTAACAGTTCACATCTCGGGTTAAATGGAAACAAGACTGCTATTTTCATAACTGATCATCTTTCACCCATGAACAAGTCACTACACGCAGCAGCAAGAGCGGTAGCTAAAGAAAAAAGTTATAAACATGTGTGGATAAGGAACGGGCGCATTTTTATGAGGAAGACGGATGGCTCAGATTATGTGTTGATACGTGATATGGACTCTCTAAAAAATCTAAAGTAGGTTAGTTACTTAAGTTAAGTTATTTTATTTCAAGTATTGGGCAATCATCTTATAAAATTCAATTGTTTATCTATGTATTACCAAAATGTTCGTGGCTTGCGCACCAAAACCCATTCTTTTATTCAAAATCTTTTAACCACAAACTACGATATAATTGTATTAACTGAAACATGGCTTAATAAAAATGTTAACGACTCTGAACTGTTTGGGGATGGATATTCTGTATATAGGAGGGATAGAGAATCCTCAGGTTTTTGTAAACACAAAGAGGGTGGTGGTGTTTTAATCGCCATAACTAAACGCATCACTTCTAAAAGAATGCATGAATGGGAAAGTGATTGCGAAGACGTTTGGGTAATGATCGACTGTCATAATCCACTTGCGTTCTGCGCGGTTTACCTCCCCCCACCCGTCAATATGCCAATCTTAAAACATTTTGTTGATAACTGTAACCGTGTATCTGAAATGTATAATTCACATATTTGTATACTAGGCGATTTTAACTTGGGCAATTTAAATTGGAAATTAATTGGCAGTGAATCTTATAATTTAACACCCTTGTTCCATTACTTTGTAGACTTTGCAAAATTAAATCAACTGGAACAGTATAATACAATCCTAAATAACGGGGGAAGAACACTGGACTTAGTGTTGGCTAGAATACCTTCATGTAAAGTTACAGAGGCTGTTGATATTATTGTCCCTGTTGATCCACTACATCCACCTCTACTTATTGAGTTATCACCCATGGACAGTCCTAAACTACAACTCAATAAAGCACATAGACCCAATTTCCATAGGGCTGACTACGAATCCATCAACAGCTATCTGTCCGGCGTTGACTGGTCGTCAATATTTCACGGAATCACCGACCTTAATAAAATCCTTGATCTGTTTATGGAGGTTATCAATGACGTTATTTGTAAGTTCGTTCCCAGTAATAAACCGAAGTCCAGGAGGTATCCTCCATGGTTCAGCAGGAATCTTATCAGCCGCCTCCGTGAGAAAAATAAATTTAGAATTAAATATAAACAGCACAATAACCCTCTGGACCGATTAGCGTTTCAGCGCTTATCGAGAATATGTAGCAAACTATCATCTGAATGTTACCAGTCGTATCTTTATAGACTTGAGAATGAAATAAAAGAAAACCCAAAACGATTTTTCTCTTACATTAAAGATAAACGCGGAGGTTCTGGGTCATACCCGGCAGTAATGACTGATGGCTCAACCAAGGCGACTAACGGCAACGACATCTGCAATGGTTTTGCAAATTATTTCTCCCTAGCGGCCTGCTCTATAACTGATCACGATAAAACTAATACTTTCGGTGCTCAGGGCGAGTATTCATCGGGTCTTTCAGTAGATAGCAGTGACAGCTTATGTTCCCTACATGTATCTCGAGAGCAGATTTATAGAAAACTAATTAGTGTAAACGTTTCGAAAGGTGCTGGTTTCGATGACATCCCGCCTTTATTCATACAACGCTGCGCTGATAATTTGGTGGAGCCTCTTTTCATTATCTTCAACTTTTCCTTGAGCTCAGGAATATTTCCCAATAAATGGAAGATATCAAGGGTAGTACCTATTTTTAAATCTGGAGATGCACAATTTTTTTCCAATTACAGGCCTATCTCTATCCTGTCCACACTGGCTAAAATTTTCGAATCTTTAGTTTGCCCGGTGTTACAAAGCTTCTTCGAAAAACACTTGAACGACGATCAACATGGTTTTGCTAGGGGTAAGTCTATAAACACCAACTTGATCACATACACGGAAGATATCATCAATCATATGGATCGTAATAAACAAGTTGATGCACTCTACACAGACTTTAGCAAAGCATTTGATAGGGTTTCCCATGGCCTAATTCTAAAAAAATTAAATGCTTATGGGGTAGGTGGAACTTTCTTAACTTGGATAGAATCGTATCTCTCCGAACGTTCGTTCTACGTGGTAGCAAACGGATACAAATCTAAGTTTTTCAACATCAAAGCGGGGGTGCCGCAGGGTTCACATTTAGCTCCAATTCTCTTTAATATCTTTGTAAATGACCTTCCTGGCTGCATTAAGAATTCAAGTCCCTCAATGTTTGCAGACGATCTCAAATTATGGAAAGTAATTGAAACTAGGGAAGATGTTATACTTCTTCAAAGAGACCTTGATGCGATCGTACAGTGGTGCAAGAGAAACGATATGGAGCTTAATGTAAGGAAGTGCTATCATATTAAGTTCACAAGAAAACCATCTCCCATACCATCAACTTACGAAATTGAAGGGAATCAGTTAAGCGAAACAGATGTGATCAAGGACTTGGGAGTACTCCTGGATAGTAAAATGACGTTTGTTCCCCATATTGACCATATTATAGGAAGAACATTAAAATTACTAGGTTTTATCATAAGGAATGGCAGACAATTCAAACGACCGTCTACTAAAATAGTCCTATTCAATACCCTCGTCAGATCTATTCTAGAGTATGGCAGCACTGTCTGGCGACCTCATTATGCTTGCCACATTCTGCGAATTGAACGCATTCAAAAACGGTTAGTGAGGCATTTGGTCTTCTCTCATGCTAAGAACAAAAAAAAGCTCTCCTACAAGGAATTACTACCCGAATTCAACATGCAAAGCCTAGAAACTCGTAGGGACATACTTGACCTTTCTTTCTTCTATAAGATTATGAGAAATCACCTACGATGTCCGACGCTACTAGGGAAGTTCAATTTTCGGGTCCCAACACGAATGCCTCGCAAACCAATCGAAACTCTATGTCGTCCATTTCGCAGAACTGTCCTGGGTGCTAACTCACCTATATCTAGAATTAGCGCACTCTATAACAAATTTAGCGGACAGATTGACGTACATTCGATGTCAATAGCCCTCTTTAAAAAGACTATTATAAACAGTTTGTAATCATCGTTAAATCATACTTATCTTTAGTTCTCGCCTCATTATTAATTAAATCATATTCATCAATTAGTAGTGTTAGTTGTATATGTATAAGGTAGAGCATGTGGTGTTATACCTATAATTGATTGTACAATTAGATTTAAATGAACTACTAGCTTAAGTGTCCTAACTGTTGTAACAATCGTTGGTATACCTAATAAATAATAATAATAATAATAATATACTATAAAACTATAGGACGGTTAGAGTTGGTATAAATCTGGTAATAAGATATATATTTCTTCATACCTTTATCTAGAATCGTATAGTTTCAGAAACACGATTTTATGGTTTTGGCTCGACACTTTTTATTTTCGAAAATACCTCTAAAAATAAGAAATATCAAGATTATTCTTAAATGGGGATACATATACTATTGAAAGTTGGATTAATTAGTGGACATCAATAATATTTAGGATCGTATAGAAGCATTTTTTTAAAATCGCTATAGTTTTTGAATACGAAGTGTTTTGCGTTTTTTTTGCGTAATCGGCAAAATCGGTCTCGCTCCCGCGCGCGTCGTTTTCTCATTGCTATCTCGCTTTAGCATAATTTTTCCGAGTATCGCCTTAACGAACGGCTGCGCGGTCGCATAATGACGAGCGGTCGTTGTCGCATCAACTAAGGTAGGTACATAAAACTAACTGTGGGCATGTGGGTCGCGCGCAGGCGTCACACTAGGTATTTAAATTATGAATTATTATTTATTACACAAATTTCCAAAGCTTTACATGAGTGAATTAATGTGACCGAAAGATAGGTAAATAACTTTATTTTTACGAAAATTTCCAAAGCTTTACATAGGTGAATTAATGTGACGGAAAGATAGTTAAATCACTTTGGTTTGCGATAGCAAAATCATTTTAGTTTGACTAAAATGAACCTGTAGTATCGCGAGGCGCACGCCCCCGCCCCCGCCCGCCCAGTCAGCTGATAGTGCATTGAGGCCATTCACCCAAGGCGCGCGTAAAATTAACTTTTTTTATGGATACTTAAGATTATTTTATTTTTACGTTAAGTATTGTTTATGTTAAATATTGACTTTATAATCCAATATTCAACTTTTAATATTTGGATGATAGAAAAATTTCAAAAAAAGATACGGGTTTTTTTCCATTTTTTTATGTTCTATACACTTGACCTAATCACTACCTGCTCGTTCTCCGGTACAGTAAAACACCTTTTTATATAACAGGGAGAAGAGAGATTGCCCTTGACGAGTTTCTTGCCGGTTCTTCTCGCAAGGTCGCCCGCCGTAGGATTGGCGAATCGATGGCGTAGCTTCTTTGACGTTCATAAGTGTTGTTACATCAACAAAAAAAAAAATATTTTGATTCTTTTTTATTATGATTAAATATTCTTATCTAAAACTAATCTAAACTAACTAAATCTAAAACTATTACGGTCCACCAGCACGATAACGCACGATGTATTTAGTTTTTAAATCCATAGGTTAAGGAAATAAATTATTACCATAAACATACGTAGACAAGAGTATCACTTCAGTCCTCAGTCATTCGGTTTAGTGTGCACACTTAAATGTTTTCTTAAAGTTCTGTTTAGTGAAAAGAATTTGTCACATATATATCACATTTAAAAGGCTTTTCCTTGGTGTGGATTCTTAAATGTTGCGTTAAATTACCTTTTACTGAAAAGCATTTTTCACATACGTCACATTTAAAAGGCTTTTCTTTGGTGTGGACTCTTAAATGTTTTTTTAAAGTACTGTTTAGTGAAAAGAATTTGTCACATATATCACATTTAAAAGGCTTTTCTTTGGTGTGGACTCTTAAATGTTGCGTTAACTTACCTTTTTCTGAAAAGCATTTTTCACATACGTCACATTTAAAAGGCTTTTCTTTGGTGTGGACTCTTAAATGTCTAGATAAATCACCTCTACGTGAAAACCATTTCTCACATTCGTCACATTTAAAAGGCTTTTCTTTGGTGTGGACTCTTAAATGTAAAGTTAGACTATCTTTTCGAGAAAACCCTTTGTCACATATATCACATTTAAAAGGCTTTTCTTTGGTGTGGATTCTTAAATGTTTAGTTAAATTACTAATTTGAGAAAACCCTTTCTCACATATATCACATTTGAAAGGCTTTTCTTTGGTGTGGACTCTTAAATGTCTAGATAAATTGTGCTTTTGAGAAAACCTTTTCTCACATATATCACATTTAAAAGGCTTTTCTTTGGTCTGGACTCTTAAGTGTTTATTTACACGCCGAACGTTTTCTTTCCGATTGTCATTATTCTGGATTTCTTTTGCCTTAAATAAGTTATGGCTCTTAAATTCATTTGTTACATTTAAATCGGAATTAATCGAGTCTTTTTGAATTAATTCGATTACGTGCGACTTTTTCATATGGGATTCTAAAAGAATTTTACAATGATATTTATTTTTACATAAATCGCACGTATAAATATCCTTTGGAGGTGTAACCGTATCGTTTTTATTGAATACGCTATCATTTTGTTGTTCACTTATAATATAGGAAGTAGTCGTTTCAGTTCCATTCAATATTGTTTTAAGATGAGATGATTTTTTTTTACATTTT
This sequence comes from Crambus lathoniellus, assembly GCA_949710035.1. Lineage (NCBI taxonomy): Eukaryota > Metazoa > Arthropoda > Insecta > Lepidoptera > Crambidae > Crambus > Crambus lathoniellus. The sequence continues at coordinate 2,303,399 of OX453319.1, forward strand.
TTTTTAAATGCGGGTATTTTCTTTTTAACTTCTTTCTTTTCTTTAGGTTCATCATCCTTCTCGGTATTTTTTAAAGGTGCTTGAATGTTGACCAACTCGTTTTCCGCTTCATTTTTATCTAACTTCCGATTCTCAGGTGGTGCAGCACCTGTCAATATATAAAATAAGTTAAATAGACTGCGTTTCAACAAAATCTTGGTTTCAATTTAAAAGTTCTAAGCAAGGCCGGGGCCCAGCAGTGGGGAAATTAAATGACCGATGATGACGATAAGGAAATACATACCTTCATTCCGATCACTCATTTCGTCTATGTCCATTTCCGACTCTACAGATTCTATCTTCACCTTAACCTCAACTTCACTTGTAGTTGTGCTGGTCCTTTTAATGTCTGATATCCCCAGGGGATATGATATTCCGGTTTGCCTGTTATGCCAGTCCAAGATATCCAGACAACTGACAGAGGGCTGAAAAAATTAAAGAATATATTTTTTGTAATATATACTTCTAAAATTAGTTAATATTTGTTCGTTCTATTCTGATTATAACGCAAGCTCTTCATCAGGTCAGCCGAACGACGCGGCGTTGCCCACTGCTAGGCATAGGCCTCCCTCGAGGATCTCTACTACGATCGGCCCTGCGCGGCCCGCATCCGGCGGCTTCCTGCCTACGGAACGTCGTCCGGTACGCGGTTGCCATTCGAGAACTTTACCGCCCCAACGGCCATCGGTTCTCCGTGCTATGTGTCCCGCCCACTGCCACTCGCGTAGGTCATTACTGGCAACACACACTGGTCAAAGAATTTGTCTTGAGACAATGGAGGTATATATGCCGGAGCTTACTGTACGCTGCCCATCCGAGCTGAATTCGACGGGAGATCTCATTCTCGACGTTGGACTAGCTTAATTGGACCGTCTGCCCCAGGTAAACATAGTGGTCAGCTACTTCGAGTGTAATGTTCCCAATATTAACAGGAGCGGGTGCAACATCGGCATTGGACATGATTTTAGTCTTATCCTAGCAATAAGACAGACCCTTTGTTTCTTTGTTGTCTATTTCCTGTAATTGATTGTTTTTTATTGAGTGCAATAAGTTTATTCAATTATTATCATAAATGAAATAGGTGATTATGTGACATGATGCATCTTATTGGGGTCATGATTCATGTCCCCAATAAGCAGACGCGGGCCTCCCTCGCTCGCTGGGTCGGGCACCGTCGGCGCACGTCTCCTTGTCTCGATGTGGTGCGTGGTGTTGCAGACGTGTTGCTGAAATAGGTGACACTGTAAGATGCATCATGTCCCCAATAGCCTCCCTCGCTCGCTGGGTCGGGCACCGTCGGCGCACGTCTCCTTGTCTCGATGTGGTGCGTGGTGTTGCAGACGTGTTGCTGAAATAGGTGACACTGTAAGATGCATCATGTCCCCAATAGCCTCCCTCGCTCGCTGGGTCGGGCACCGTCGGCGCACGTCTCCTTGTCTCGATGTGGTGCGTGGTGTTGCAGACGTGTTGCTGAAATAGGTGACACTGTAAGATGCATCATGTCCCCAATAGCCTCCCTCGCTCGCTGGGTCGGGCACCGTCGGCGCACGTCTCCTTGTCTCGATGTGGTGCGTGGTGTTGCAGACGTGTTGCTGAAATAGGTGACACTGTAAGATGCATCATGTCCCCAATAGCCTCCCTCGCTCGCTGGGTCGGGCACCGTCGGCGCACGTCTCCTTGTCTCGATGTGGTGCGTGGTGTTGCAGACGTGTTGCTGAAATAGGTGACACTGTAAGATGCATCATGTCCCCAATAGCCTCCCTCGCTCGCTGGGTCGGGCACCGTCGGCGCACGTCTCCTTGTCTCGATGTGGTGCGTGGTGTTGCAGACGTGTTGCTGAAATAGGTGACACTGTAAGATGCATCATGTCCCCAATAGCCTCCCTCGCTCGCTGGGTCGGGCACCGTCGGCGCACGTCTCCTTGTCTCGATGTGGTGCGTGGTGTTGCAGACGTGTTGCTGAAATAGGTGACACTGTAAGATGCATCATGTCCCCAATAGCCTCCCTCGCTCGCTGGGTCGGGCACCGTCGGCGCACGTCTCCTTGTCTCGATGTGGTGCGTGGTGTTGCAGACGTGTTGCTGAAATAGGTGACACTGTAAGATGCATCATGTCCCCAATAGCCTCCCTCGCTCGCTGGGTCGGGCACCGTCGGCGCACGTCTCCTTGTCTCGATGTGGTGCGTGGTGTTGCAGACGTGTTGCTGAAATAGGTGACACTGTAAGATTCATCATGTCCCCAATAGCCTCCCTCGCTCGCTGGGTCGGGCACCGTCGGCGCACGTCTCCTTGTCTCGATGTGGTGCGTGGTGTTGCAGACGTGTTGCTGAAATAGGTGACACTGTAAGATGCATCATGTCCCCAATAGCCTCCCTCGCTCGCTGGGTCGGGCACCGTCGGCGCACGTCTCCTTGTCTCGATGTGGTGCGTGGTGTTGCAGACGTGTTGCTGAAATAGGTGACACTGTAAGATGCATCATGTCCCCAATAGCCTCCCTCGCTCGCTGGGTCGGGCACCGTCGGCGCACGTCTCCTTGTCTCGATGTGGTGCGTGGTGTTGCAAACGTGTTGCTGAAATAGGTGACACTGTAAGATGCATCATGTCCCCAATAGCCTCCCTCGCTCGCTGGGTCGGGCACCGTCGGCGCACGTCTCCTTGTCTCGATGTGGTGCGTGGTGTTGCAGACGTGTTGCTGAAATAGGTGACACTGTAAGATGCATCATGTCCCCAATAGCCTCCCTCGCTCGCTGGGTCGGGCACCGTCGGCGCACGTCTCCTTGTCTCGATGTGGTGCGTGGTGTTGCAGACGTGTTGCTGAAATAGGTGACACTGTAAGATGCATCATGTCCCCAATAGCCTCCCTCGCTCGCTGGGTCGGGCACCGTCGGCGCACGTCTCCTTGTCTCGATGTGGTGCGTGGTGTTGCAGACGTGTTGCTGAAATAGGTGACACTGTAAGATGCATCATGTCCCCAATAGCCTCCCTCGCTCGCTGGGTCGGGCACCGTCGGCGCACGTCTCCTTGTCTCGATGTGGTGCGTGGTGTTGCAGACGTGTTGCTGAAATAGGTGACACTGTAAGATGCATCATGTCCCCAATAGCCTCCCTCGCTCGCTGGGTCGGGCACCGTCGGCGCACGTCTCCTTGTCTCGATGTGGTGCGTGGTGTTGCAGACGTGTTGCTGTAATAGGTGACACTGTAAGATGCATCATGTCCCCAATAGCCTCCCTCGCTCGCTGGGTCGGGCACCGTCGGCGCACGTCTCCTTGTCTCGATGTGGTGCGTGGTGTTGCAGACGTGTTGCTGAAATAGGTGACACTGTAAGATGCATCATGTCCCCAATAGCCTCCCTCGCTCGCTGGGTCGGGCACCGTCGGCGCACGTCTCCTTGTCTCGATGTGGTGCGTGGTGTTGCAGACGTGTTGCTGAAATAGGTGACACTGTAAGATGCATCATGTCCCCAATAGCCTCCCTCGCTCGCTGGGTCGGGCACCGTCGGCGCACGTCTCCTTGTCTCGATGTGGTGCGTGGTGTTGCAGACGTGTTGCTGAAATAGGTGACACTGTAAGATGCATCATGTCCCCAATAGCCTCCCTCGCTCGCTGGGTCGGGCACCGTCGGCGCACGTCTCCTTGTCTCGATGTGGTGCGTGGTGTTGCAGACGTGTTGCTGAAATAGGTGACACTGTAAGATGCATCATGTCCCCAATAGCCTCCTTCGCTCGCTGGGTCGGGCACCGTCGGCGCACGTCTCCTTGTCTCGATGTGGTGCGTGGTGTTGCAGACGTGTTGCTGAAATAGGTGACACTGTAAGATGCATCATGTCCCCAATAGCCTCCCTCGCTCGCTGGGTCGGGCACCGTCGGCGCACGTCTCCTTGTCTCGATGTGGTGCGTGGTGTTGCAGACGTGTTGCTGAAATAGGTGACACTGTAAGATGCATCATGTCCCCAATAGCCTCCCTCGCTCGCTGGGTCGGGCACCGTCGGCGCACGTCTCCTTGTCTCGATGTGGTGCGTGGTGTTGCAGACGTGTTGCTGCCTGCCGCCGACACCGGGACAGCGCGGGTGCTCCGCCAGCACACACACACATCTACACCACGCCCATAGCCAAGGCACACTCATTACGATTAAACACTCACCTCGTCGTGTTTCTCCTTGTGATTCTCATAAGCTCTGGCATCGACGAACGCTTCAGAGCACAAGTCGCATTTGAACGGAGAGGTCTGGTAGTCGAGAGACTTGGCTCGTTCACACATTCCTTGTAGCTGATCCTCTTTCGGTAGAACTATTTCTCGGGCGTCAGGATTCGTAACTTAAAAATATAATCAATATTAATGAACACGTTGGACGGCGCAGCGGTGCTGGTCACGCCTCCTGCGCCAGGGGTGGTGGGTTCGATCCCCGAGCGGGACCAACATTTATGTGATGAACCGTTGTGTTTGTACCCTTTGCGAGTGTTATACATGTAGCGTACCCGTTTAATATTTAGTTAAAACAATAAGGAATATAATCAATATTAATGAACACGTTGGACGGCGCAGCGGTGCTGGTCACGCCTCCTGCGCCAGGGGTGGTGGGTTCGATCCCCGAGCGGGACCAACATTTATGTGATGAACCTTTGTGTTTGTACCCTTTGCGAGTGTTATACATGTAGCGTACCCGTTTAATATTTAGTTAAAACAATTAGGAAATATTTACATTTACTTATACCTAAGTTAACCTACTTACAACTAGTACTTATAAATTATATATACACATCACATTAGCATCAGCGCCGCGCGATAATAGCTATTGTACTGTACGCACATCTTCATGCGCGCCTATTGTTCGTAAGTTTTTTTGCCGCATTCCTCAGTACAGGGACGGCGACCGGCTCGCCAGTCCGAATGCATTACCGACGCGGAGCGCACGTCGCTCGTCCTCAGCACTGCATACTCCTGCGCCCGCGCTGACATCGTAAACCAAAATATTGTGTTTTCTTCCCATCCTCCTTCTGACCTACCACCGCCACTACCAAATACAAATACACCACTATTTTTTTATAAGTACAATCATTTGAGAGAATGAATATGTCAATTACGTACACATCGACTCGACTAAAATGTATGGCACAGCATTTTTTTCGCGATTTCGTGGTTGGCCCATAGGTAGTAAAAACTGTTCCTATTTATGTACAATTGTATTGTTTTTTTTTAGTGAAATGGTCCCGACCTAGGTGACTGGACTGATCACCCGTCTGGCTTCGCTGGCGTCCCCCCTATAAATAATTCCCTAAAATGTTTGTGCAAATAAAAAAAACTGTGGTGTAATATATATATAAGATACCTATGTATTTTATAAATGTTACGCTGTAATGTAAGGGCTCACTCATAAAGCAAAAAAAAAACAATTCATACCGCGTTGAAGTCATTGTTAAAAAAGTTTTTTACAATAACTACATCGCGAAATTCGTGTTATGACTCATGTGTGAATACGCTCACGACACGTTGTGGGAATCACAGAAAACATCATAGCGAAATATAATAATACAATTCCACGAGTGTTTTGATACCGAGTTATGTAAACTCTCATACACTACTTTATCTATACTAATACTGATCACGCACAATTGTGATGACCACATCTACTGTGTTCCACAGTTTATTGAAACGAAGGTTTCTCATGCAAAATTAAGTAAATTAAGCTAGTCCTACCTTACTAGAAAATAGTGTCCGTAATCCAGGGGGGCTGAACGTTGTCTCGCCGGCGCGCGCCTGGCAAAACGATCTCCACACAACCCCCGATGGGAAACTCTTACAGCTAACACCCTTATAACTACACAATGCCCTAATAGGCAGCTAAAACTTTCCCGGCGCTTTTCAAAGCGAACACACACGGGTCACAAGTCCGTACCCGGACCGGGCGCTCCTAGGTGCAAAACGCTCGAGATCTCGGTCACGATACGGGTAGGTAACTGGCGCGGCACGTCGCTACAGAAACACACGAACTTGCCTCACGGCTGCGTGCGGCGGACTGGTCGCGATGTCGCGCGGGCGGCGGTTGGCGCCGAACCCACGAATGAACGTGAATGAATGAATCACGCGCGGCGTGAACATCCCCCCGTCCCGGACAGTAGCAAACTGTCCGCCAACTCAGTCTAAGGGCAGGCGAGAGAGGGTAGCGATCGCTCGCTTCAAAACAGAGTCCCCCACCAGGACCTCGGCAAACCTGGGCACACCATCCGACCCCGGATGAAGCTGAACAATGCGTCCTAAACGCCAGCGGAGGGGCGGCAGGTTTGGATCCTTTACCAACACGAGGTCTCCGGTCTTGGGTGGGGTCGTCCTATCCGACCACTTAACGCGTTGCTGCAAAATGTGCAAATACTCCAGATGCCAACGGCGCCAAAAACTCTGCGTAAGCTGCTGGAGCAATTCAAATCGCGAGAGCCGTCCGGAGGGCACTTCGGAATAAGGATATTCCGGCAAGGCGTTAAGCGGTCTGCCAATCAAAAAATGGCCCGGCGTAAGGGCCTCTAAATCATTCGCGTCCGAAGACAACGGACACAACGGACGCGAGTTGAGGACCGCCTCAACCTTACAAAATACGGTCGCGAGTTCCTCAAACGTGAGGACCGTCTCCCCAATAACGCGACGAAGGTGAGTTTTAGCGGCCTTTACAGTTGCTTCAAAAATCCCTCCCCAGTGGGGGCAGGATGGCGGGGAGTACTGCCATCGTACCCCTCTGCGAGAGAGTGTGGATCCGATCTCAAAATTATTCCTATCCAAAAATTCACAAACTTCCTTTAAATACCTATCGGTGCCCTTGAAATTGGTTCCACAATCGGACCTTATTAACGACGGCATTCCGCGGCGAGACACAAAACGATTCAACGTGGCTACAAAGGCTTCTGTGGTGAGGGCACTAACCACCTCCAGGTGGACCGCTTTAGTGGCCAAACAAACAAATACACACAAGTAAGCCTTTTCCGTTCTAGCATTACGAAGCCGCGATGTCTTAACGGTAAATGGCCCCGCAAAATCCGTTCCAACTCCTGAGAAGGGCATCGATTCGTTCACTCGATCGGCAGGCAAATCACCCATCTGGGGCTGCATCGTATCGGCGCGCAAACGATAACACGGGAGACAACGAAAAATAACGGATCGGATTATTCTCCGCGCTGACAAAATCCAGAACTCTCGTTGGAGGAGCGCGGTCAAAGCATTACAACCGGCATGAGCATTCTTTACATGTCGGTCTGTAATCAACAGTCTAACTAACGGTCCATCCTTGGGGAGCAACAAAGGGTGGCGTGATCCGTACGGCAGGTTGGCATGTCTGAGCCTACCTCCGACACGCAGCAATCCGGTACTGTCCAAGAAGGGATTCAACCGCACCAAGGGTCCCTTCAACTTGGACTTACTTGAGCGCAGGGCTTTCAGCTCCGGTTCAAACTCTCGCTGTTGCGTCACTCGCAACCAATGCAACAGAGCGTCTTGCCGCTCTTGTGGGGCGAGGACCGGAGACAACGATTTCTCCTGAGGCTGGCGACAATTACGCACAAAGCGCCTCATCCATGCAGTCACGCCGAGCAACTTATCAAGAGAACTGTAGCGGTCTAACAAAAACTCCATCTGCGGAGCCGTCACCGTCTCCACGGCGTGAACACGCATGCCTAGGTCTGGGACTCTGGCCACAGCCGGGGTGGCAGGCCATGAGCGCTCAGGCCGTAACAACCATGATGGACTCCACCATAGGTGGTGGTCCACTAACTCAGGCGCCTCGCAGCCGCGGGAGGCACAATCTGCGGGGTTCAGTTCGCCCGGTACGTGGCGCCAAATCAACGGGGCCTTTGAAGTCTGAATTTGTGAGACCCGGTTGGCCACAAAAACCTCAAGGGTGTGGACTGAACTCTTCAGCCAACAAAGGACGACCTGGCTGTCAGACCACGCAAATATCGACCCCAAGTCGACACCGTTTCCCAAGGTGTCGGCAACATGATTGAGTAGCCGTACTAAGAGAGTGGCGCCGGACAACTCCAACTTCGGAATGGTTAGCCTAGTCCGAAGGGGGGCGACCTTACTCTTGGCCGTAACTAAGTGTACGGCGACAACGCCTGCTGCATCCACCGTTCGGATGTAAACGGCTGCCGCGTATCCGCTTTCGGACGCGTCACAAAAGCCGTGCAGGGAGGCTTTAAACTTTCTCGAAGGCAGCATTTGCCTCGGTATACAAACCCGATTGACGTCGGGTAGGGATGACACGAACCTCACCCACTCTCGTAGGAGGCTACCAGAGAGGGGCTCATCCCATGACAATTCCGCAGCCCAGAGCTCCTGTAGGAAGCACTTCATCGAAAACACTACAGGGCTGAGCCAACCGTTCGGATCAAAGGTACGGGCTACAGTGGATAGCACCGTGCGTTTAGTCCAGACCTTTGGGTCTGGCAGTTCTAATCTATATGTGAACAAATCCGGGACTGGTCGATACTGGACTCCCAAAACAGACAGCATGTCTGGAGTCTCCGGATTTTCAAAGAGGAGCGGCTCTTGCTGGTGGTCCTTAGGCAAATCTGCCAATAGGTCCGGTGAGTTAGACAGCCACTTCCGCAACTCATAGCCACCAGCCCTCAAGAGCGCAATCAGCTCATCACGTAAGACGAGAGCCTCATCTAAGCTCGAGGCCCCCGTGCAGATATCGTCGACAAATAAGGCCCCCCCCTCAATAAGAGCAGATGCCCGGGGATAGCGTAGCCGTTCACGCTCTGCGAGCTCCAAAAGCGAACGGATCGCCACAAAGGGGCTCGACCGCAAACCATAAGTGTTGGTGTTCAGCTCGTAAGCCAACATCGGATCCTGGGGATCCTCACGCCAAAGGATGAGCTGGTATCGTCTATCCTCCGGGTGAATCACGGTCTGTCTGAACATCATGCGGATATCGGCCACAAAGACGACAGCGTGCCGGTGGAAGTTGGTCAAAACATCACAGACATCGTGATGCAACTTCGGCCCCGCATGCAGACACTGATTCAACGACACTCCGGTTGACGTGGGCGCTGAACCATCAAAGACCACGCGGATCTTCCCATTGGAAGTCTTCAAAACAGCGTGGTGTGGCAGGAAGTAATGTTCCACATTACGCCAGTCCAACTGCGAGATGGACATGTGCCCAAGGTCCAAATACTCCCGCATGAAGTCTATATACTTCTCCTTGAATGCGGGATCCCTGGCCATCCTACGCTCCATGGACAACAATCTCTTCTCGGCCATCGGTCGGGAGCTCCCTAAAGGAGGGCGAACCGCCAAGAAGGGCAAGCGGGTAATCAAGCGACCCGAGAGGAGGCGCCCAGTGTTGTTCTGGTAGAACAATTCGCACTCCTCGGCTAACGGATCCAACCGCTTGGCAGTGGGGGGTTCCTCCACCTCCCAAAACTTTTGGAGAACGTCGGACAAAGTAGAACCGACAATGGTCTGGCGGTCTACCGACGGGGTCTCTGGTGTCTGTGGTACCTTTCCCATCACCACATGACCCAGCGACGAGGACAAGGCGACAAGATCGGCTGTCTGCAAAACTCGCTTGCTTCCACACAATACACGACCGAGGACATCCGCACCAATCAACAAGTGTATTGGGCCCGGTCGGTGGAAGGAAGGATCAGCCAAAGCCAGTCCAGACGTCAGCTCAATCGTGGATGGCGGCACTCGCACTTGCGGGAGTGGTCCAACCACCTTATCAAAGACTATCGCCGAAGCACCGATCTTCGGCCTTGGCGTGAAGTGGGGGGAGAAGGAGAACTCAACTCGACCAATCGGATCAGGGATCCGCGAGTCTCCCACCCCCCGTACCGCTTCGTGATGCGGCACAAGCAAAAGACCCAGCTGTCGGACAAGCCACCTGGACATTATGCACCCCTGGGCACCTGAGTCCAAAAGGGCACGCACCGTGACAACATTGCCCTTAGGTCCCCAAACATTCACGGAGGCTGTTGGCAACAGCACAAGCTCCGGAGGGGTGGTTGGGTCCGACAGGGGCGCCATTAAAAATTTTGGGGGGGTACTTGTCCCCCTCGCGCCTGAGTCGGCGCGCCAAATGTGGGACGCTCGTACCGGGCGAGCGGGTCCCAATCGGGTACATACTGGCCCCGACCAACAGCACTCCTAGGTGCAGGGTAATACCCGTGTGGGGCGTGCCTCGGTACATAGTACCCCAATCGAGGCCTCTCCATTAGGGGGGGGGAGTAGCAAATAGGGCCCGTGCCCATCGCCACCGTGGCGTACTCTTGTGGTACCCCCCTACCCCCGCCCGTGGCGGGGGCGTCTCTCCTATAGTTCCCCCTCTCCGGGGGGGACTGAACGGGGGGGCTAAGCCCCGCCGAATCTCTAGGGGACCGGTTCCGGGCTGCCGGGCCCCCGCCCGTGCGCGAGGAATTCGAACCCCGGTCGCTCCCGGCGTCCTTGCGGTCCAAACAAAGGAGGGGGTGATGCCTCCCTCCGCAAAGACGACAATCCTCTGTCTGGGGACACGCCGACTGCATGTGTCCCCCCAAACACCTATAGCACCATTGGCGCTGTCTCGCAACGGCCCTCCGTCCCTCCGGGCGGAGGCCTCTAAATTTGGCACATTCGTGCACCACGTGCCTATCTCCCCTGCAATACCTGCACCGCTCACTCGGTGCGGGGGGAGGGGACTGCTGGAAGGCAGCATACCGATTGGTCGGGCGACGGGGCTGTTCCCTCGCCGCCACCATACGACCAACACCTGGAACCGGGGCAGGCTCCAGGTGGTCCGTCACCCTACATTCGTCCTCCAAAAAACGAAGGAGGTCCGCGAAGGGCGGGAGATACGAGGCGCTGTCGCCTCCGTACCTCTGCTCGAAACGCCCCTTCATTTCAGCGGGCAATTTGGCGAGGACTATGTGCAGCAGTACAAAGGACCACTGATCCACCGGCAGGTCCAATCGCCTTAGGGAGTTGACCGCTGACAGTAGCGGGTTCAGCAACTCCCTCCGTAACAGGTGTACCCGCGTGATTCGCGGGAGGGCCAAAATCGTGGCCACGTGGGTGTCCGCCAGTAACCGGACATTCTGGTACCTGCTAACCAGAAGCTGGCGAGCCACCTGGTAGTTGTCGTCACTGATGAGCAGGTGCTGGATTACCGCGCTGGCCTCTCCTCGCAGGGAGGAGCGCAAATAGGCCAACTTCTCGCTAGGGGATAAGTCCCGTCGTGAATCCACCAAACTGTCAAACAAATTAATGAAGCCCATCCAGGCTGACAGATCCCCATTAAAAGTGGGAATCTCCAAGGTAGGCAATCGGCCTAGCAACGCCGTCGGGGTAGGTTTGACCTCCCCGCTCAAAACCGGCTCCCCCTTCCGAACAGCCAGGGCCCTCTCAGCCGCCTCCGTGAACTGGTCAGCCAGCTCATAGGCCTGGGCTACATCCTGCTCCAGCTGTTCCGACACGGCATCATCAGCTGGGGGGTTCTCCATATAATACGCGCGACACTCCATGGCGTGGCGCTCCAGGTCTTGCAGCCGAGCTGCCAGCCCGCCATACCGAGCTAGCAACGCGCCTACCCGGTCGGCTCGGTCTATTAATGTGACCGCACAAGCAAGCCAACGCAAAACTCCTTGGATGCCGGCCCTGGATACGGCGAGCGGATTCGTAGGAGCCATTTATAATCCGTTTTATAAACAAAGCAAACAAAGAAATATAAAAGTGGTAAACATCATCAAAAAAAACAATAGAAATAGGTCGCGTCACGATAATATAAAACACAATTAAAATTCGGACGACATACACGGACCCTACTATTTTCATAAATTATTAACAACTTACCAATTTCAAGGGCTAACAATATAACGGTATAAACAAAACGTATAGGATTAACGGTATGGCATACCTCGCAAATCAACTACTAAACCGTTATCAACAAACGAAAACAAAACTATTTTTAATAATAATACTCGTAATTTAATACTACTAATAATTAAAACTAGTTCCACTTTTTTAACTAGGCAAGCGGACTCGGAACAAACACTAGTATGTGGTACTAATAAACAACACTTTCAAACGAAACTATTCGTCAAATAAATCCGGACACACAAAAAAAAAATATACACATCTAGGCGAGTAAACTCGTATCAAATCACTAGTATGTGGTACTAATAAACACACTTTCGAACGAACTATTCGTCAAATAAATCCGGACACACAAAAAAAAATATACACATCTAGGCGAGTAAACTCGTATCAAAACACTAGTATGTGACAACAATTATATAAGTGTCTATCTATTATCGGATCCACCAAGTGAGAAACATTCGCTTCGAGAATTTACTAGAACAATTTCTTAGTACTTCAAATCGTCTCGGGATCTTCAAATACCCTCGAGATTTCAACAAAAAAAAATAATTTTTAGGTACGCTTTTTAGGTACGCTTTTTATTTTTACTATGAAATTTTATGTAGTTAATTTTAATATGAAAATTAATTATATCAACTAAGCTCTGCTACCAAAACTATGATCACGCACAATTGTGATGACCACATCTACTGTGTTCCACAGTTTATTGAAACGAAGGTTTCTCATGCAAAATTAAGTAAATTAAGCTAGTCCTACCTTACTAGAAAATAGTGTCCGTAATCCAGGGGGGCTGAACGTTGTCTCGCCGGCGCGCGCCTGGCAAAACGATCTCCACACAACCCCCGATGGGAAACTCTTACAGCTAACACCCTTATAACTACACAATGCCCTAATAGGCAGCTAAAACTTTCCCGGCGCTTTTCAAAGCGAACACACACGGGTCACAAGTCCGTACCCGGACCGGGCGCTCCTAGGTGCAAAACGCTCGAGATCTCGGTCACGATACGGGTAGGTAACTGGCGCGGCACGTCGCTACAGAAACACACGAACTTGCCTCACGGCTGCGTGCGGCGGACTGGTCGCGATGTCGCGCGGGCGGCGGTTGGCGCCGAACCCACGAATGAACGTGAATGAATGAATCACGCGCGGCGTGAACAAATACTAATATATAAAGAGGTAATAGGTAAGTTTGTGAAGTTGTAGGGGGTAATCTACGGGACTACTGAACCAATTTCAAAAATTCTTTCATCATTAGAATGCTACGTTATCCCTGAGTGACTGCGAGTACTTTTATCCCACGGCTAGGCACGGGTCTTAGTCCACGCGGGTGAAACTGCGCGCGGGAAGCTAGTCAAAAATGTAACAAAAGTACCACTTGTACGCTCGGAGATTTTTATGCAACGTGACACCCGTCAGTCCCGACCTTGTAATGACGGAAATCTAAATTGAAACTGTATTAATTACAATGTGACATCATTTTTCGAGCGGTTGGCTGAGGCACACGTGTGTGCCGCATTCGAGTAACGGCGATGACACGTTTAGGACGTCTGTGTGCCTGATTCGAGTGTACAAGTTCATAAAATGTAGAATGTCGCCAAACCGCCTCAAAGGAAAATTAACTTTTAAAAAACCGGTCAAGAGCGAGTTAGACTCGCGCACCGAAGGTTCCTAACAATCATAAATATAAATAAATAAAATAAAACGTATAGAAAAAATGTGATAGTAAAAGACCACGAGCCCTATAAGTAGCTTTCAGGCGGGATTCGAACCCGCGCCTCCGGGAATCCGGCTCGATGCTCTGACCAACTAAGCTACCGAAAGGCTTACACGACTCGTCGAATTTTGCTATCACTTGTTACGCTGTAGGCCAGCGATGCTTCATCAATGCGAGTAAACCCTCGCATCCGAAAGAAACATTTTTACAAACGTTTTAACAATCGATTAAGATGAAACAGCCATTATAAGATTTAAGCGCAGGTTCGAATCCCGCCTGAAAGCTACTTATAGGGCTCGTGGTTTTTTACTATCACATTTTTCCTATACTTACAAAAATTGCATTGTGAATGCATAATAATAATTTAAAATCTTAAAATAAAACGTGAAAATGTTTACATCGGCGAGGCTGTATTCGTCAAAGAATTTGCGCCATTTCTTGACCGATAGTGGAACAGCTAATGTAATTTTTGTTGCCCATTTCCGATAAAGTTTACTTTTTAGAGACATCGTTTTATTTTCCTGTAATCCTTACATAAACTTCTATCACATAAAATAATTTCAGATTTTTCTCTATGCAAACTTCGGAGATAAGGGCGGGACGGGTATTTTTTGTTTACATTTTTCATCAAAAGTCGATATGCGGCCTAAGAAAAAAAGAAAACATGTTTGAGAATATGCAAGCAGCGCTCTTTCATATATGATACCCCATATGCCATATTAGCCTCACTTCGAATTCTTAAGACCCTCTTTCAGTCCGTCTTGCAAAAAAAATATAAATATTTTTATTTCTCTCTTATTTGCAAAATACTTGGGTACAAACGTACAAACCTCTTCTAAAACTATTCCAAATTTCAAGTTGATAGCATTAGTAGTTCTCGAGATATCCAGCTGTGTGTGACAGACAGACAGACTGTGTAGCACCATAGGGGTTCCTTTTAACTATTTTGGTTCGGAACTCTAAAAAAGAGTGTTTTATAATGAGTGACAGCGGTGTCGTAATGGTCACTATAACGCAAGTTGTTTTTTATTCTTATTTTATCTACACTCATGTTATAATATTCGAATTATGAACTCATGCCTTAACCAGGGGGGTGTCACTTCGCAGTTTAGGTACGTTCGGACGGCGCGCCGGCCGGGCAGGCGTATGGCATAGAAATTAGGTTCGCAAAAGAGCTAGAATATATGCGATAGAAAGAGATGCAACGACAACGAGTGGCCGTTCGTAATTTGCTGCGCCGTACAAGCTGAATTCTACTTTATTGCGTTATAGTTAGAACTGCTATTTATTTAAATGACTAAACGGAGTGAACTATCTGTTCCATAGTAACTATTTAGTAATCTGTGCCTGAACGTATAATGAATGATACACTTTATGCCATAGTCAACTTTAAAAAATAAAACTGTTTCATAATGGGGATACAGCTGTCACTCATTATAAAACACGTATATTTCTTAATTTTACAGTCTCCATGGCAACCGTAGGATTTACCGGCCCTGACTTCCAACTCTTTCAAGCCCTTCTTTAGCCGGCAACAATCAGAAACTTTTTTAAATTAGAATTTAGAATTTAGAACGAATAGACCGTATAGACTCCTATGAGTGGGGTTTGGCACCAATTCACATTTTAAAATTTAAAATTGATTTGCTTTATTTTTGAAATATATAATAAACTAGCGGCCGCCCGCGGTTTCACCCGCGTGGTTCCCGTTCCCGTGGGAATATCGGGATAAAAAGTACATATAAACCTTCCTCTTGAATCACTCTATCTATTAAAAAAAATCGCATCAAAATCCGTTGCGTAGTTTCAAAGATTTAAGCATACAAAGGGACATAGGGACAGAGAAAGCGACTTTGTTTTATACTATGTAGTGATGTAATGAGTGTAGATAAAGTAGTGTATGAGACTGCACATAACTCGGTATTATGCGACAGTCACATAAACTACTATTAAGTAATCTATGGTTTATATTGTGTAAATACGTGTTCATACTTCGAATGTTATAAAATGATACATGAGTGTAGATAATAGTATTTAATGTGGGTATTAAAACAAAATCGGAGTTTAAAAAACCAGTGTTGGCGAGTTTTTTAATAGTAATCCACGAGTGTTTTAATACCGAGTTATGTGCAGTCTCATACACTACTTTATCTACACTCATGTACATTTATCATATACTAGCTGACCCGGCGCGACTTGGTTCGCGTGGCTCTACCCCCTACTCCACCCTACCCCTACCCTACCACTACTCTATCCCTTCCCTTCCCTACCCCTATTACACTCTGGCTATTGATAAAAACCGCATGAAGTTGTTGCGTAATATGAGAGGTCTAAATAAAATAAACAAATAAATATTGGACACCACCGCATACCTACATTGTTCCAATACCAAAGTATAGTAGCTTAAGGTGTATCGATGAGCTCAGTGGCGCCGCCAATGGAAATAAATCAATTGCATTTTATTAAAGGCTTGGATTAAAAATTTCGGTTATTTTGCGCAGGTGAGAGAGTTTTATAAATATACTTTTGAGAACTCAAACTTACGCAATAAGTCGTGAATCTCAATAGTGCCAAAAGTGGCCACATTTGGCAATAGCGAGATCTATAACTTGGTGCTCATATTTGAGGCCATGAAAAAACAATTAAAAATTGCATTTTGCTCTTCTATTTGCGCGAAATAACCGAAACTTTTATTCTAAGCCATTGATAAATCGCAAATGACTTATTTCCGTTGGTGGCGCTACTGAGCTCATCGAACCACCTTAAGCACTAGTATTATGGAAATTGAAAACAACGACGGGTTTTACCACTATACCCAGACCAGACCCAAGGAAATATCGAAAATTTGAGAGTAGGTACAGATGGCGGGAAGCCACTTTGTTTAACAATACACACATAATTATGTTTTACCAATGATGGATGATGATGAGCAAATACATACCTTCATTCCGATCACTGATTCCGTCAGTGTCCATATCCGACTCCACAGATTCTATCTTCACCTTAACCTTATCTTCGGCTGAAGTAGTGGTGGTCCATTCAACGTCAGATAGCCCCAGGGTCCAAGAAATGCCAGTTCGGTCTTTCATTAACATATCCAGAGAACTGACTGAGGGCTGAAAAAGAACATGGAAGATATTTGTATGGGGCTTGGTATACCTTTCGTCACCCAAGAAAGCCCCACTATGGAGAAATCAAAATATGGTGGCCAGTTATGAAACATATGGCAATAGATAGACAAAGTCCATACAAACTAAAAATGTATATTGGTAAAATCTCGAAAACTTTAAACTTTCAGAGATATTAATTATTTTTGTTTTGAAAAAAAAAGCATGTCATCTATCTATACGTATAAAACTCTAAATTGATTGACTGATTCATTCATTGTTGGCATAGGCGTAGAGCCCTAACGGCTGAAGGTAGATACACTATTTTTAGAGGGTAGATACCTTTCATGATGTAGATGAGCACTAAGAAAGGATTTTAGAAAGTTCCCTTTATACAGGTTGCTACAGGTTCAAGTTTGTATGAGAATTTGTATAGGGTTGAAGATAGAGACACCATTTTTGATGGGTAGATACCTTTCATGGTGTAGGTAAGCATTAAGGGTTTTCGAAAATACCCGTTATACAGGCTGCTACAGGGTGTTCCAGTTTGTATAAGAATTTGTATAGGGTTGAAGATAGAGACACCATTTTTGGTGGGTAGATACTTTTCATGTTGTAGGTAAGCATTAAGAGTTTTGGAAAATACCCGTTATACAGGCTGCTACAGGGAGTTCCAGTTTGTATAAGAATTTGTATAGGGTTGAAGATAGAGACACCATTTTTGGTGGGTAGATACCTTTCATGATGTAGGTGAGTATTAAGAAATGGTTTTGAAAAATTCCCATTATACAGGGTGCTACAGGGTGTTCCAGTTTGTATGGGGAATACCTTTCATGGTGTGGGTGAGCACAAAGAAAGGGTTTTGGGAAATTCCCGTTATACAGGGTGTGCAGGACAGATTATTATGATTTAGTGTGTGTTAGAAATAAGATGTATATATTTTAATGTAAAATTCCTTGAGCTGACTGTTGTATAATAAAATGATATTTTGGTGTGCATTTTTACTCCCTTTGATAGGTTGAGATAATTAGGTAGGTTTAGATAAGTTTTATTTGTGTATATAGATCGTTAATAATGTTAAAATAATTTGTAAAATGCAAAGGGCTCAAGATACGGTATTGCCTCGACGTACCTAAGGTCCGATTCGCTATCTCGCTCACTCGAGATGTGCTCTTCTCGTACAGCCGCGCCTCTAGCCGCACAGCTCGGAACTCCCTTACACGTGGACTGCCACAATTCTAAGAAGTGATTTAGCGTTGCGCGTGTAAGGCCAATTCCTTGAATTCTATTGTGTGGAAATTCGCGGAAACAATTATGAGTCGCTATAAATATCGCGTGCCCTCGCATTAAGATTCATTCGCATCCAGAACATTGTAGAAGAACAATAGTCACTCTGCCCGAACAAGCATCAACAACCAGTGGTTTTCCTCACCGTCCGGAACCCTTCCGTCTCCGCATCAGTTGATGTACACCGGGGATGCTACCGCTCATAAACGGCCAGTCCCGTACACAGGGTGCTACAGGCTGTTTCAGTTTGTATGGGGATTTGAATAGGGCTGAAGGCAGAGATACCATTTTGGAGGGTAGATACCTTCCATGGTGTAGGTGAGCACTTAGAAAGGGTTTTGGAAAATTCCTGTTGAACAGGGTGCTACAGGGTGTTCCAGTTTGTATGGGAATTTGTCAGGGCTGAAGATAGATACACCATTTTTGGAGGGTTGATTCCTTTTATAATGTACTAGCGGCCGCCCGCGGTTTCACCCGCGTGGTTCCCGTTCCCGTGGGAATATCGGGATAAAAAGTACATATAAACCTTCCTCTTGAATCACTCTATCTATTAAAAAAAAACGCATCAAAATCCGTTGCGTAGTTTCAAAGATTTAAGCATACAAAGGGACATAGGGACAGAGAAAGCGACTTTGTTTTATACTATGTAGTGATGAGCACTAAGAATGGGTTTTGGAAAATTCCTGTTATACAGGGTGCTACAGGGTGTTCCACTTTGTGTGGGGAATACCTTTCATTGTGTAGGTGAGCACTAAGAAAGGGTTTTGGAAAATTCCCATTATACAGGTTGCTACAAGGTGTTTCAGTTTGTAAAGGAATTTCCATTTAGGTTGAAGGTAAAGACACCATTCTTGAAGGGTAGATAACTTTCATTCATAGTGCAAATAGTGCTTTCATTGATAGTAAAAACCAAGCGAACAGACTCTGACCCACTATGTCAGAAGATAAGTGAGCATAGAACAAAAAAATAAGGTCTACTGATAAATAAATACCTTGATAGTTATATTGGTAATCCGTGACTTTCAAAAACGACTTTTAAATGCACAACTATCTTAATAATATTCGTGGTGAGGGTGCCTACTGAACATCTGTCGACCTTCATGAAAGAGGATTTTTGGCCGAGGGGTGTCATGTTCCGCCGGTTTCGTGGGCGGCTACCTGACACTGCTTTGCGCAACACGTCGCCGCCTACAAAACGTGTTATCAAATAGTCTATTATTAAGTTTTATATAAATATATGGATGTTATTAATAATCATAAATAAGATACCCTCATATCATAATATAGAAAAATGTTATTTATCATATCACAATACAGTTTAACATACACATTATTTTATTTAGTAGGTATCTATTAAAGAAAGCCTAAAATATGAATAAACGATTTATTAAGATTTTTTTTCGAAACAAAAATAATGCATATCTCCGATAGTATATCGTTTTCGAGATTTTATCAAAATAATACATTTTTAGTTAGTATGGACTTCACCTATCGATTGACATATGTTTCATCACTGGCCACCATATTTTGATTTCTCCATAGTGGGGCTCTCTTGGGGAAACTTTAGGTATACCAACCATATTCCATGCTCTTTATACAATATATTTTTTGTAATACTTATTATAGAAATATAATAATAGATTTCCAGTAAGTAAAACTGAGGAGTTTCCAGCCATCATAGAGGTTCTATCTAACCTTCCATGAGACTGGAACGAAACGGCATTGTTACAAATTGTCCTACGTACTGTACAAAATATTACAAAACTGTCATTTCTTCCATGGCCACTTCCAAAGAGTATGTAATCAATGAAATTTTAGCTTTGGATTACCTACTTTAAATAAGTGACATTTATGGCAGGCAGTGTAAAAAACTTCGTTCACAATAATTTATACTTATGGCAAACAAAACAATGTTTGCCGGTAAGCTACTAATATATAAGGATACCTCTAAGCCAGAGCTTATCATCTGTTGCAGTATCTGGTTTGCTTTCTGCGACCTGTCTCTAAACTGCAGCATTTTCTTCATCAAAGAGTCACAAATGTAACAGACTGACGTGGGCAATATTTCTTCTGTATCCAGCTGAAAATGAATGAAACAAGATTTGATAAAACAACAATGTCAGTTAAAAATTATACTGAAAATGTAAATATATGTGAAAATATATGGTGGATATGGACATAATATTGAAAATGAAGTATTTTAGAAAAAACCGACCCGTCTCACAACCAGCTCCGATGGGTTGGATCCGATGGGTCCGATGGATTAAAAAATATTGTAGTAAATATAAAAAGATCATAAAGCTCACACAACTCGCCCAAAATAATCACTACATCAGCACATCGCATAATAAATCTAAGGCAGCGTGGCATGTCATAAATAATAGCAAACATCAGCTTCCTACCGAAACTGCACAGCTAGTTCACAATAACGAAGGTGTTAAAGTAAGTGATCCTACAGAAATCGCAAACTTATTTAACAATCACTTTGTGGATGCTGCACGTCGACTTAAAAATGATAGTACTATTTTTTCACAATGCTGTAATGTGTCGAATTCTATATTTATCTCACAATGTACGATCGATGCGGTATTAAAGATAATACGATCACTAAAAATGACACAGAGTGTTGGAATAGATGGTATTCCCACTAAAATTATAAAGAAATTTTCTCTACATCTCGCTGCTCCTTTAAATTACATTATAAATTTGATGTTGACTACTGGCGTTTTTCCTGATGAACTAAAAATTGCCATGGTAAAGCCTATATACAAAAAAGGAGAACGCACCGACGTAAAAAATTATAGACCGATTGCTCAATTAAATGTATTCTCGAAGATATTTGAAAGAATTATCCGGGATTATTTTTACAACTTTTTCGAGAAGTACGACTTGTTTGCTAAAGAACAATTTGGTTTTCGTAGAGAACAAAGCACAAATATGGCTATCCATAAATTTCTTCAACCTGTTGTAAATTCAGTTGACCATAAACAGCATGTTTGTGCATTATATATGGACATGTCAAGCGCATTCGACCATGTCGACCATAATATACTTCTCCAAAAACTTTACTCATACGGTATAAGAGGTATAGCACATGATCTAATAAGGTCATATCTTGGTAACAGGAAACAGTATACTGTTGTAACAAAGTTATGTGAGGAATCAGGAATAAAAAAGACTTATTCCTCAGACTGCAGAAACGTGGAGGTAGGCGTACCACAAGGCAGTATATTGGGCCCTTTGTTCTTTATTGTATATATAAATGACCTTCCGAAGGCTATTGAACACCCTATGATAATGTTTGCCGATGACAGCACTGCCATAATTAAATGTATTAATAGTCACACGTATGAAGAAGAAATAAACAATGCCATGACAAAACTTAATGACTGGTTGGAAAGAAACAACCTGATACTTAATTCTAATAAAACAAAAATAATGCATTTTAGACAGAAAACTCCTCAACCAAATGTGACTCTTAAATTTAATGACGATGTAATAGAATCAGTCTCTAATATTAAATTTCTGGGTGTCCAAATTGACTATCAAATGAACTGGAAGTCTCATACTGAAATGCTTTGTAAAAGACTAAGTACGTCTACTTATGTTTTATACAAGCTTTCCAAAAGTGCGAACACAAAAACTGTTGTTATGGCCTATCATGGATACATAGAATCCATATTACGATATGGCATAATATTTTGGGGTAATTCCTCTAACAAAACTGTGGTCTTCAAAGCGCAAAAAAGATGTATAAGGGCCATAAAGGGTCTAAAGCCTACCGACAGTTGCATTCCAGTTTTTAAACAACTTGAAATTTTGACGCTCCCATCCTTATATATTTTTGAAGTAGCGGTTTTCGTCAAGCAAAATCACCACGCCTTTTCCACTTTTTCAGAAGTAAATGCTCATAGAAGCCATAGATTAGGACGTGGAAACAAATTGTGCGCCCGTAGACATAAAACTACATTATTTACAAATAGTTTCTTTGGTATGGCTACTAAAATATTCAATAAAATCCCGAATGACATTAAAATATTACCAATTAATCTCTTCAAGAAAAGACTATTAAAGTTGCTAATTGACAAAGCCTATTACAAAACCGAAGACTTCCTTACTGACATTACCATAGAAGTGATAATTGAATAAAACTTTGAAATTAATGAATATGTTTTTTTTTTTTTTTTGACATTATTATAGCACAATTTAATATAATTTTAAATTTATGATGACATCACATATACTTAACTTGACATTTTTTTTAAATACATAATAATAATACTGTAGCTTAATGTAACCAATCGTACTGTTTCTATTAATTTTAAATGTTAGTTAAGTTAAATGTTAAGTAATTTAGATTTTTTAAATCTTATTTAAAATTATTGTATACCTTGTAAAAGGTGGAAATGTAGTGAAACACCTAAAAAAAAAACCTAACAACAACAATCCATGTATAACCTACATTTCACAATAAAGAGATTTGTATTTGTATTTGTATTTGTATTTGGGAATCGAAACTACTACCTTTCGCTATCCGGGCGACTGCTCTAACCTCTGAGCTACGGAGTCATTTTTCTAAAATGCTTCATTTCAAATTAATCAATAATAAAAGTTGCATTTTCAAAGTTAAAATTTAAATAAGATGGAAAGAAGTTTTAAAAAGTCTCATTTCTAAATTATAATCGTGAAGTAAATACTATTACTTATCTCAAGTAAGATAGCGTAGCTTCTTTGTTATTCTCAAGTGCTGCTATTTGCCTTAACTATTTGGAGGTTACAGTTTTGTTGAAGGGGTGAGAGAAATTAAAGTTAATGAAACTGATAGTTAGGGACAGGGTTCAAAATAATGGCATTAAGTTGAAAATAAAAGTAACAAACTTACTTTCAAGAATTCACCAGTTGGAATGGAAATGGAGGTTAGCATGTATAACGATTAGTACCTTTAATTGCAACAGGTTTTTATGTAAATAGTTTAGATGATAAGAAAACTAAGTACCTAATTATTAATGAACAGGTGTAGAAAATGCTTAGTTTTTAAAAATAATAAATAGGTACTTACAATAAAACAATAAACTAAACTTCACAGTCCAGTCTGAATTCAAGGGCAAATAATTCAAAACAGGCTCTTGAGCTTATAGCTTGGCTCAAGAAGAAGACATAGATTATAATGAGGCTTATAAATCGACAAATTCAAGGTTAGTACACTTACCGATGCTTCAACCAATTTTTCGTAAATTTCCCGAAGTTGGCCATCCATTATTGAACGCAAGCGGGTATCGTATGCCAAGCATACTCTGCATGCCAGTAGACGGTTCATACTTAATTACCTTTTTTATATTTTATGAAATTAGTAGGAAAACTGTAGAACACAACTATGCACTACAGCATTTCTTAACATTGAGATATAATACTTAGGTCAATGTTTCTATTAAAACTTGAGAACAATCTAATAGCAGTTTTAATTCTAGGAGAAACTCATTGATTCTAGGCAAATAACCACAACAAATAACCACCAAATAACACTTCTTTCAGGAATCCAATCAAGTCAAATAAGTAAAATATTAGGAATATTATTGTTTAAAACGAATATTTTTGCATGTTAATTTATTGTTAACTGAATAGAGAACTTTAATGTACCTATATTATTAACACCATATGTACCTATTCTTAGCAAATAAAAGAATTTGATTTGATTTGATTTGCAATGTTTTTTTTTTTTTTTTTTTTAATAATGGCTTCTTCCGTTTTTCACAGAAATTCCGCCAACGTCCCGTAATGAAAGAAACACGGTTTTTTAGAATATGCCCGGTGAGAAACGTAAAGTTTTCAGCCTTGACACCTTTGACCGAGACAAACACAAAGCGGTACGGTACGGTAAGACAACACAATGCAACACAGAGATATAATTATAATATGTATATAAATTACATTTCAGTTATATACAGATATGTACAATTTATAATTTTATATTATATTTATTTACATATTTACAGAGTAGAATGAAGGCTTGCCTGTCTGACATTGACAGTAGGAAATTGCTGTTTACAGGACGGGAAATGGACGGTGGGAGTTGGTCATACAGGGAAGGGTTTTTTGTGCAATTGAACAAGATGTGTTCCACCGAACCTTCGTCAAGACCACATTCGCACAGAGAACTATCTCGGACGCGGATTTTGTGGAGGAATACCGGAGAAGTTACATGTCCCAGTCGTAAGCGGGTTATGGTTGCAACCACATGCCTCGGTAGCTCTCGGAATTTCCAAAACCACGGCTTCCTGGGGATAGTAATTTGGAGTGATCGGTACTGACGTCCCACAGCTCTGGAATTACGCGCCCATCTCTCTTCCCACGCAGAAGACAGGCAAGGCTTTGCTAACTGGAGAACATCCTGCGAATAATTTTGAAGACGGCAGGTACTGCCAGATGTTGTTGCCATTTTGGCCCATCCATCGACCACTTCATTGCCGCAGATGCCACTGTGACCCGGGATCCATGCTAGTGCTACTTCAATGTTTTGGGATTGACACTCTATCAAAAGGTTTTTAATTTGTAATATTACTGGAGAAGGGGATTTGGATTTAAATTGGTTAGATAAGAGGGCTTCCAGGGAACTTTTGGAGTCAGAGAGAATTAAAGATTTGTTTAGGTGATTGATTAAAATAAATGAGACTGCTTCTAATATGGCAATGGCTTCTCCAGTGAAAACAGAGGCCTCTATTGGACATTTAAAGTTGAGAACTACATTGTGTTTGGGGATCCAAACAGCTGCACCCACGTTTCCTTGCTCCGTTGTTTTGGAAGCATCTGTGTATATTGTCAGCCAATCCTGCCATTCTATATTTAAGAACTCTATGAACTTGCTATTAGCATTGGGGTCATTCTTACCTATGCCACAGTTCAGAATGATTTTTGGAATGGAGGTGAGTGCCTCAAACTTAGTTTGGTATAAAGGATGGGTGTCAAACTGAACTATGGGATGGGATAGGGAATCCAGCTTTCTCAAACTAGTAACAAGTCTAGGGGGGATTTTATGTGTCCAAAACGGTGAATGTAATATAAGGTTTGATAATTTCAGGAGCAGTGTCAGAAGTGGATGAGACTTAAGTTGGGCAATTTTAAAAACAAACCTGTCTGACAAATACTGTCGTCTGAGGTCTAACGGAGCATCAACACACTCCACTTGGACCGCAATACCAGGTGAGGATCTCATGGCACCTAAAACTATGCGTAAGCATTTGAGTTGCATTTTATCCATCTTATTTAAACCTTCTTTATTGCAGGGTTCCAAGAGGAATGTGCCATAATCCATAAGACCACGGACAAGAGCATTGTAGACTAGTTTGAGGGAGTATTGGTGGGAACCCCACCATACCCCAGAGAGGGATTTTAGGATGTTTGCACCTTTTTCACATCTCTGAACTATACTATCGAAATGAGCTGATCCTGCCAATCTGGGGTCCAGAATGACTCCTAAAAATTTAACTCTGTCTGAAAGTGGAATGATTTGGTCCTCGATCCTTAATTCAATGGAAGGTACAGTTCTTTTTCTTGTAAAAATTATTGCACTACTTTTGGGAACTGAAAGTGTGAGACCGTGATCATCTAACCATTGTTTCAGGTACGAGAGAGCTGAGTTAATTCTGTTTTCGATGGACTCCAGGTTATTACCACGAGCATATATGCAAATATCGTCCGCATACTGAAGAATGTTGCAAAAGCTTAAGACACTCTCTTCCAGGTCGTAAGTGTACAGGCTGTACAGTAGTGGACTGAGTACAGAGCCCTGCGGCAGGCCTTGCCACACTGATCTGGGGGGGAGATGATGATTCTGGAACCGGATGTTCACTGACCTATTAAAAAAAAGGTTAAAAATAAACCGTACAAGCCTCGCTGGGAAACTCAAACGAAGAAGCTTCTCTCTGAGCACCGGAAGCTGGACGTTATCATAGGCAGCTGATATATCCAAGAATACGCCCACCAGATATTCGGCTTTAGAGAAGGCGAGTCGGACTTCTGTGGTAAGTATCCCAAGACTGTCATGGGTACCCCTGCTCTTACGGAATCCAAATTGGCTATGGGCCTGTAATCCTCTTTTTTCAGCCAACCATTCTAATCTATGTTTTACCATGTGTTCCAGGACTTTACACAAGGTGGCAGAAAGGGCTATGGGTCTATAAGAGGAGGACAAACTAGGGTTTTTACCTGGTTTTAATAACGGAATTACAACCTGCGACTTCCAAGAAGCAGGAACATTGCCAGTATCGATAACATTGTTAAAGAAGTTGAGAAGGTGTGTGAGTGCAATGGGACCAAGGTGGGTGATAAAGGAGTAGGGAATACCATCTTCGCCTGGTGAGGAGTCTCGTAGGTTTTGGAGGGCCCAGTGGAGTTCCTCCAAGGAGAAAGGAGAGTCAAATTGGTTTGGGGATAGGCTATCAAACTGCAGAGGATGGTTGGGGTTGAATTCAGGAGGAGCGGAAGGGGGAGCGAGCCTATCTGCGAATGACTCCAGCCAGGGGGATGGGTCATTTGAGGATGGGGAGGGACCGGATAGAGAGCCACGGAATCGGCGTAAGTTACGCCAAACAATGGATGGGGGTGAACGTGGGGAGAGGTTTTCACAAAATTTGAGCCATCCGCCTTTTTTCTTCTTCTTGAAGAGGCGCTTCGCCTTTGCAGAGATGTGTTGGAAGGCTATAAAATTCTCAGGGGTCATGCTTAGATTGTACTCTGACTCCGCTCTTCTTCTTAGCTTAACTAACTCCGTACACTGTTCGTCCCACCAGGGGGGCGAGACCGGTTTTTTCTTCGATCGTCGGATGGTAGGGACGTGGGCATTCGCTGCTGCAATAAGAGAGTCGGTAAAGTGTTGATATAGGGCCTCTACCGAGTCAGACGATGGCATAGTACACCTCAAAGTGGTCTCGACTTCCGGCGCAAATTTATCCCAATCAGCTTTGGAAGTGTTGTACTTGCGAAGAGATGGCGAAGGGTTAATGGATAGGGATGTGCCCGGCTTAGATATGACAATAGGAAAGTGATCACTACCGTGTGTCTGTAACAGCGTTTTCCAAGTTAAAGCGGGGGCCAGACTTGGAGAGCAAACTGTAAGGTCTACTGCAGACCGCTCATCCTGTCCGGGCCGAACTCTCCTAGTTGGGCTGCCGTCGTTTAGCAGACAAAGGTTGAATTGATCAAACAGATCTATTAAATAGGGGGAGAAAGCATCACATGAGTGTGATCCCCACGAGGTGTGATGGGTGTTGAAGTCACCTAGGATGATGGATGGCTGGGGTATGGTTGCAAGGATTTGTTGGAGATCAGGGATAAGGGAAGGTGCTGGGTCGGGTATATAGACAGATACATATGAAATATTTAAGATTTTGGCGGCGACAACGTTGAACGCGTCGCTATGAGGGGGAAGGTGAATTTGCGAGTAAGTTAGGCCCTGTTTGATAAACAAGGCACATCCGCCATAGCCATCTGCTCTGTCATCTCTGAGGCAGGCAAAACCAGGTACCCGAAACCGAGTTCCCGGCACCAGCCAAGTCTCAGAGATGGCAGCGACAGCGATGGACTGCTTGTTTAACAAATATTGGAGTTCATGTTTTTTGGGAACAATACTTCTACAGTTCCATTGTAGAAACTGCAGAGGCGTGCTCCTCTGTTGGCGGCTGGGATCCATTGGGAATGAGATGACTAAGGATAGATAGTTTTTGTGCTACGTTGGGCGGTAAGGCATCGTTAAATCTGTATAGGATGTCGGTAAGGAGGGTAATAATATGGTCTAGAAACTTGTCGTCCTTAGATGATGAGTATGGATTGTTTAGATTCGAACCATTTGGTGACGAGGGAGGGCCATCGGATATCAGAGACTGGTGAACCAATCTGTCATATCCTTGCGGGAGAGGAGCTCTAGGCTTTGGGGAAAGAGTGACTGTTTTGCGGTAGGAAGATGATGGTGAGCTAGGAGGAGTTTGGTGAGGGGCTCTAGGTGGTTGGGAGGGGGCATAGGAAGTAGAAGACTTTGATATATCGGAATAGGGACGTCGGACGGGAGCAAAACGGGCGGACGCCTCTAGGTAGGAGATATTCTCTTGCGACATAACCATTTTGATGCTGTGTTGTCTCATTGCCTCCGGACAGCCCTTGCTGGTGGCAAAGTGCCTTCCGGAACAGAATAGGCAAGTGGACCTTTCCTCCGCGATGGGACAGCTGTCCCCAGGATGTTCCTGAGCGCAGCGGTAGCATCTCGGTTTGGAACGACACTGTGCCTTGATGTGCCCGTACCTGCAGCAACTGTGGCATTGTATCGTAGGCAGTTGATATGTTTCGACTGGCAAAGATGTAAAGTATGAGTAAATTCTCTTCGGGAGAACCTGTCCTTCAAAGGTGAGTACGACTGTCTGGGTTGGGGTCCATGAAGTGATACCATTAACCTGCGTTTTTCGATTTAGTCTTCTGGCTTTGAGAACAATGCCGCAGTTATCAGGTAACTCAACTGAGTTTATGAATTCATCCAGGGACCAGTCCACTGGGACGTTCCTGACAATTCCCATCCGAGTACAATTGTAGGTAGGGATATTGGCTTTAAACTGCGAGTTAGAAATAAAATCTGATGAAAGGAAGTCATTGGCATCTGTCGCTGTTTTAAATTCGATTTCTATTTTATTTCTTCCTACGTTTTTTAGACCACCTCTTACAATATTTTTTACTTTATTGGTATGTAACAGTTGGCCAAATTTTATGGGTCTAATTGTGGTACCAGCTGCTGGGTCAGGCTCTTCCCTACATACGTGGACAATAAACGGGCCTTTGTCGTTAGGGTTGTACCGTCTTAACTCCTGGGACAGAGATGGGTGCGTATAGAGAGTTTGAATGGACGCCGATGTATCAATGTCATTTATATTTCTGGTACGTTTGTCCGGATTAGCTACAGTATCTAAAGGCAACTTGTGCTTTCGAGTCTCAGTCTTGTCTTGAGAAAAGAGCGGTGGGGATAAACTATTAGCATCCGGGGGATCCGGTGGCTCAGGAGGCGTAGGCCCCATTGTAAAACCTAACCTAAACTGTCAGGCAGGGTGTTATGTTAGTATGCTAAATAAAAATAATTTGTTAAACAAATAAGGACTTTTATTTACACGACACAATACACTTACCACATAAATAAATATTCAAACAACACAAAGGAGTCAATTTAGAAAATTAGTCTAGGAAAACAATACAAAAGTAAATATAAACAGCAGGAACACGTGTGTCCAACAAAAGCGAGACACGGAATCCCTTGATTTGCAATGCAATCAAATCAAACACAAAATCACACAAAATGATGACATTGACACATTGACATTGACTGATTGTATGTAAAAAAATTCGTCCTTTTTGGACAGGCGAAGACATCAAGCCATACTGCCAATTCTTGAGTATTATGTATGTTATTATAGTTTCTTATGTTTTCATTAGAATGTAGGTGTGTTACATTCTAATGCTTCTTGGAGTATTTGGCGTCAAGTATGTCGAGTCGGTCTTCTCGGTAATTCTTGCTGAGGTAGTCACCACTACAATAAAACACTCGGCATCACGTTACCGAGATAGCGCATATTTTAATCATTCCACATATCGTCCAGTTGCGTAAACACTTGGGGCACAAAACCACACCTATCTTGAGTCACAAAGTCCACTATGAAACAAATTGCGATTAATTAAAATATCCACTTAACCTAACCCGCCAAGATGGCGCCAAAAAACTCTCTTGACATTGACTGAGGAACAGTGACAACAAAAATTATATAGGGTGCATTCCGATTCAGACCAAAATCGATTTCATCGCGCTGATTTGTGTACCGAATCACCGTGAACGCGACAACGACATCGACATCCCATGTCATGTGTACACAGTGTTGCCAACTCGGATTTTCAAAGGGAGCTAGATCATATCTGAAAAAGAGCTAAAAAAGAGCTAGATTTTTTCAGAAAAAAGAGCTAAATTATATAATCTGCAATTTTTATTAAAAAACACGTACTGCCGCCGCTTTTAGGTGCTTTTTTCTTTTTATATGATTTAATAAATCACCTTTTTAGAATTAACCTCGCATTTGCAGTAGGTAAAACGCTTTGGTGGGGTCTGTTTTAACTGCTTGAAGCCAACTTTGAAATTCTGGTACAGACAGCCATTCTTGTCTGAACTTCTGTGTATAGGGCTGCTTAGTTTGCGCCATCTTACAATGATTTATTAAACAATTCACGAGTGGACTAAAATAATAACAAATGTTAAGAAGCGACCGCTTAACACTGCGTGCGGATGCGAGCGAACATACCACTGACAAAGAATGAGTAACTCACTATGTTGTTTATCAATAATACTACTTTCTCAGCAGCCGAGGCCGATACATTACATTATGAAAATTAGGAAAATCGGATAATACCCAACCATAAACCATTATAGCCTCCTGGGGCCCTGCGTCATGTACATAATACATTAAAATAAAAAAATTCTAGCAACGCCATCTGTTAAAATTCTCGGTACTCTTACTTAAGTTGTATTAGCAAGGTATCTGCCCGCCATATTGCTAGTTTTTTGACAGCCAAAGTGACCATTTTGAGGTTTTATTTTGTTATTCAAGTGAACAATGGCGTCCCGGTCGGAACAACGGGGTAAGTAATTCCATATTTATTATTAAATTATACACGATTATGACATGCATTTGTATGTTTTTTCTTGGTATTGATACCACTATGTTCAAAATATATTAATAATTGTAGAAATTTGCATGCTGCCCCCTCGACACGGCGTTAAAATTTTATGTCATACAGGTATTACATATGGTCCCAATGACTACGTCCAATTAATGGGGCCCAGTGTAATACCTGTAAGACATAGAATAAAATCCTTAGTAATTCTGTATATTTCTATTGTTATTCTTTTTTTTTTGTATAGGTGTACGCGATAGTGAAATAGAAGATATTTTAAACGATTCAGAACTCGATTTAACTGATGAGGACGACCCAGAAGTTTTCCCAGAGCTTCAAAATGCCAGTATTTACTCGAGCTCAAGTTCTTCCAATTCTTCAGAATCAGGGGAAGAAAGCCAGGCGGGATCCGAGATATCTTTGCCGTCGTCAATACCTGCTTCTAGAGGCCGTACAAGAATTAGACGCGGAGCAAGAACGCGCGGTGGGCGACCAAGAGGCCGGGTGAGAACCATGGGTACGCAAAGACAAAATGATAGATCGCCCTTGGCAGCAAACAATAATTGGAACGAGTGTTTCTCACCCTTAGAAAAGCCATATTTTCAGCCTAGATATAATTTGGTTAACACTGATTCATGGACGGATAAAGACTACTTTGAACAATATATAAATGAAGTTATTTTAGAAAAAATGGTGGACGCTACGAACAGGACATATCTACTAAAACATGGAAAGGAGTTCAAGCTATCTTTGAAAGAATTAAAAGCTTTCATTGGTATTTTGTTAATGATGGGTTGCATTAATTTACCAAATATTAGAATGTATTGGTCAAACCAGTATGGTATTCATATAATAAAGAATACTATGACTAGATCACGATTTTATAGCATCAGATCGTCTTTGAAAGTGGTCTATGATGAAGAGGTTTCAGCACAAGAACGCAATAATAAAATCTGGAAAGTGGCTCCACTATTTGATGCAGTGCTACGCGGGTGTCATGGTCAAGAAAGAGCGGACAACGTGAGTATAGATGAAATGATTATTCCATTTAGTGGTCAGTGCAGTATTCGCCAATATTGTCCTGGAAAACCAAACCCAGTGGGCATTAAAGTTTTCGTTTTGGCAAATCCAAACGGACTAGTATGTGACATGGTTGTGTACCAAGGCGACACATCTTTTCCTGAACTGAGAGCCGAAGGATATACATTGGGTGAATCAGCCATCCTCAAGCTGTGCGAAACGCTAGTTCCTGGTCATTATCTATTCTTTGATCGCTACTTTACCACTATTAATTTAGCCGATGCTTTGCTGGAAAGAGGTTTTCATTGTACGGGTACAATTCAACGAAACAGGTTGCCCAGAACATGCCAATTTTCTGATGAAAAGGAGTTTAAAAAAAAAGGCAGAGGCACATCAGAGACATTGGCTCGAGCTGATGGGACAATAGCTATCACCCGATGGTTAGATAACAAGCCGGTATTGATAGCGTCTACCTACTATGCTGCATCTAACCCTGACCAATGCAGACGCTGGTCTAAGCGTGACAAGAGATACGAAATGGTTAGTCGTCCGGAAGTCATCAAGCATTATAATCAGTTTATGGGAGGTGTTGATATGGCTGACAGAATGTTATCAGTATGCCCTGCTCGTGCCCGCACCCGAAAATGGACTATACGTTTTATAACGCATATGATAGACTTAGCGGTTTGCAACAGTTGGTTTCAATTCAGAGAGGATCAAAAACAACTTCAAACACCAGCAAATAAAATTCCACAGCTGAGGAGTTTTAGGCTGAGACTTGGCGAATCCATGGTCGCTGAAACTTCTTTGTCATCGGATTCTGAATCATGCTCCGACTTTGAAGAGTTATTACCAAAACATTTGAATCGAAAGGCTGGAATAAATCCCGTGCCTGCGGAAAGTTTTCGTACTCATAAAGCAGATCACTTGGTCGCTTATGCTACGGTGCAAAACAGATGCAGAAAATCTAAGTGCACAATGACTACTACAGCATATTGTATCAAATGTAATATTTTTCTTTGCAGTACCCGTAAACGTAATTGTTTTTTAGAGTTTCATAAAAATTTGTGATTTTCCTCCTCAATTTTGTTATAACAAGTTTGTTTCATGTTCATTTATTATTATTTTTTTAGTTTATTTTACTCGCCGTGCGTGGTGCTTGTGCAATACGAAAAACAAAGTTCTTATTAAGTATTAATTAATTCGCTATGATTACAGTACAAATATTTAGGGTGTAAGAATAAAAATAAGCTAATCTGCTGACTGTGATTTACATAACAAAAAAAACTGTAATAAGTAAAAAATAAAAGCTTTTTTATAAAGATACGGATAGTAGTTTTATTCATTCACTATTATTTATATTTACAAAGATATATTATTATAAAATATTAACTTTCTAAGCATTTATATCTTATGTCATATATATATGACAAGAAATGTAGTTGGAACTGGGAACTTTTGTAATATATATAAGACATTGAGAAAATCTACATTTTACGACCAGGATTTTTTATTTTATTTTTTTTGTCTCTCAATATGCTTTATTAATCGATTCAGCTACTTTTAAACATATTTTTAACAAAAAAATGCTCTGGGCCTCAGGAGGATAGAATAACCATAGACCGGATATACCGACCATAGACAATGTAGGTACATTTTGGCTCTGGAAACAAGTATTTTGAGCTAAAAATAATACAAAAAGGTTCATTCATAGTGTACATGGAAAAAAAGCTAAATTGTAGAAAAGTAGAGCTAAAGAGCTAAACTCGTTTTTTTGGAGCTATACATTTGAAAATAGAGCTAAATTTAGCTCTAATAGAGCTAAATTGGCAACACTGTGTGTACAGCCCCCTACAAGTCGTCACAAAATAAGATGATGCCCGTTTTGACACATGCTAAAGTGACTTGATTAGGCATGTAACCATACGAGTCTATGATCGATTCTCGCGTTTAATCGATTAAGGTTCTGAGTAACTAATCGATTATAGTAGGTTTGCAACTTATGTGGACTACAGAATAAATTTGATATAAATAAACGAAAGCACCCCCTCCACTTTCTCCACTTTCTCCACTTTCTCCACGCAAAAAAAAAATGCCGTCTTTCACGAAAAACCCGATAATTTCGGAATTAGGCTATATTTTTCAATAATGTTGCCATTTTTAGGTACTAAGACCGAACACCAGAACTCTACAGTATAATAGTTCTACGTGGTCAAAGTGCAGCAATAAACTTCGCCGAATTTTTCAGAATTTTTCAGATTTTGAACGATTTTATTCCTATATATTCCTATGTAAAACACCAAACCAACACCTTTTATAACAGTAAAATGGAACTTATCTTGCTAAAAACTTGGAAACAACAGAAATTTTCACAATAAATTATTTACCACGATTAGCAAACACCGAGAAAATTTGTCGACTTTCTTTTTTTTTATGTCAATGAGCGATTTTCTGAGGCCATTTAAAAAAAAAAAGCTTCCAATTGCTTCACTAGATGGCGTTGAATAAGTATGTACATGTCTATGGTATATTTTGGTATGAAACATATTTAAATTAATTACTTTTTAACAACCCAAAGGAAACTAATAATATATTAAATAAGTACTACTGTGAGGAACAGAAACGAAATAGGTAAATTTAAAGATTTAGGTAAATAAATAACATCTGTCTGACGTTCCGTTTTACGTAAAAAAGTCGCGTCAAAGTAAAATTTATAATGCCCCCTGGGGGGCGATCGCGTTAATTTAAAAGATAAAAGTTTGGTTTCGTTTCGATAGTGTTTCAGTTCTGATAAAGATCCGATTAAGGTTCAAATCGGTATTGCCATAAAGTTTAAACGTCAACCAAAGTTTAACCATTTCCGTACCAATAACGGATCAAAAACGTTAGAGATGCCATTCGTATATTTTCATTCGTATATGCTTTTGTGTACAATCGACAGTCGACTTATCATTTTTACCACAACACTACTTGTTATTTGACCTCGTAGTAGTAGTAGTAAAAAAGTTCGTCCTTTTTGGACAGGCGAAGACATCAAGCCATACTGCCAATTCTTGAGTATTATGTATGTTATTATAGTTTCTTATGTTTTCATTAGAATGTAGGTGTGTTACATTCTAATGCTTCTTGGAGTATTTGGCGTCAAGTATGTCGAGTCGGTCTTCTCGGTAATTCTTGCTGAGGTAGTCACCACTACAATAAAACACTCGGCATCACGTTACCGAGATAGCGCATATTTTAATCATTCCACACATCGTCCAGTTGCGTAAACACTTGGGGCACAAAACTACACCTATCTTGAGTCACAAAGTCCACTATGAAACAAATTGCGATTAATTAAAATATCCACTTAACCTAACCCGCCAAGATGGCGCCAAAAACTCCTCAAAAGTGACAGTTCTAAGGGCGTATTCCACTTATCAAAGATCTTTGTCCAATATGCATATGATCGAAAAAATTATCAATGAAACTATTCATAAATTCATCCTCGTCCAATTTTCTTCGACCAAGTATTTCTTAAGTGGAATACCACTCTTAGTTGATATTTTGTTTGCTAAAAAATGACTGAAAGAAAGTATTATTAAATTACCTAAAGGTTTAAAGTTTGTTGGTGAGAATGTTTTCAAGTGGATGAATACTTTAAAAGAAGAAACAAGAATTATATTAGATGAGTAGGTACCACATTTTATTACTAGAAGTGCACCGCATTAGTAATAAATTCATAAAAATCATCTACCAAACGTTTGTTGTGTTTTGCGTTTAAATAAAACATATAATACCTATTACAGAAATTGAAGAATGCCACCGTATAACAAGAGATACTATTTAGATATGGAATGAATTCAAATTCAAAGTTAGGGCAAAGCCCAATATAACAAAATGCTAACCAAAGGGGTCAGGGCAGGGGCCCTCGTAATGTAGTGTCCGTCACTGGAACTCCGTTGGACAACAGATTTCAAACAACATTTGAGGAAATGATGTTGGTCCATTACAAAATGTTGAACAAGAACAATAAATTAAGGTTAGTTTATTATTAAATTACTTTTCCAATACCTAGTTTGAAATATGAAAGTGATTCATGCTTTAAATACTTACTTACACCAAAATTATCAACTATATTCTAAATCAGCATCTCGGATGACCTCAGCTTCAGCCTTAGACAAGCGAGGGTGCCGAGGGTGATGGTTTTACAAATAAAAAAAAACCTAAACAATCTTACAGAATGCTCAAGGCCTTAGATATTTGCAGAAGCATTTAAATGAATACCAGATAGTATAGATCATTTTAGTCAACAGGTATATTCATGTTATAATATTACTATAAAAGTTGTCCAATTTTTTACTACTTATGGTAATTAACTAGGTAACTTATGTTTTGTTTCAGTATCACCAGCAATGAGATTTGTCAGGAGAATTATTAAAGGAAAAACTGTGATAGTAAAAGTCCAGCAGTCCTGCTAGTAACTTTCAGGCAGGATTCGATCCCGCCTGAACTCGGAGAATCCGGCCTTCCCTTTACTTACAGAATAGCATTGTAAATGTATGAAAATTATTTTAAATCTTAAAGAGAATAAAATTATTAGTTTGATAGCAATAATTGTTTTAAAATGTATGGTAGTTTATATAGAATATTTTGTTAGTTTATTAGGATATAGAAATAGAAATACACCATGATAAAAACTCTACTCGAGTTTATTTTTTACCCTTTTACTTATTTACTTTCTCTTAAATTAAGAAAATAAAACACTTTTATTGCATAACACTTTCTTTTACTTAAATTAATTTTATACCATTGGGACAAATAATGTAGGTACCTAATTGGAAGAATATTAGTTTTTACCCGTTTACTTAGGTTACTTTCTCTATGATACACTTATTGTATTGCATAACACTTTCTACTTAAATTGATTTTATAACTAAGTAATTGGAACAATAAATTAACAATAATAAGTATTTCCTATAATAAAACCTCTCCTTATGTTCTGCTGTGGGTGTACAATTGCCAAAGGGTCCCACCTATCAATACAGCCCAGCGCTCCAGGCATTGTAAAGTAGGTATCTGCAAAATAAAATAGGCAAATTTTAGTACTCATCATTTGTTTATACAACACATTAATAATAATATATCTCTAGAACTTACTGCCTTTTCACATAATCAGGTCGGAGTGTCGTTGTTGAAATGGTGGGACAACATATTTGTTTGATATGCATCGCTTATGCAAAGCTTTTGTCACTTGGTGTAGTTATTGCTTTTGAGATACTGGCTTAGGAGACACATTGGTCACGGCGGTGTCCCCAATAATAGTTTCTTAGGACCCAGTAGCATAGGAATGAATATGCAACTAAAATCTGTAAAATAAACAAACACCAATGTTGAGACACTGATATCTTTGTATTTTAAGAATAAACATATGTTTTATTCGGTGTGGTTATTAAAGATTTACCTACCTTTGTCTCTTCAATGCATCAGAATGAAGAGTTGGTGGCTTATGTGGAGATAATTCACTTTGTAATTTTCCGAACTAAATCCTTCGACAGTCGTATTTTAACAATTTTAGCACGCGACCTTGGCACTCCAACATCATAGTCATGAGCTCTTTTAAACATGTTGGCCTATAAAACACATTAAAATACTAAATTGCGTTATTAAACACCACTTGTTTGACGAACGATCGTGAAACGATCCTAAAAAAGTAGCCTCGCCTAAACTTTTTGATATCGAACGGTAGCGGTCCAATAATGGTAAAGTTTCGTCTGAACTAGCTGTCAAAACATTACCGCGATACGAAACATGTCAAAAGTTTTTTTTTTTTTTTTTTTTTTTATTGGCTCTACCCGGTTTGGGTATTAGCCACAACAAAAGGTAGGGAAACGTTATAAAACAAAAGGATTAGGTACAAAAACGGAATTTGGAAATTTGGATAGTGGAGAGGATACAAATAATATGTAAATATAATACATAAAAAAAAACAATAACTTAAATTCTTATGTTGTTGGAAGTTATAAAATCAGATATACATTTATACACATTAATATCATTGGTACATAAAAGACTTACAATACTGGTAGGAAGAGGAATTCTGAGGGATATAAGGGATTCATAAAAGGGAGTATGATCATAAAGAGGGCACGAGAAGAGAATATGGTTAACTTCTCCCACACCAGTGCCACACACGCAAATAGAATCCTGCACAATTCGTAATCTTGCCAGATGGGCAGGAGTGCACGTATGACCCAGTCTCATTCTTATGATGATTGTGGATGAAACTTTACCAAGCTTCATTCTGCTAAACCATGGCTTATTAGGGATATTTGGTTGAATGAGTTTATAAAAGCTACCTTTAACTTGGCTGCTAATCTGCCATTGGGATTCCCATGATTCTCTGAGTGAAACGCCTGCTTGGGCACATAGATCATGGCAATAATTTTTATAAGGAAACAGGTCTCCAGAATCTATTGCTTCTTTTGCAAGTTGGTCGGCCTTATCATTACCAGCAACATTGCTGTGACTAGGCACCCATACAAATGATATATCATAACCTTTCATTGAACATTTTTGAAGTAAACAACGGCAGTCTATAATGATTTGATGGCTTAGATTACTTTTAAAAGGGAATTTTTGTAAAGCTTCAAGAGCGCTCTTAGAGTCAGAGAAAATAATAACTTTTTTTAATTTATAAAGTAAAACGTACTCTAATGATTTAAAAAGACCGTAGCATTCACCAGTAAATACTGAAGTTTCGGGTGGGAGTTTTACTTTTTGAACAATTTGGTACTGTTTATGAAAAACGCCAACGCCAACATGGCTATTACAATCGAGCTTTGAAGCATCACAATAGATATGATGATAGTCATGCCATTCATCAGCTAAGAAATAATTAAAATTATACTTTAGATTGCAATCATTTTTATGAAAATCTAAATTGAAGATAATGTTAGGTATTAGAATTAACGATTCGTAGTTTTGTGAAAAAATTGGAAGATATGATGATCTATGCGTTGGAGCTTGAAAAGAGCGAAACTTACTAAAACTAACAATAAGACATGGTACTTGTTTATGAGACCAGTATGAAGAGGATTCCACGAGTTCTAAAAGTCTACTTAATTTGTTATAGAGTGGGTGATTGTATAACTGTAAAGCTCGAAATAAATATCGGTCACATAAGTATTGGCGTCGTAGTCTTAAAGGAGGATCAGATGTCTCAACTTGTAAAGCATTCGTGGGACTCGATTTCATGGCCCCAGTGACAATGCGGAGAGCTTTTGACTGTATAATATCCAGTTTGTGTATTCCAAGGGCGCTACAAGGTTCAAGAAAATATGTCCCATAATCTAAAATACTTCTGACTAAGGAATTATAGAGTTGTTTCAATGAGGAGGGATGAGAACCCCACCAAACTCCAGATAAACATCTTAAAATATTTAAGATTCTTTCACATTTGGCAACAACGTAGTAACAATGAGCTAGGGCAGTTAGTTTACTATCCAAGATGATACCTAAAAATTTGACTTCATTTTCAGTTGGTAACATTACATTATCGTAGTATACGGAAATAGGTGGAGGGCATCGCATTCTTGAGAAAAGAACTATATTACTTTTTGCTATTGAAAGATTTAGACCATTGTTTTCAAGCCAAGTTTTGAGACAATTTAAAGCGTGAGTAAGTGAGTTACACAAGTTTTCAATAGATTTGTTTGTACAATAAATTAGCAAATCATCAGCATACTGTAGTATGCTAATGTTATCGGGAAGGGAACATTCTAGGTCGTGGGTATAAATATTGTACAAGAGTGGGCTGAGCACGGAACCTTGTGGGAGCCCGTTCCACACTAACCGTGACTTCATATTTACAGTACCTGGATTTAAACTGATGGTTCGTTCAGACAAAATGTTAATAATGAAATTAATTATTATTGGAGGCACCTGTAATTTAATAAGTTTGTTCTGGAGAATACTTAAAATTACATGATCATAGGCGGACGTGATATCAAGGAAGGCTGCCAAGAGAGATTCATTTAAAGAAAAAGCTATTCGGATATCAGTAGTTATAATTCCGATGCTGTCCATCGTACTTTTATTTTTTCTAAATCCGAACTGGCTGTCACTCAACAGTCCTCTACTTTCAACGAACCACTCTAATCTGATTTTAATCAGATGTTCTGCAATTTTTGCCAAAACTGAAGATAAAGCAATTGGCCGATATGAGGAAGCATTGTTAGCCGGTTTAGTTGGTTTAAGGATCGGTATGATCTCTTGTAGTTTCCATGTAGAGGGAATATCGCCGGTTATCATTACAGTATTGATAAGATTTAAAAGGTACATTAAACTATTATCAGTCAAGTGACTAAGGAAGGAATACGGAATACTATCACAACCTGGAGCCGAGTCCTTGACATAAGCCAAAACACCTTTAAGTTCAGCTAATGAAAAAGGAGCACTGAGTCCTGTCATTTCAGCATTAGAAGTAGAAGTGAAAGGAACCTGCAGTAGTGAACTATCATTAGCAACATATGGGGGAGCTAGTCTATCTAGAAATTGTTCTGTTAAATGTTCAGGAACATTTTTTGGAGTGGACTCTTTAAATGCTGAACGAAAGCGGCGAATATTTGACCAAACAACCGATGGAGAAGTATTAGGAGAAATTGAGGTGCAGAATTTCTTCCAGCCTTCCCATTTCTTTTGTTTGAAAAGTTTCCGTGTACTATTACCTACTCAAATCAGACAATATGTTAAAGTTTTCGGATGTTGCGCAGAGATTATAATTTATTTCAGCCTCTTTCCTCTTTTTAATAACAGCAGTACATTCCTGATCCCACCATGGTGGAGAAGGGATATTACTGCGATGACCAGTTTTAGTTGGGAATACTTTATTTGCTGTATTAATTAGAAGAGAAGATAGGGCAGTTGCGCAAGATGAGAGATTGTTTTTATCAATGAGAGGGAGAGAATCTATATCTTGTTCAACTTGTGTTTTAAAAGCACTCCATTTATCCTTGTCTAATTTATGTTTCAGACGGGGAGGATGATTTTGTGGCTGATTTATAGAGTTATTTATGAAGGTAATCACAATAGGATAATGGTCACTTCCATATGTGGAATTGTTTGTTGTCCATGTTAATGAAGTAGCAAGGCAAGGGGAGACAATAGATAAGTCAGGAACACTCCTACCCTCATCTGGCTTGGTCCTACGTGTGATCTTCCCTGTATTAAGTAAACATAAATTGTTATTATGCAACATTTCTAGAATTTTACTGCCATAATGATTTGATTTAGAGCTGCCCCAAGAATAATGTTGGGCATTGAAATCACCCATTACCAAAAGAGGTTTTGGTAGAGATTTTATAATGTTTTCAATTTCATCATAGATGATTGAAGAGGGGTAAGGTATATATACAGAAACAAAACAAATATTATTTACATTAGCAGCAATGATAGAGTAATCACTGCGGTGTTGAGAGATGGGAATATGTTGGAAAAATACAGATTGCTTAACTAATAAGGCTACACCACAGCCTACTGTGGGGTCAAGCCTGTCTTCTCGTATGCACGAGAAGCCGGAAAGTTTAAAGTTGAAACCTGGTTGGAGCCAGGTTTCTTGAAGCGAGATGGCAAAAGGATTATACTTATTGATTAAATGGATTAGGTCAGACTTTTTACTGTTGATGCTTCTGCAATTCCATTGAATTACAGAGTTCATTAAAGTGATTAAGATTTATAAAATTAGTATCAGAAGTAGCAACGTTGGGCGGTGAAGCAATAAGATTGCTGTTGGATAAAGTTTTTATAAGTGCGATTATCAAATCTTTAATTGGTATGTTGGAGAGACTGTCACTATTATTAAGAGCAGTCCCATTAGAGGTTGATGGAATTCTGTACTCATTTATCAAGGAATTATGAGCAGTTTTGTCATAGCCTTTATTTGTAACATGGGCGGTTTTTGGCTTAATAAATATGGTTTTTTTATATGAAGTTGTTTTATTCGCTGTTTCATATGGAGAGTTTAAAAGATTATTATTTGAAGGGTGTGCTAGATATGAAGATGAACTAGGTGAAGTAGGTGAAGAGGCTAAAACATCTGCATATGGTCTATAAACTGGGGGGTGGAGTTTTAATGCCTCTGCATAGGATATACAGCTCTTGGCCATACTTTCTTTTATGCTTTTTTGCCTAGAAAATTCAGGGCATATTTTATTTATGGCAGTATGTGCACCACTACATAGACAGCATCTTATTTCTTCATCATCCACAGAACAGCTCTCACCAGAATGCCCTGATCCACATTTAAAACATCGTGTAACTGATCTGCATTGGGTTTTAATGTGACCGTAACGACAACATTTATAACACTGGATAGTTGGAAATATATACAAATTGACTGGAAGAGAATTGTAACATAAAAATATCCTTTTAGGAAGAACCTGCCCGTCAAATGTCAAAACTAAAGTTTCTATGGGAGTAAAATCAGTTTTTCCATTATTAGTAATTTTCTTTTTCAACCTTCTAATTTTAATAATATTACCACAACCTATGGGAACTGAAATGTTATTCATGATATCCTCTTCAGACCAGTCTGCAGGGACACCTCGTACCACACCCATTCGAGTAATGTTATGGGTTGGGATGAAAGCTCTATATTTATTTGTTTTTAAAATATCGCTGGTTATAAAGTTATTAGCATCTTGAAACTGAGAAAAT
The DNA here is from genome assembly GCA_949710035.1 of Crambus lathoniellus. Lineage (NCBI taxonomy): Eukaryota > Metazoa > Arthropoda > Insecta > Lepidoptera > Crambidae > Crambus > Crambus lathoniellus. The sequence continues at coordinate 2,345,791 of OX453319.1, forward strand.
GAAATAGATGCTTTATTTCTTCCAATTTTCTTTAGACTACCATTCACAATATTATTAAAAGTATATTTCTTTAAAAATCGTCCTAAAGCGACTGGGTGTAAAACGGTGTTTTCGTCGGGAGATACTTGCTCACGTTGAATGTGTACAACGTAAGGAGACGCGTCAGAAGTTTGGTAAAGAAGCCTACCCACGGGTGTACGAGGGTTGGTGTCCGGAGTTACCAAAGTACTTGGCATTGTGTTCTGTGTTGGCACTGGTTCGGAGGTTTGAATTTCAGGTGAATTTCTTAAACATTGTTCATTAGGAATTGAAACATCACAATGGCAATCGAATTCTGTAGGTGGGTTTTGTTCTGAAAACTTATGTTGGCTTTTTTTCTTCTTTTTATTGCAATGTTTGCATAATTTGCGTGCCGATGATCGTTTACGTTTCGGTGGATTTTTATTAGATTCCGAGCAATCGGTATCGAATAAAGATCCCTCAGTATCCATTCCTGAAGCATTGCCAATCGTAACAAAATGAGACGCCTGGGGGGCGGACCCCCCAGGGTCATCGGGCTCGTTCATAGAAACAATATAAAAAACTTACCTAATCTCGTACTATTCACAAAAACTAATAGATATATATTAAAAATAGACTTAAATAACAAACTTAAATGTATTATTTACAAACCACTATCCAAATTAGTTAGTTAAATTTTAAAGCCAAAAAGAAACACGTCCGCCTTTCTCGAAGTTTCCCGCGCTTTTCATGTCAAAAGTTACGGTTTGGTTATGGTCCAATCGCGATTAAGTCGAGTTTGTGTTAGCGCGATTGCCCCCCTGTACACGATGGCCGATCATGGTCGGCGACCATGACCAATACATCGTACATTGACACTTTTGAACTAACAAGTTTAAAAAGGTTCTTTCAAAAGTGTCAATGTACGATGTATTGGTCATGGTCGCCGACCATGATCGGCCATCGTGTACTGGGGACATACGTTCCGTTCCTTCTAACTGCATAGGTGGGAAAGCGCCATCTAGTGACTGAGCTTTCAGAAAATCGCCCATTGGAAAACACAGAGCGGAAAGATATTTTTGTCACAGACTAACTCAAATTTATCAAGCTTCTCAATGAAATAAAGTGTCCCATACACGAAAAGACGCTATCATAGAGAAAAAACCGATAATCGGTGCCAAGTCTGTGGAGGACACAATGGTCCTTACGGGCGTTGACAGTCGGGAGTATGGAGAGGACACAATGGTCCTTACGGGCATACTTGGGTTAAAACGTCATTGATTCTATAATTTTAAAATCTAAAATACGCGATAATCCGATTATTGTGAATATATGTTGTCGATTCGAAACCTTTATTTAATTACATTCTTTAATTTGAGGGTAGAGTTGACCGTATCGACGGGATGGACATCAAATGTTTGACAGGTACGAAACTCAGGAACAATTTGTATGGGAAAATGTTTTCTCTTTTATTTTATTTTTTCGTCAATTTTACAATGTTTTTATTAGTTATTCTGCTATTCGGGACGGAAACAAATCCAACAAATCAAAAACCATGGCAATCGGTCTAGCCGTTCTCGAGTTATAAGTGTTGTAACAAACACGACTTTTTTTTATTTTTTATATATATATATATATATATATATATATATATTTCGTGACATTGTTAATTTAGTACTTATAAGTAATTTTTTATCTGCATTTTATTTTTTATTTATTTTATGACATTGTAGACTATTATTACCTATTATCAGTTTTATTCATTGTATTATAATTTGACCTCTCTATATGTTGCATGCCAATTTTAAAAATGCGTAGTTTAAATGGTTAAATGTGAGAAACAATAATTTTATATTTACATCTTGTAATGACCACATTTAATGCAATAAATGATTATGATTATGATTATGATTATGACCACCAATGGACTGTTGGTCGCCCTCCCGGTGGTAAAGTAAGTTACCGGATTGCAGGGTTATCGAGTCCTCCCCCTCTCTTCGGACTTCAGATAACCCAATAATATCCCAATGTAACTTACTTATTGCCTCTTCCAACTCTACGAGCTTCGCGTCGAGCCTCAATGTGCGCGTGTTGTAGGTTGCCAGGTCGAGTCGTCGGTGTTGGTAGCCGGAGCCTACCCGGAGATTCTTAGCACCCCCTGCCCCGCCGTTACCATAGCCGCTACCGTAGCTAGGAATAGCGGGGCCGCCGGGGACTGGGGGCCGATATGTTGGTTGTGTTGTCATTTTAGGGGGGGTTGTGCCATAATCACCACGCTTGGCAGGCGGGTTGGCGATCGCAGTATTGGCCTTTTGTAACTGGGGGTCTACCGCCTAAAAAATCTGGATATGGATATGGGCTTTATTTGACATTTGAAGCCCATAATCTGAACTTGGCGGTACCGCCTAATTCCATGGACTTCATATTTCTTCCCATACCCATATGTAAGAAAAAGAGTGAATGACGAAGAAAATTCTCTATACATTTTTGACAGTTGAAGCCCAGGGGGTCTACCGCCTGAAAAATCTGGATATGGATATGGGCTTTATTTGACATTTGAAGCCCATAATCTGAACTTGGCGGTACCGCCTAATTCCATGGACTTCATAATCATATTTCTTCCCATACCCATATGTCAGAAAAAGAGTGAATGACGAAGACAATTCTCTATACATTTTTGACAGTTGAAGCCCAGAATCGGTATTTTGTAAAAATTAAAAAGTAAAAACTCGAAACCCAGATTCATATCGTTATGTCAAATGAAGCAGGCGAGTATTTTGGTATCGGAAGATTCATGGAAAAGTTTAATTTCTCAATTTGTGTGAAATAACTTGCTACTTTTGAGTGTAATCAACTTCATTTATAGTAAATATACCCCTAGCACTTGTAAAACGTTGAACTTTAGCAGAAGAGAGTTTAAAAGCAGAGCGAAAAGATGGAGCGAAAGAGACAAACACAAATTGCTATTTCGCTGTTCCTTTCTCTCGAAGTCATGTAATGGAATTTTACCCGCGAAATTCAAATTTTCGTTTCTTGTTTCGTTATCGGAATTTACATAACTTTAAAGATAAATTGTTGACCTACTTTTGATAAAAATTAGGCATTTAATTAAAGTAATGAAGATACTATGTAAATCAAAAATAGGAAAGTTTTATTATAAGTAGGTACGGTTATCTATTTTGTTTTTACTGCTTTGAGGATTTTTATCCGAAACACAAAAATTAAACCAAATCACTAGCCTAGCCTAGCCACCATTCTGGCTGAAGTGTGCTGAAGTGCTAGATAATACTTATTATCCTCCTTGGAGTAATTGTGTTGTGTGATATTATCAATAGCGTTTTTTGTGGATATTATCTACGGAAAGTGCATTTGATTGACATATTATTTTACAAGTGATATTGAGCTGTGTTAAAGTTCTCTGTTATTTATTATGTTATAAAGCTAACTCCTTCCTATAAATGCATGTTTTAAGACCTCAGCAAAGCATTTGATCTTGTGTGTTATGAAGTCATGATAAGCTTTGGACCTTTGGACAAAACTTAAAGATGTTTCTCGTTGGCTGAGGTTATAAATGTACCTACTGGCACATTGGTATGGTAATCAGAAAAATGTGGTAAAGTGGGGAAATACATGCTCTGAAGAGTTTATGTGGTGTTAGACAGGATGGGCTGACTTCGCTCTTATATATGTATATATGGACAAGCTCATCGCTGGGCTGAGCAGCACACATGGTTGTTATATAGATAATGTCTGTGTGAATAATATCAGTTATGCTGATGACATGGTGCTGTGCTGCTCTGCCTATTGCTGGGTGGCCCAAAAAGCTCCTGCGAGGACTATATATGGAAGCACGGCCTAAGGTACAACGAGAAATAGAGTGAATTCATGATCTTCAGGGGTAACATTAAGAGACTTGAAAATGTGCCCCTGTTACTTTTGAACAGGATTCCTTTGGGCCGTGTAAGTCAGTTTAAATACCTTGGGCATATAGTAACTGAAACTCTGTATGACAATTTATTCTGATATAGATGGATAGGGATGCAGGGCTTTGTTGGTCAGTGGTAACATGGTGAGACACAGGTTTGCTTGGTGTACAGTAGAAGTAAATTTTACTTTATTTAAAGCCTATTGTCAAAATTTTTATACCAGTAGTCTGTGGTCAAACTTTATCCAGCTTTCCTACAATGCCCTGCGTGTGTTATACAGTAACATCTTTAAATCCTTGTTGGCGCTTCCTCGTTTCTGCAGTGCATCTGGCTTCTTATTTCAAAGGCATTCTGAGGAGAGTGGAGAGAAGTTAGTCTCTCCATATTTTGCTAGGTGAAACTTTATGTTAACATAAGTAGCCTATTTTAATTTACTTTTTCAATTTTAATTTTAATATTGTGATTTTGTACTAAAATAGTCAGTAAGCAAAGAAATGGTCTGAAATAAAGGAATTTTATTTTATTTGAACAGTTTAATCATTGCTTATTTTTAATCATTTCTGTCGAACAAATAATTTTTTATTTTTAACCTAATCGATAGAAGTTTAAGTTATAAATTTCAATAAAAGCTCCCATCTGTTATCATTTGTTAGATACTCTATACTTAACAGACTAACTCTAGTTTGTCTGTTTTTCGTTTCGGGACGATGCAATTATTTCAGAATTACTGAATAAATAATCCATATTATTAACCTATTTATTTAGCAATTTCTATTCAAAGTACCTAATCCACGTTATGTGCTATTTTGTAAAAGTATTTTGTAGTAAGTAGTACAACTACATAATATGCTATGCTATGTTGTACTTACTAAGTACAACATAGCATAAGCATAAGCTACAATGCACATCTATACCTGTCTTTTGTGTGCAACTCTAGGAGACAGCGCTTATAGCTCATATTTTCCAAATAAAATTATGAGTTGATAGACAATTTGTTAATTTTCTTAATTGCTGTTAAATTGTAATGTCAAAAACCCACTTATTTATACTTATGGTTAGCAACTGAAAACATAAGATGTGCTAAACTGAAAAATCATAGAAAATAAAATAACATTTGGCCGCAGAAGAAATAAATAACTTATGTATTTACAGGTCTAACTATTTAATCATCCTCATAAATGATAGTAATTTTATTTCTCTTTCATAGCAAATTTATATAAAATAAAGATAATGATAAAAATAAGTACCTACCTATGTTACATAAATAAGTGTTAAAAATATGAATTCAAGAAACTAAACATTGCTTATTTTCAATTCTGGAAGGGTTGTGGTGTGGCACTTCTTAATTGAGAATATTGGCTTTGTTTAGTCTGAATTTGTCACAATATACTAATAATTTATGTAAACACAAAGGTATAAGTAGGTAAGTACAAGAAATTAACAACCAGAAACAAAGATCTAGCAAAATGGTATCATCATGCATTTATTAACCAAGTTGTTATTGTCACAAGTTCACAACACATATTTTAAGACATTATTACGGTATACTTTGTACTGTTTATCTTTTAAAGGTTCTGTTGAATGATTTTCTCTGTAATTATCATCTTATAAACAATGTTCTTGTCTTGGATTGGAGTAGCCGTCCATTCCATCATGTCAATATTAAACTTATAAGGAACATTCTGTCTGCTTTTCTTTAAATCTTGATAAATATCTGCAACCTTGCTCTGATAATGAGCCTTACGGGTAGTATCATAAGAGGAAATGAAGAACATTAACCACAAAATGACCCAACCAAACAATAACTTCTACAAAATTTTGCCATGACGGGGTCATTTGTCAAATTGTTCACGTAATTAGCGCACACAAATCGAAGAGAAACCATAGTTGACCCTCAAAGATATGCCTTTTTCGTTATATTTTATTAATTTTGTTTTATTTACATAATTCAAAAAGTAAAGTTAAGGGTGGTATTCCACTTATCAAATATTTGATCAATTTTGATCCAAGAAATTGGACGAGGACAACTTCGAATGGTTTCATTGATAAATTCTTTGATGAAATGCATATTGGACAAAGATCTTTCATAAGTGGAATACTGTAGAAAGGCTTGTCATTTGCGTTTGGTTATTAATTGATACGTACATTATTTATTTTAGGAATACTTGTTTTTAATACTATGAAGAACTAAATTAATTGTTTTTATTGACTTTGTCCGTTGTCATTTAAAATATAAATAATAAGAGTAAAAAATGCAGAGAAATAATAATATTTTGTTAAATATTGGTATTTATTTGATATGATGCAACAAGACGCGACTATCATTCACTCGCGAAATCCAGATCTGGAAAAACAGTTAGCCGGTAGCTCCAATTGAAGCCCATATTATGGGTATGGGCTTGAAATCAGTAATATGGATCTGGGGGGCTACCGGCTAAGAAATCTGGATATGGGTATGGGCTTCAACTGTCATTTGAATTCCTTATTCTGATAGATTTTTGCTGCTTTGTTCTGTTGAACGTTGCTAGCTAGTTATCGTTATACCAGACGTCACAAAACAAGGAACTGATAGCGGCTATTTTCTTTATAAAATTGACTTAAAGTTCCAAAAAACGTATGAAGTTCATATCCATAAAGTTACGCGGTAGCCCCCCTGAACTTCATATTTTTAGCCGGTAGACCCCCAGGTTGGCCGACCATGGTCGGCGACCATGACCAATACATCATACATTGACACTTTTGAACGAACAAGTTTAAAAAGGTTCTTTCAAAAGTGCCAATGTACGATGTATTGGTCATGGTCGCCGACCATGATCGGCCATCGTGTACTGGGGGCATGAGAACGATATCACCGTGATCGCAAAATGGCGGCGGTAGTGACGTCATCCGTGACGTAATTACTGCTTTCGTTGTCGCGCTCACAACAAATCGGAACGATGTGTGAGCATTTGGCGCAAATCGGAACGTAGCCTTTGTTGGCCGTGTTCCGTTTTGAGTCAATAGTACTGTTGGCGCTGTGAGCGCTAAAAGCTGTTCCGATTTGATTATCGCGCTGACAGCACTGTTGACGCGATTTCAATTCGGAACGGCTATTTGCACGCATCGCGAGCGAGCGTTGTTTTGATTTGAATTTGTAAGTAAATAATCACCGGTTTAGTATGGATATTCGTCAATTAGTAAACGTTTTAGTGGACAGCGATGATTATAGTGATCCGTGCTTAAATTTAGAGTACCTAATGTCTCTACCCGTCATCTCATCTTTAATAAGCACTATCATTTTTCTGGCTTTCTGCTTCGGGATAAACAAATAAAATACCTAAATAAAAGTTAAAACGCAGAGATTACTCAAACAAAACCACAACAAACAATGACGTTTGACAACAAAACGTCAAATATGACAGCCCGCTCACAGTGCTAACGCTTGAGAACGATATCACCGTGATCGCAAAATGGCGGCGGTAGTGACGTCATCCGTGACGTAATTACTGCTTTCGTTGTCGCGCTCACAACAAATCGGAACGATGTGTGAGCGCGATATCAGTGATATTATCGCTGTTGGCGCAAAACGGAACGTAGCCGTTGTCACTGTTGTCAGTCAATGTGTTGTCATCATTTTGTGTAGTCGTGTAGTCTATATAAATTGTGGATTGGGTTTGATTGCATTGATTGGATTCCTGAAAGAAGTGTGTTATTTGTTGTGGTTATTTGCCTAGACTAGAATCAATGAGTTTCTCCTAGAATTAAAACTGCTATTAGATTGTTCTCAAGTTTTTCATTAATAGAAACATTGACCTAAGTATTATAACTCAATGTTAAGAAATGCTCTAGTGCATAGTTGTGTTCTACAGTTTTCCTACTAATTTCATAAAATATAAAAAAGGTAATTAAGTATGAACCGTCTACTGGCATGCAGAGTATGCTTGGCATACGATACCCGCTTGTGTTCAATAATGGATGGCCAACTTCGGGAAATTTACGAAAAATTGGTTGAAGCATCGGTAAGTGTATTAACCTTGAATTTGTCGATTTATAAGCCTCTTCTTCTTGAGCCAAGCTATAAGCTCAAGAGCCTGTTTAGAATTATTTGTCCTTGAATTCAGACTGGACTGTGAAGTTTAGTTTATTGTTTTATTGTACCTATTTATTATTTTTTAAAACTAAGCATTTCCTACACCTGTTCATTAATAATTACTTAGTTTTCTGATCATCTATTTACATAAAAACCTGTTGCAATTAAAGGTACTAATCGTTATACATGCTAACCTCCATTTCCATTCCAACTGGTGAATTCTTGAAAGTAAGTTTGTTACTTTGATTTTCAACTTAATGTCATTATTTTGAACCCTGTCCCTTACTATCAGTTTCATTAACTTTAATTTCACTTATCCCTTCTACAAAACTGTAACCTTCAAATAGTTAAGGCAAATAGCAGCACTTGAGAATAACAAAGAAGCTACGCTATCTAACTTGAGATAAGTAATAGTATTTACTTCACGATTATAATTTAGAAATGAGACTTTTTAAAACTTCTTTCCACCTTATTAAAATTTTAACTTTGACAATGCAACTTTTATTATTGATTAATTTGAAATGAAGCATTTTAGAAAAATGACTCCGTAGCTCAGAGGTTAGAGCAGTCGCCCGGATAGCGAAAAGTAGTAGTTTCGAGTCCCATCGGAGCTGGTTGTGAGACGGGTCGGTTTTTTCTATAATACTTCATTTTCAATATTATGTCCATATCCACCATATATTTTCACATATATTTACATTTTCAGTATAATTTTTAACTGACATTGTTGTTTTATCAAATCTTGTTTCATTCATTTTCAGTTGGATACAGAAGAAATATTGCCCACGTCTGTCTGTTACATTTGTGACTCTTTGATGAAGAAAATGCTGCAGTTTAGAGACAGGTCGCAGAAAGCAAACCAGATACTGCAACAGATGATAAGCTCTGGCTTAGAGGTATCCTTATATATTAGTAGCCTACCGGCAAACATTGTTTTGTTTGCCATAAGTATAAATTATTGTGAACAAAGTTTTTTACACTGCCGCCTGCCATAAATGTCACTTATTTAAAGTAGGTAATCCAAAGCTAAAATTTCATTGATTACATACTCTTTGGAAGTGGCCATGGAAGAAATGACAGTTTTGTAATATTTTGTATAGTATGTATGACAGTTTGTAACAATGCCGTTTCGTGCCAGTCTCATGGAAGGTTAGATAGAACCTCTATGATGGCTGGAAACTCCTCAGTTTTACTTACTGGAAATCTAATATTATATTTCTGTAATAAGTATTACAAAAAATATATTGTATAAAGAGCATGGAATATGGTTGGTATACCTAAAGTTTCCCCAAGAGAGCCCCACTATGGAGAAATCAAAATATGGTGGCCAGTGATGAAACATATGTCAATCGATAGGTAAAGTCCATACTAACATAATTTTTCCATTCTAAATTTTTTTTTTTTTTTTTTTTTTTTTTTCGTCGTTCGTCGGTCGCACGGAGCGATTACACGATTTTTTCTAAAAAGTCAATAATCTGTGCTCGGCTAATCTATCTATTATCTACCTTATAATTAAACTCAGAATTGTAGAAATAGTGTGTGGTAACTACATCATTTCGCTCCTGTGCCATTCACACGCGCTGCACCGCTCCTGCGTCTGCGAGCCAGCTTCACCCCCGCGAAAACAAGCAGTTGCTATTTTTTGCTCGCTCACACCACCGTACGCCAGTCGCGCCGTCTTCACAACATGAGTATGCAACATTCCCCCACCAAGTCGCATCTACCAACCAGCAGCGCCTCGACTAGCATCGGTGGATCCCAACCGGATTTATCGAAGATAAGTTATCTTAATGTGGATACGCAAATTACTTTTCGTAATAAACGTAAAAATCCTGAACATTCCGACTGCCACTGCTCCAATGAGTTCAAAGAAATGCGTTCAGAGATGTCACGTATTAGCTGTTTATTAGAAAAATATGTCGGCTCAAATGAGCAAGTTATGCAAAAAATGCAAGATAATATTACTGATATAAAAAGTCAAATTACCGATTTGAAGTCGACTAATGAGCAAGCTATAAATTCAATCCAGATAAACGTGAATAAAGTAATCACAGAAATAAATGATATCAAATCGTCGACCTCTACCATGCTGTTGGAGCAAAAAGATATAAAAAATCACGTGACTCGTTTAGAAAAATCAATATCCCTGGGTGAGAATAAACTAAAGTCACTGGAATCGGAGCTCAAAAACCTAGAAATTACACCGCTTAAGCCAGAGAACTTGAGTGAGCATCTGATCCAAGAGATCCAAAATCGTAACAACCGTCAGAAAAATATAATACTTGTAGGATTACCTGAACCAATGCTTTCCAAAAATGAGGAAAAAGTGGCAAAAGATGAGGCGGATATATTGAACCTTATTTCTATACTGAGCAACGACCTTCCAAAACCAATTAAAATCTTCCGGATCGGCAAGCTGAATCCGGGAAAAAATCGCAGTATTAAGGTATGCTTTGATGTCATGGGACCTGCTAAACAACTCCTGCGAAATAAAGCCAAATTACCCGAAGGCATCAAGATATATTCTGACCAAACTCCTGCACAACAAAGCTTTCTTAAAAGCTTGCAAGACGAATTAAAACAGCGAGAAAATAAAGGTGAAAGTGGTCTTACGATTAAATACACAAACGGAACTCCTACAATAATAAAATCCAATTCAAAAAACCACCATCAATTGACCAGACCTTGAATAAGACAACCTCTGCTACCAACACCTACGACGTCATTGACAGCTACCAAAACATACCTGCTAACAAATCGCGATTTACATTCTTTTACCTTAATGCTCGAAGTATACGTAAAAAAGGAAAGTTAGACGAACTTAAGTGCATACTTCACGCAATACCAAATACTATTCATGTCATTTTAATAACAGAAACATGGATCCGTACTGAAGCACAAGCACAGCAACTACACCTCTCTAATTATACACATTGTTCGCGCCGCGCTGCGAGCGGCCCCGTTGTCATTGTCAAGGTCACGAGACAATGCGCTCGGCCGGCCGGTGTAGGATCGCCAGTTGGCCGTCAGCAGCCGTGAGGCCAGTTCGTGTGTTTCTGTAGCGACGTGCCGCGCCAGTTACCTACCCATATTGGGACCGAGATTTCGTTTTGCGCCTACTAGGGCTCCGGTCGGGGTACGGACTTGTGACCCGTGTGTGTTCGCTTTGAAAAGCGCCGGGAAAGTTTTAGCTGCCTATTAGGGCATTGTGTAGTATAAGAGTGTTAGCTGTAAGAGTATCCCATCGGGGGTTGTGTGGAGATCGTTTTGCCCGGCGCGCGCCGGCGAGACAACGTTCAGCCCCCCTGGATTACGGACACTATTTTCTAGTAAGGTAGGACTAGTTTAATTTACTTAATTTTGCATGAGAAACCTTCGTTTCAATAAACTGTGGAACACAGTAGATGTGGTCATCACAATTGTGCGTGATCATATTTTTGGTAGCAGAGCGTAGTTGATATAATTAATTTTCATATTAAAATTAACTACATAAAATTTCATAGTAAAAATAAAAAGCGTACCTAAAAAGAGTACCTAAAAATTATTTTTTTTTTGTTGAAATCTCGAGGGTATTTGAAGATCCCGAGACGATTTGAAGTACTAAGAAATTGTTCTAGTAAATTCTCGAAGCGAATGTTTCTCACTTGGTGGATCCGATAATAGATAGACACTTATATAATTGTTGTCACATACTAGTGTTTTGATACGAGTTTACTCGCCTAGATGTGTATATTTTTTTTTGTGTGTCCGGATTTATTTGACGAATAGTTCGTTCGAAAGTGTGTTTATTAGTACCACATACTAGTGATTTGATACGAGTTTACTCGCCTAGATGTGTATATTTTTTTTTGTGTGTCCGGATTTATTTGACGAATAGTTTCGTTCGAAAGTGTTGTTTATTAGTACCACATACTAGTGTTTGTTCCGAGTCCGCTTGCCTAGTTAAAAAAGTGGAACTAGTTTTAATTATTAGTAGTATTAAATTACGAGTATTATTATTAAAAATAGTTTTGTTTTCGTTTGTTGATAACGGTTTAGTAGTTGATTTGCGAGGTTGACTTGGCCGTGCCGTGTATGCCATACCGTTAATCCTATACGTTTTGTTTATACCGTTATATTGTTAGCCCTTGAAATTGGTAAGTTGTTTATAATTTATGAAAATAGTAGGGCCCGTGTATGTCGTCCGAATTTTAATTGTGTTTTATATTATCGTGACGCGACCTATTTCTATTGCTTTTTTTGTTGATGTTTACCACTTTTATATTTCTTTGTTTGCTTTGTTTATTAAACGGATTATAAATGGCTCCTACGAATCCGCTCGCCGTATCCAGGGCTGGCATCCAAGGAGTTTTGCGTTGGCTTGCTTGTGCGGTCACATTAATAGACCGAGCCGACCGGGTAGGCGCGTTGCTAGCTCGGTATGGCGGGCTGGCAGCTCGGCTGCAAGACCTGGAGCGCCACGCCATGGAGTGTCGCGCGTATTATTTAGAGAACCCCCCAGCTGATGATGCCGTGTCGGAACAGCTGGAGCAGGATGTAGCCCAGGCCTATGAGCTGGCTGACCAGTTCACGGAGGCGGCTGAGAGGGCCCTGGCTGTTCGGAAGGGGGAGCCGGTTTTGAGCGGGGAGGTCAAACCTACCCCGACGGCGTTGCTAGGCCGATTGCCTACCTTGGAGATTCCCACTTTTAATGGGGATCTGTCAGCCTGGATGGGCTTCATTAATTTGTTTGACAGTTTGGTGGATTCACGACGGGACTTATCCCCTAGTGAGAAGTTGGCCTATTTGCGCTCCTCCCTGCGAGGAGAGGCCAGCTCGGTAATCCAGCACCTGCTCATCAGCGACGACAACTACCAGGTGGCTCGCCAGCTTCTGGTTAGCAGGTACCAGAATGTCCGGTTACTGGCGGACACCCACGTGGCCACGATTTTGGCCCTCCCGCGAATCACGCGGGTACACCTGTTACGGAGGGAGTTGCTGAACCCGCTACTGTCAGCGGTCAACTCCCTAAGGCGATTGGACCTGCCGGTGGATCAGTGGTCCTTTGTACTGCTGCACATAGTCCTCGCCAAATTGCCCGCTGAAATGAAGGGGCGTTTCGAGCAGAGGTACGGAGGCGACAGCGCCTCGTATCTCCCGCCCTTCGCGGACCTCCTTCGCTTTTTGGAGGACGAATGTAGGGTGACGGACCACCTGGAGCCCGCCCCGGTTCCAGGTGTTGGTCGTATGGTGGCGGCGAGGGAACAGCCCCGTCGCCCGACCAATCGCTATGCTGCCTTCCAGCAGTCCCCTCCCCCCGCACCGAGTGAGCGGTGCAGGTATTGCAGGGGAGATAGGCACATGGTGCACGAATGTGCCAAATTTAGAGGCCTCCGCCCAGAGGGACGGAGGGCCGTTGCGAAACAGCGCCAATGGTGCTATAGGTGTTTGGGGGGACACATGCAGTCGGCGTGTCCCCAGACCGAGGATTGTCGTCTTTGCGGAGGGAGGCATCACCCCCTCCTTTGTTTGGACCGCAAGGACGCCGGGAGCGACCGGGGTTCGAATTCCTCGCGCACGGGCGGGGGCCCGGCAGCCCGGAACCGGTCCCCTAGAGATTCGGCGGGGCCTAGCCCCCCCGTTCAGTCCCCCCCGGAGAGGGGGAACTATAGGAGAGACGCCCCCGCCACGGGCGGGGGTAGGGGGGTACCACAAGAGTACGCCACGGTGGCGATGGGCACGGGCGCTATTTGCTACTCCCCCCCCCTAATGGAGAGGCCTCGATTGGGGTACTATGTACCGAGGCACGCCCCACACGGGTATTACCCTGCACCTAGGAGTGCTGTTGGTCGGGGCCAGTATGTACCCGATTGGGACCCGCTCGCCCGGTACGAGCGTCCCACATTTGGCGCGCCGACTCAGGCGCGAGGGGGACAAGTACCCCCCCAAAATTTTTAATGGCGCCCCTGTCGGACCCAACCACCCCTCCGGAGCTTGTGCTGTTGCCAACAGCCTCCGTGAATGTTTGGGGACCTAAGGGCAATGTTGTCACGGTGCGTGCCCTTTTGGACTCAGGTGCCCAGGGGTGCATAATGTCCAGGTGGCTTGTCCGACAGCTGGGTCTTTTGCTTGTGCCGCATCACGAAGCGGTACGGGGGGTGGGAGACTCGCGGATCCCTGATCCGATTGGTCGAGTTGAGTTCTCCTTCTCCCCCCACTTCACGCCAAGGCCGAAGATCGGTGCTTCGGCGATAGTATTTGATAAGGTGGTTGGACCACTCCCGCAAGTGCGAGTGCCGCCATCCACGATTGAGCTGACGTCTGGACTGGCTTTGGCTGATCCTTCCTTCCACCGACCGGGCCCAATACACTTGTTGATTGGTGCGGATGTCCTCGGTCGTGTACTGTGTGGAAGCAAGCGAGTTTTGCAGACAGCCGATCTTGTCGCCTTGTCCTCGTCGCTGGGTCATGTGGTGATGGGAAAGGTACCACAGACACCAGAGACCCCGTCGGTAGACCGCCAGACCATTGTCGGTTCTACTTTGTCCGACGTTCTCCAAAAGTTTTGGGAGGTGGAGGAACCTCCCACTGCCAAGCGGTTGGATCCGTTAGCGGAGGAGTGCGAATTGTTCTACCAGAACAACACTGGGCGCCTCCTCTCGGGTCGCTTGATTACCCGCTTGCCCTTCTTGGCGGTTCGCCCTCCTTTAGGGAGCTCCCGACCGATGGCCGAGAAGAGATTGTTGTCCATGGAGCGTAGGATGGCCAGGGATCCCGCATTCAAGGAGAAGTATATAGACTTCATGCGGGAGTATTTGGACCTTGGGCACATGTCCATCTCGCAGTTGGACTGGCGTAATGTGGAACATTACTTCCTGCCACACCACGCTGTTTTGAAGACTTCCAATGGGAAGATCCGCGTGGTCTTTGATGGTTCAGCGCCCACGTCAACCGGAGTGTCGTTGAATCAGTGTCTGCATGCGGGGCCGAAGTTGCATCACGATGTCTGTGATGTTTTGACCAACTTCCGCCGGCACGCTGTCGTCTTTGTGGCCGATATCCGCATGATGTTCAGACAGACCGTGATTCACCCGGAGGATAGACGATATCAGCTCATCCTTTGGCGTGAGGATCCCCAGGATCCGATGTTGGCTTACGAGCTGAACACCAACACTTATGGTTTGCGGTCGAGCCCCTTTGTGGCGATCCGTTCGCTTTTGGAGCTCGCAGAGCGCGAACGGCTACGCTATCCCCGGGCATCTGCTCTTATTGAGGGGGGGGCCTTATTTGTCGACGATATCTGCACGGGGGCCTCGAGCTTAGATGAGGCTCTCGTCTTACGTGATGAGCTGATTGCGCTCTTGAGGGCTGGTGGCTATGAGTTGCGGAAGTGGCTGTCTAACTCACCGGACCTATTGGCAGATTTGCCTAAGGACCACCAGCAAGAGCCGCTCCTCTTTGAAAATCCGGAGACTCCAGACATGCTGTCTGTTTTGGGAGTCCAGTATCGACCAGTCCCGGATTTGTTCACATATAGATTGGAACTGCCAGACCCAAAGGTCTGGACTAAACGCACGGTGCTGTCCACTGTAGCCCGTACCTTTGATCCGAACGGTTGGCTCAGCCCTGTAGTGTTTTCGATGAAGTGCTTCCTACAGGAGCTCTGGGCTGCGGAATTGTCATGGGATGAGCCCCTCTCTGGTAGCCTCCTACGAGAGTGGGTGAGGTTCGTGTCATCCCTACCCGACGTCAATCGGGTTTGTATACCGAGGCAAATGCTGCCTTCGGGAAAGTTTAAAGCCTCCCTGCACGGCTTTTGTGACGCGTCCGAAAGCGGATACGCGGCAGCCGTTTACATCCGAACGGTGGATGCAGCAGGCGTTGTCGCCGTACACTTAGTTACGGCCAAGAGTAAGGTCGCCCCCCTTCGGACTAGGCTAACCATTCCGAAGTTGGAGTTGTCCGGCGCCACTCTCTTAGTACGGCTACTCAATCATGTTGCCGACACCTTGGGAAACGGTGTCGACTTGGAGTCGATATTTGCGTGGTCTGACAGCCAGGTCGTCCTTTGTTGGCTGAAGAGTTCAGTCCACACCCTTGAGGTTTTTGTGGCCAACCGGGTCTCACAAATTCAGACTTCAAAGGCCCCGTTGATTTGGCGCCACGTACCGGGCGAATTGAACCCCGCAGATTGTGCCTCCCGCGGCTGCGAGGCGCCTGAGTTAGTGGACCACCACCTATGGTGGAGTCCATCATGGTTGTTACGGCCTGAGCGCTCATGGCCTGCCACCCCGGCTGTGGCCAGAGTCCCAGACCTAGGCATGCGTGTTCACGCCGTGGAGACGGTGGCGGCTCCGCAGATGGAGTTTTTGTTAGACCGCTACAGTTCTCTTGATAAGTTGCTCGGCGTGACTGCTTGGATGAGGCGCTTTGTGCGAAATTGTCGCCAGCCTCAGGAGAAATCGTTGTCTCCGGTCCTCGCCCCACAAGAGCGGCAAGACGCTCTGTTGCATTGGTTGCGAGTGACGCAACAGCGAGAGTTTGAACCGGAGCTGAAAGCCCTGCGCTCAAGTAAGTCCAAGTTGAAGGGACCCTTGGTGCGGTTGAATCCCTTCTTGGACAGTACCGGATTGCTGCGTGTCGGAGGTAGGCTCAGACATGCCAACCTGCCGTACGGATCACGCCACCCTTTGTTGCTCCCCAAGGATGGACCGTTAGTTAGACTGTTGATTACAGACCGACATGTAAAGAATGCTCATGCCGGTTGTAATGCTTTGACCGCGCTCCTCCAACGAGAGTTCTGGATTTTGTCAGCGCGGAGAATAATCCGATCCGTTATTTTTCGTTGTCTCCCGTGTTATCGTTTGCGCGCCGATACGATGCAGCCCCAGATGGGTGATTTGCCTGCCGATCGAGTGAACGAATCGATGCCCTTCTCAGGAGTTGGAACGGATTTTGCGGGGCCATTTACCGTTAAGACATCGCGGCTTCGTAATGCTAGAACGGAAAAGGCTTACTTGTGTGTATTTGTTTGTTTGGCCACTAAAGCGGTCCACCTGGAGGTGGTTAGTGCCCTCACCACAGAAGCCTTTGTAGCCACGTTGAATCGTTTTGTGTCTCGCCGCGGAATGCCGTCGTTAATCAGGTCCGATTGTGGAACCAATTTCAAGGGCACCGATAGGTATTTAAAGGAAGTTTGTGAATTTTTGGATAGGAATAATTTTGAGATCGGATCCACACTCTCTCGCAGAGGGGTACGATGGCAGTACTCCCCGCCATCCTGCCCCCACTGGGGAGGGATTTTTGAAGCAACTGTAAAGGCCGCTAAAACTCACCTTCGTCGCGTTATTGGGGAGACGGTCCTCACGTTTGAGGAACTCGCGACCGTATTTTGTAAGGTTGAGGCGGTCCTCAACTCGCGTCCGTTGTGTCCGTTGTCTTCGGACGCGAATGATTTAGAGGCCCTTACGCCGGGCCATTTTTTGATTGGCAGACCGCTTAACGCCTTGCCGGAATATCCTTATTCCGAAGTGCCCTCCGGACGGCTCTCGCGATTTGAATTGCTCCAGCAGCTTACGCAGAGTTTTTGGCGCCGTTGGCATCTGGAGTATTTGCACATTTTGCAGCAACGCGTTAAGTGGTCGGATAGGACGACCCCACCCAAGACTGGAGACCTCGTGTTGGTAAAGGATCCAAACCTGCCGCCCCTCCGCTGGCGTTTAGGACGCATTGTTCAGCTTCATCCGGGGTCGGATGGTGTGCCCAGGTCTGCCGAGGTCCTGGTGGGGGACTCTGTTTTGAAGCGAGCGATCGCTACCCTCTCTCGCCTGCCCTTAGATTGAGTTGGCGGACAGTTTGCTACTGTCCGGGACGGGGGGATGTTCGCGCCGCGCTGCGAGCGGCCCCGTTGTCATTGTCAAGGTCACGAGACAATGCGCTCGGCCGGCCGGTGTAGGATCGCCAGTTGGCCGTCAGCAGCCGTGAGGCCAGTTCGTGTGTTTCTGTAGCGACGTGCCGCGCCAGTTACCTACCCATATTGGGACCGAGATTTCGTTTTGCGCCTACTAGGGCTCCGGTCGGGGTACGGACTTGTGACCCGTGTGTGTTCGCTTTGAAAAGCGCCGGGAAAGTTTTAGCTGCCTATTAGGGCATTGTGTAGTATAAGAGTGTTAGCTGTAAGAGTATCCCATCGGGGGTTGTGTGGAGATCGTTTTGCCCGGCGCGCGCCGGCGAGACAACGTTCAGCCCCCCTGGATTACGGACACTATTTTCTAGTAAGGTAGGACTAGTTTAATTTACTTAATTTTGCATGAGAAACCTTCGTTTCAATAAACTGTGGAACACAGTAGATGTGGTCATCACAATTGTGCGTGATCACACATTATTACAATTATAGAACAGACTCTATTGGAGGAGGTGTTTCTGTGTTTGTCCATAATGATATCAAACACAGTCTATCCGAGTCCAAGTATGTTGGAGGGAATAATTACCTATGGGTTAAATTAGAAAAATTTGGCCTCGAAGTAGGAATCTTATACTATCCTGGAAAAACGAACTTTAAAGAATTTCTTGAAGAATATGAATCCCAGTTGGAACATAAGCACCGTGCAATTGTATTTGGAGACTTCAACATAGACCTTCTGACTAAAGACAAACAAACTAAACAGTACAAACAACTTACGAATACATCAGGATTCAAAATTCTTAATAAAATCAGCAAAAAGTACTGTACTAGAGAAACTGCAAATAGAAAATCCATTTTAGACCACGTCAGCACAAATTTGAACAATGACAACTTTCACATGACTATAGTCAATTCTTCGTTATCTGACCACAAACAAATATATTTAGAAATAAAAAAAGTGAAACCACCACCTAAACTGTACTCCCAATATGAGGCCATTAATTACACTAAGCTATTCAATACAATGGAGAAACTAGGACCACAACTAGAAACTGATGACTACACTATACTGGAAGAAAAGATCAAGTAGCAACTAGAACAATGCAAAGAAAGGAAAACCAAAATTCTGAATAAGCCAAAAGATGATTGGATAAATAAAAGTGTGATAGATGAAATCAATGAGAGAAATATAATCTGGGCGGAGCTCTGCAAAAAACCAAATGAAGAAAATCTGAAGGAGAAATTTAACTCAAAAAGGGATGAAGTAGCTAGACATATCAGAACAACAAAGGATTCATACCACTACAAAGAATTTAACAAATTTACAAAAGAACCAAAGAAAATGTGGAACTTAGTGAATACTCTAGCAAATAATAAAATAAATCAAGGTTGTGCTTCTCCAAAACTCATACTAAACAATAACGAAATAACAGACCCTAATCAAGTGTGCAACATTTTTAATAACTATTTTGCAACAATAGGACAACTTTTGGTAGATCAAATACCTAAACAGTTTCACGATAGGACCATGCAGACATTAACAACACTTCAGTCGCGCACTAATCAAAACCCACAAATGACATCTCTCGAACCATGTACTGAAAAGGAAATTCTAAATATAATTAATCAACTTGATTCTAACTCTAGTTCCGGTCTTGATGGAATAAATACCAAAGCAATCAAATGCATTAAAAACTTAATACTGAAAAACTTAACTTCATGCTTTAACAAACTTTTCCTAAATGGCACATTTCCTGATACATTAAAAATTGCAAAGGTCACACCTATTTACAAATCTGGGCCGAAAACAGATCCAGGGAACTACCGACCGATTTCTGTACTATCTATACTGTCTAAAATTCTTGAGAAACTTCTATATATCCGCTTACAAAACTATCTGGACTCAATTGATTTCATTACTAAAAGACAATATGGCTTTAGACCCAAAAGTAACACACTAACAGCCACTATCGACCTTGTTACTAAAATAAAACAAAACATAGATGAAAATAACCTAGTTCTTGGAATCTTTATTGATTTAAAAAAGGCATTCGATACCGTTAGCCATGAACTACTTTTGGAAAAACTCAAAAAAATTGGAATTAGTGATAATGCCTTTAAAATATTTCAATCTTATCTAACTCAAAGATCACAAATAGTCAAAATTGGTAGTAATCATAGTACAAAATTGCCAATAACGTGTGGAGTTCCCCAAGGATCGGTTTTGGGCTCTCTGCTATTTTTGATTTATATTAATAACATCCACGAATTAGATTTAAAAGGACACATCACTCTTTATGCAGATGACACTTGTCTATTTTATTTTGGTTCATCAATTCACATCTTGATTTCTCAAGCTCAGGACGATTTGAACCTTCTATCGAATTGGTTCCAATACAACTTACTAACAATTAACATTTCAAAAACCTGTTTCACAATATTCAAAGCTAAAAACAAACCAATACCACCACATGCACCTCTCACAATTAATAATTTTTCTATACAACAAAAAACTTACGAGAAGTATCTTGGTCTACATATTGATACCTATTTGTCGTGGAAAGTTCACATTACTTACATAAAAAATAAATTATTATCATTGTATTGTTCTTTGCGTAATATAGTGCGATGCATACCACATAAATTACGATACACATTATATAACACCTTAGTGAAACCGCACTTAACCTACCTTATTGAAATCTGGGGAAGTGCATTAAAAACAAAAATATCTGAACTCCAAATTTTACAAAATAAAATAGTCAAATTGCTTTTCAATTACCATTATCTGACGTCCACAAAACAAATATACGATGAAACAAATCTAATGAACATCAAAAGTCTGTACCGTTATAATACTTGTATCTTCGTCCACAAAACTCTCAATAAGAATATCCATACTAACATAACGTTCACCAAACTAAAATCTATCACCGCACGCAGCACTCGCCGCGCTAGTTTTCTTGTACTACCCAAACATCGCACGAATTACGGCAAAACTATGATTACATTTGAAGGAGCACAACTGTATAATAAAATACCCGCACCTATAAAAAGTGAAGAATCGTTTAACGTATTTAAGAAGAAACTTGCCCAATATATTATCCTTACTCAATAGTTATGGAAAAAGTGCGTTAAACGGGACTATGCATTGAAATTTGTAAATATTGTACTGTATATAAATCAACTTCTACTCAGTTTTAGTAAGTACCTACCTACCTAATCTGTTTTGCTTTTGCGACCACGAACTGTTTTAGTATTTTTATTTTATAATGTTCTCATGTAAGTGACAATGTTGTCTTTATGAGAATAAAGTTCTTTAAACCTAAACCTAACTAAAAATGTATTATTTTGATAAAATCTCGAAAACGATATACTATCGGAGATATGCATTATTTTTGTTTCGAAAAAAAATCTTAATAAATCGTTTATTCATATTTTAGGCTTTCTTTAATAGATACCTACTAAATAAAATAATGTGTATGTTAAACTGTATTGTGATATGATAAATAACATTTTTCTATATTATGATATGAGGGTATCTTATTTATGATTATTAATAACATCCATATATTTATATAAAACTTAATAATAGACTATTTGATAACACGTTTTGTAGGCGGCGACGTGTTGCGCAAAGCAGTGTCAGGTAGCCGCCCACGAAACCGGCGGAACATGACACCCCTCGGCCAAAAATCCTCTTTCATGAAGGTCGACAGATGTTCAGTAGGCACCCTCACCACGAATATTATTAAGATAGTTGTGCATTTAAAAGTCGTTTTTGAAAGTCACGGATTACCAATATAACTATCAAGGTATTTATTTATCAGTAGACCTTATTTTTTTGTTCTATGCTCACTTATCTTCTGACATAGTGGGTCAGAGTCTGTTCGCTTGGTTTTTACTATCAATGAAAGCACTATTAGCACTATGAATGAAAGTTATCTACCCTTCAAGAATGGTGTCTTTACCTTCAACCTAAATGGAAATTCCTTTACAAACTGAAACACCTTGTAGCAACCTGTATAATGGGAATTTTCCAAAACCATTTCTTAGTGCTCACCTACACAATGAAAGGTATTCCCCATACAAAGTGGAACACCCTGTAGCACCCTGTATAACAGGAATTTTCCAAAACCCATTCTTAGTGCTCATCACTACATAGTATAAAACAAAGTCGCTTTCTCTGTCCCTATGTCCCTTTGTATGCTTAAATCTTTGAAACTACGCAACGGATTTTGATGCGTTTTTTTTTAATAGATAGAGTGATTCAAGAGGAAGGTTTATATGTACTTTTTATCCCGATATTCCCACGGGAACGGGAACCACGCGGGTGAAACCGCGGGCGGCCGCTAGTACATTATAAAAGGAATCAACCCTCCAAAAATGGTGTATCTATCTTCAGCCCTGACAAATTCCCATACAAACTGGAACACCCTGTAGCACCCTGTTCAACAGGAATTTTCCAAAACCCTTTCTAAGTGCTCACCTACACCATGGAAGGTATCTACCCTCCAAAATGGTATCTCTGCCTTCAGCCCTATTCAAATCCCCATACAAACTGAAACAGCCTGTAGCACCCTGTGTACGGGACTGGCCGTTTATGAGCGGTAGCATCCCCGGTGTACATCAACTGATGCGGAGACGGAAGGGTTCCGGACGGTGAGGAAAACCACTGGTTGTTGATGCTTGTTCGGGCAGAGTGACTATTGTTCTTCTACAATGTTCTGGATGCGAATGAATCTTAATGCGAGGGCACGCGATATTTATAGCGACTCATAATTGTTTCCGCGAATTTCCACACAATAGAATTCAAGGAATTGGCCTTACACGCGCAACGCTAAATCACTTCTTAGAATTGTGGCAGTCCACGTGTAAGGGAGTTCCGAGCTGTGCGGCTAGAGGCGCGGCTGTACGAGAAGAGCACATCTCGAGTGAGCGAGATAGCGAATCGGACCTTAGGTACGTCGAGGCAATACCGTATCTTGAGCCCTTTGCATTTTACAAATTATTTTAACATTATTAACGATCTATATACACAAATAAAACTTATCTAAACCTACCTAATTATCTCAACCTATCAAAGGGAGTAAAAATGCACACCAAAATATCATTTTATTATACAACAGTCAGCTCAAGGAATTTTACATTAAAATATATACATCTTATTTCTAACACACACTAAATCATAATAATCTGTCCTGCACACCCTGTATAACGGGAATTTCCCAAAACCCTTTCTTTGTGCTCACCCACACCATGAAAGGTATTCCCCATACAAACTGGAACACCCTGTAGCACCCTGTATAATGGGAATTTTCCAAAACCCTTTCTTAATACTCACCTACATCATAAAGGTATCTACCCACCAAAAATGGTGTCACTATCTGCAACCCTATACAAATGCTCATACAAACTTGAACAACCTGTAGCAACCTGTATAAAGGGAACTTTCTAAAAACCTTTCTTAGTGCTCATCTACATCATGAAAGGTATCTACCCTCTAAAATAGTGTATCTACCTTCAGCCGTTAGGGCTCTACGCCTATGCCAACAATGAATGAATCAGTCAATCAATTTAGAGTTTTATATGTATAGATAGATGACATGCTTTTCAAAACAAAAATAATTAATATCTCTGAAAGTATATAGTTTTCAAGATTTTACCCGTATACATTTTTAGTTTGTATGGACTTAGTCTATCTATTGCCATATGTTTCATAACTGGCCACCATATTTTGATTTCTCCATAGTGGGGCTTTCTTGGGTGACGAAAGGTATACCAAGCCCCATACAAATATCTTCCATGTTCTTTTTCAGCCCTCAGTCAGTTCTCTGGATATGTTAATGAAAGACCGAACTGGCATTTCTTGGACCCTGGGGCTATCTGACGTTGAATGGACCACCACTACTTCAGCCGAAGATAAGGTTAAGGTGAAGATAGAATCTGTGGAGTCGGATATGGACACTGACGGAATCAGTGATCGGAATGAAGGTATGTATTTGCTCATCATCATCCATCATTGGTAAAACATAATATATGTGTGTATTGTTAAACAAAGTCGCTTCCCGCCATCTGTACCTACTCTCAAATTTTCGATATTTCCTTGGGTCTGGTCTGGGTGTATGTGGTAAAACCCGTCGTTGTTTTCAATTTCCATAATACTAGTGCTTAAGGTGGTTCGATGAGCTCAGATGCGCCACCAACGGAAATAAGTCATTTGCGATTTGTCAAGGGCTTAGAATAAAAGTTTCGGTTATTTTGCGCAAATAGAAGAGCAAAATGCAATGTTTAATTGTTTTTTCATTGCCTCAAATACGAGCACCAAGTTATAGATCTCGATATTGCCAAATGTGGCCACTTTTGGCACTATTGAGATTCACGACTTATTGCGTAAGTTTGAGTTCTCAAAAGTATATTTATAAAACTCTCTCACCTGCGCAAAATAACCGAAAGTTTTAATCCAAGCCTTTAATAAAATGCAATTGATTTATTTCCATTGGCGGCGCCACTGAGCTCATCGATACACCTTAAGCTACTATACTTTAGTATTGGAACAATGTAGGTATGCGGTGGTGTCCAATATTTATTTATTTATTTTATTTAGACCTCTCATATTACGCAACAACTTCATGCGGTTTTTATCAATAGGCAGAGTGTAATAGGGGTAGGGAAGGGATAGAGTAGGGGTAGGGTGCAGTAGGGTAGGGGGTAGAGCCACGCGAACGAAGTCGCGCCGGGTCAGCTAGTATATGATAAATGTACATGAGTGTAGATAAAGTAGTGTATGAGACTGCACATAACTCGGTATTAAAACACTCGTGGATTACTATTAAAAAACTCGCCAACACTGGTTTTTTAAACTCCGATTTTGTTTTAATACCCACATTAAATACTATTATCTACACTCATGTATCATTTTATAACATTCGAAGTATGAACACGTATTTACACAATATAAACCATAGATTACTTAATAGTAGTTTATGTGACTGTCGCATAATACCGAGTTATGTGCAGTCTCATACACTACTTTATCTACACTCATTACATTTATTATATATTTCAAAAATAAAGCAAATCAATTTTAAATTATAAAATGTGAATTGGTGCCAAACCCCACTCATAGGAGTCTATACGGTCTATTCGTTCTAAATTCTAAATTCTAATTTAAAAAAGTTTCTGATTGTTGCCGGCTAAAGAAGGGCTTGAAAGAGTTGGAAGTCAGGGCCGGTAAATTCTACGATTGCCATGGAGACTGTAAAATTAAGAAATATACGTGTTTTATAATGAGTGACAGCTGTATCCCCATTATGAAACAGTTTTATTTTTTAAAGTTGACTATGGCATAAAGTGTATCATTCATTATACGTTCAGGCACAGATTACTAAATAGTTACTATGGAACAGATAGTTCACTCCGTTTAGTCATTTAAATAAATAGCAGTTCTAACTATAACGCAATAAAGTAGAATTCAGCTTGTACGGCGCAGCAAATTACGAACGGCCACTCGTTGTCGTTGCATCTCTTTCTATCGCATATATTCTAGCTCTTTTGCGAACCTAATTTCTATGCCATACGCCTGCCCGGCCGGCGCGCCGTCCGAACGTACCTAAACTGCGAAGTGACACCCCCCTGGTTAAGGCATGAGTTCATAATTCGAATATTATAACATGAGTGTAGATAAAATAAGAATAAAAAACAACCTGCGTTATAGTGACCATTACGACACCGCTGTCACTCATTATAAAACACTCCTTTTAAAGGTCGTCACAGACGGTGAAGATACTATAATATTTTATCTTAACATAGAATATCGCTCGCCATACAACTCAATGGACCATCACACACGACGAAGATAACATATATTTTCATATTAAGTATCTTAAGATGCTAAGCGATACGGAAAATATATATTTCGTATGTTAAGATACGGAAATATATATTTTGCATGTTAAGATACTATCTTAACATACGAAATATATATTTTGGATACGAAAAGATGTGTATACAGGTTGTCCCGTTTTTGATATGTTGTCTAGGATGGTTAGTGAGTATTAAAAATGCAAAATGCAGCATGCAACATTGTGAAGAATCTTTTCTGGCTAAAATGCACCTAAACGAAGATATTAGCGAAAGTTTTTAGCTTATTTCAAGACTTTTGAACTACTCTAACATTTTAATTTTTCACAACTGAACTTCGTCGCCATATAATAAAATGTTGTAATTATTTCACTACATAGTATAAAACAAAGTCGCTTTCTCTGTCCCTATATCCCTTTGTATGCTTAAATCTTTAAAACTACGCAACGGATTTTGATGCGTTTTTTTTAATAGATAGAGTGATTCAAGAGGAAGGTTTATATGTACTTTTTATCCCGATATTCCCACGGGAACGGGAACCACGCGGGTGAAACCGCGGGCGGCCGCTAGTACTAGTATATATTAAATAAGGTTTCAAAGTGCTACGACTCTGGGCCCATTTTGCACCTTGTACTTTAAAAGTTTGACAAATTCCTGGAAAACCATTTAATTAAAAGTGCATATAGCTATCTGTCCTAGTAACAAAATTTAAAGTGTTAATTATAGAAAATTTAATTTTCTACAACATTGTGAAGACTCTTCTCTGGCTCAAATGCACCTAAA
This sequence comes from Crambus lathoniellus, assembly GCA_949710035.1. Classification (NCBI taxonomy): domain Eukaryota; kingdom Metazoa; phylum Arthropoda; class Insecta; order Lepidoptera; family Crambidae; genus Crambus; species Crambus lathoniellus. Next base: position 2,372,315 of record OX453319.1, read on the forward strand.
CGAAGATTTAAGCGAAAATCCGAAAAAAATGCCGATTTTTTCAATATGGCGGCGGGGGCGGAGGGCGAGGAATTGTGCATTTTGCATTTTAAATACTCACAAACCATCCTAGACAACATATCAAAAATTAAAAACTACCGGACCACTTGTAAGCTGAAAACCCTCTATTCACTGGACTAGTACTGTTTTAAGTTTTTTCAGTGTTATTTCGTTCCAATCCAATACCATTGTGTAGTACACACACTATGGGTTAAGTACCTGTTTAATTTAAATTGTTTGCATTTTCTAGGTATCAACTTATGAGTAAAAATAAAAAAATAAACAAAAGTAGTTTGTCTTATTACTCACCTTATGTATATACTGCAAGTCGTTCTTCAGTCGTAATACTTTCTCGCATGTTTGTATTTTTTTTCATAATATCTTCCTTAATCAGATTGTGAATTGCAAAAAATGTTTCCTTTGATTTCCTAAAATACATTTGAAACTTTTTCGTTGAGAGATCTTCGTAAAGATTAAATTCCCCGCGTTCTTTTCTAAACTTAATACGATTTTCTATCCAAACTGATCTAGACTTCGAATTAGCTATAGCAATTTTTATATCAAATGCCAGGTTAGAATCATCGTCTGATGAGCTGTCCAATAAGTCTAATAGCAAATCCGAATTGCTCATTTTTGATCATCCTGTATAAGATGTTTTACAGAATATTCGTCTGCTACCTAGGGCAGATATCGAGATTGACCAAAGGATGGAGGGCCATAGCTAGAAATACCTTGAGACCTATCAGAGGATTTAGTTAAAAAATAGTTGATTCCTAAGCAAAACTCCATGTAATTTCTAATAGTCAATTAAAACTGCTATGACCAAATGAGTCAGGCCCTCAGTTCATCAATTGTCAAAAATTTGCTGTCACCTGTCAAAGTAATTAAGCATTGATTGTTTATAATTTTTGAATCCGAATATAGTAAGGAATTCGTGAAATCTTTTCAGAAGTTTTCAATTGTCTAGAATATACCGTTACAGATTTATAAAGGTTTAGCTTGGGATCTCAGTTCATCAATTTGTACAATAATGAATCTTCCAAATTTGCAAGTAAACTAAAGAAATACATAAAAATACTTTGAATTTCTGATTCTTTAACACTTCTGGGAATTTCTAACGTAGAAACAATGGTGCAAACGTTAATAGTTTAGTAATAATTGGAATGTTTTTATTTTGACAATTGATGAACTGAGGGCCTGACGTTTTCGGTTCTACTGACTAGGCCTCGCCACATAGATTAATGAAAGTAAGCTTACGTTTTTTTACGAAATCTTTACTAGAAGTTGACCTAGCATCCGTTTCTCTAAGTACCATACTTTCAGAGATTGAATTTTTAATTTTTGTGAGAACAAAATTGACAGATGGTGACCATCATTTTTTACTTTTTTTGAGGACGGTATTATTATAACATAGTGTAAAAATGCGCACTCGCGACGTTCACCGCGATTATTTAGACTGTTTATTATTCTGGCATCTACTGTCGAAATAGTTAACGCCTTTTTTACACTTTGTTATAATAATACCGTCCTTAAAAAAAGTAAAAATCGATGGTCACCATCTGTCAATTTTGTTCTCACAAAAATTAAAAATTCAATCTCTGAAAGTATGGTACTTAGAGAAACGGATGCTAGGTCAACTTCTAGTAAAGATTTCGTTAACAAACGTAAGCTTACTTTCATTAATCTATGTGGCGAAGCCTAGTCAGTAGAACCGAAAACGTCAGGCCCTCAGTTCATCAATTGTCAAAATAAAACATTCCAATTATTACTAAACTATTAACGTTTGCACCATTGTTTCTACGTTAGAAATTCCCAAAAGTGTTAAAGAATCAGAAATTCAAAGTATTTTTATGTATTTCTTTAGTTTAATTGCAAATTTTGAAGATTCATTATTGTACAAATTGATGAACTGAGAGCCCAAGCTAAACCTTTATAAATCTGTATCGGTATATTCTAGACAATTGAAAACTTCTGAAAAGATTTCACGAATTCTTTACTATATTCGGGTTCAACAATTATTAACAATCGATGCTTAATTACTTTGAGAGGTGACAGCAAATTTTTGACAATTGATGAACTGAGGGCCTGACTCATTTGGTCATAGCAGTTTTAATTGACTATTAGAAATTACATGGAGTTTTGCTTAGGAATCAACTATTTTTTAACTAAATCCTCTGATAGGTCTCAAGCTGTTTCTAGCTATGGCCCTCAAACCTTTAATACGTGATATCGAGAGAGTGAAAAGATTCCAAAATATATCGTATCTTAACCGTGTGTGATACCTTAAGATGCTATAATATTTTATCTTACGATATCTTAAGATAAAATATTATAGCATCTTCACCGTATGTGACGCGCTTTAGAGTTCCGAACCAAAATAGTTAAAAGGAACCCCTATGGTGCTACTCAGTCTGTCTGTCCGTCACACACAGCTGGATATCTCGAGAACTACTAATGCTATCAACTTGAAATTTGGAATAGTTTTAGAAGAGGTTTGTACGTTTGTACCCAAGTATTTTGCAAATAAGAGAGAAATAAAAATATTTATATTTTTTTTGCAAGACGGACTGAAAGAGGGTCTTAAGAATTCGAAGTGAGGCTAATATGGCATATGGGGTATCATATATGAAAGAGCGCTGCTTGCATATTCTCAAACATGTTTTCTTTTTTTCTTAGGCCGCATATCGACTTTTGATGAAAAATGTAAACAAAAAATACCCGTCCCCCCCTTATCTCCGAAGTTTGCATAGAGAAAAATCTGAAATTATTTTATGTGATAGAAGTTTATGTAAGGATTACAGGAAAATAAAACGATGTCTCTAAAAAGTAAACTTTATCGGAAATGGGCAACAAAAATTACATTAGCTGTTCCACTATCGGTCAAGAAATGGCGCAAATTCTTTGACGAATACAGCCTCGCCGATGAAAACATTTTCACGTTTTATTTTAAGATTTTAAATTATTTTTATGCATTCACAATGCAATTTTTGTAAGTATAGGAAAAATGTGATAGTAAAAAACCACGAGCCCTATAAGTAGCTTTCAGGCGGGATTCGAACCCGCGCTTAAATCTTATAATAAAAATAAATAAAATAAAAATAAAAAAGACATTTATTGTTCTCTCACACAGAGTAAATACAGAAGATTATCATAACCTAATATAACATATACGTAATCTATGTGAGAGACTGGTATCTGTACTAGTAGAACTGTATTACAGATTACCAGATTGGCTGTTTCATCTTAATCGATTGTTAAAACGTTTGTAAAAATGTTTCTTTCGGATGCGAGGGTTTCCTCGCATTGATGAAGCATCGCTGGCCTACAGCGTAACAAGTGATAGCAAAATTCGACGAGTCGTGTAAGCCTTTCGGTAGCTTAGTTGGTCAGAGCATCGAGCCGGATTCCCGGAGGCGCGGGTTCGAATCCCGCCTGAAAGCTACTTATAGGGCTCGTGGTTTTTTACTATCACATTTTTTCTATACGTTTTATTTTATTTATTTATATTTATGATTGTTAGGAACCTTCGGTGCGCGAGTCTAACTCGCTCTTGACCGGTTTTTTAAAGTTAATTTTTGATTATAGGAAAAATGAAACGATGTATCTAAATAGTAAACTTTATCAGAAATCGGAACAAAAACTACATTAGTTCCACTATCGGTCAAGAGATGGCGCTGACCTAAAACGGCAAATTCTTTGACGAAGCCTTGCCGATGAAAACATTTTCATTTTTTATTTTATTCATTTATATTTATGATTGTTAGGAACCTTCGGTGCGCGAGTCTAACTCGCTCTTGACCGATTTTTTTAAAGTTAAATTTTCCTTTGAGGCGGGTTTGGCGACATTCTACATTTTATTAACTTGTACACTCAAATCAGGCACACAGACGTCCTAAACGTTTCATCGCCGTTACTCGGATGAGGCACACACGTGTGCCTCAGCCAACCACTCGAAAAATGATGTCACATTGTAATTAATACAGTTTAAATTTCGATTTCCGTCATTACAAGGTCGGGACTGACGGGTGTCACGTTGCATGAAAATCTCTGAGCGTCCAAGTGGTATTTTTGTTACATTTTTGACTAGCTTCCCGCGCGCAGTTTCACCCGCGTGGACTAATATATATATTCAATTCATTTAATCAAGCTACTAAAGGCTCACATTGTGTTAGTAACCTTATCCTATGTTAGTAAAAAGTAGTAGGGTTTACAAAAATTAAAATTTAATATCGTCTGTGGAAATGAGGCACTGGTCCATGTATCCAAGGATAGCCAGTGCCCCATAAAGCAACCGTCAACCGACCGTGCAACCACACTCAAGAGGCTGTTGCTGCTGTCGCGCGTCCGCTGCGCCATCGAGGCCGCCCGTTTCCGCATGATGGCGAAGAAACCGTCAACACGCGCTTCAGCGAACATCCCCGACGCGCTACAGAAGCGAGGCAGCCGCAACAGCGCCCTAAACGAGTTGTTATATTGGACGCGAAGGGTTTCTAGCGCTCGACGTGTGTGTCTAACCCACAAGCTGCATGTATAAAATGAGGTGCAATAGGCACGAAATAATGTTATTTTTACAGGAACAGAACACCTAGCGAACCTGCGGGCTATCATGCTCGACCTCACGGACAGCGCTCTCCGTTCGCGTTCAATATCGTCATCATCTTTTAAATCGTCTGTCACAATATGGCCTAGATACTTAACACTATTTGTTTTACTAAGGTTAACACCACCCAAGCTAACGGGGGGCACGTCCGTCGGGCATTTAGACCCAGCCTTGAAAACCATGAGCTGGCTTTTTTTGGGATTGTATTTCAGGCCATGGGCATTTGCATAAACTTCGCAGATACCCATGAGCTCCCTTAGACCACCAACCGACGCGCTCAGCAACACCATGTCATCAGCATAACTGATATTATTAAAACAGATATCGTCCACATGACATCCGACATGGGTGTTGCTGAGCGCAACGATCAGGTCATTTACGTACAGGTTGAAAAGCGATGGTGAACTCAAACCCCCCTGTCTCACCCCACACCTCAACCTATACGGGTCCGACAGAGCGCCCGCCCATCGTACACAGTTGACCTGATTTCCATACCAGTACCTTAGAACGCTGATCAATTCAGGAGGCAACTTGGCTTGCTTTAGTTTGTGCCACAGGACATCGTAGGAAACCAGGTCAAAAGCCTTGGACAGGTCGAGAAAACTGGCGTACACTGGTGTATTCCTATCGGTGTAGTATCTGACGGCATGTTTCATGCACAGGATAGCATTTTCCGTAGACAGTTTTGAACGGAAACCGAATTGATTGTCGTGAGGTGTAAAATAATTATTAATGTGTGCATTTAACATACCGTCAAAAACCTTGGCGATGACGGTAGCCAATGAGATAGGTCTGTAGTTGCTTATGTCTGCACTATCGCCAGTTTTATTTTTAATAATAGGCACTACGACAGTTCTCATCAACTCCGTTGGCAAATATGCATGAAATACGCAGAAGCTGTATAACATAGCCAGAACCCGCGGCAGGTGTGGCCCGGCATGCTGAAGATGCTCAATGCTGAGCCCATCGTGGCCTGGGGACTTGCCTCTCGATACAGATTTAATGTAGCTAGCAACATCTTTCGCTGTAAATCTTATGCCAACGGGAGCACCCTCTGTATCAGCATTGTACAACTCAGTGATAGTTTCGGTGGCAAGTGGCTCAACGGTAAATGCTTGCTTAAACAAATTAGCAATCTCCTTCTCGCCACTCACACCACCAACGCACACAGGCAGGCCAGGCTTTAAGTTTTGTTTGTTAGTGTTCTTCCAGAACGCACGAAAGTCCCGTTTAGAGTGTTGTTCCGCTAAGATATTCATTTTAATTTGATCCTCGTTATTTAGACACCACCTCAACTTAGACTTAAATACTTTTCGACTTAGATGCATGGCGTTATAAACAGAGCCAGTCGTGGGCCTACCGTGCCACAGCCATATATTAAACTTTGACCTGGCCTCCCTGTGAGCGTCACTAACATGCCTGTTCCAACCTACGACGCGTTTCGCGTTACGCCGCGCACGCCCTGTCTCCCGACCGACGACCGCCGCCTCACTCAAACTAGTCACAATGTCATTATACATGTCATTAATAATTTTCCTATGCGTCATATTATTACATTGAATGTCACAACAATTTCTTAACTCTATTGGAAAGTCAATATTTCTCAATCGATAATGACACTCCTCAGTATAGCTTTTAATCTGCTTTGGGGTCCTCTCACCCCATAATACATTTTTATCAATGGCCTGACCCATAAGACTGTAACCACGATTTTTAGGTCGCACAAGACTGAGATTACATTCTAATATTAAGGGAAAGTGATCTGAGTAGAGCGTGTCATATTTAACATAAACATTATCCACCAAGCAAAATGCCGATTTCGTTACTAAACAATGGTCCAACCAACGTGTTGTCCCATGTGCGTCACTAATAAACGTAAATGTATCAGATGTCAAGCCTAACTTATCGATGTCAACACAAAACCATTCATTATCGTCACAAAAGTTCATAAGTTCGTCATAAAAAAGTTCATGCGGGTGAGCATTAAAATCTCCTATAACAAAAACGTCCTGAACGTCACAAGAATCTATAATAGCGCTTACCGCACCGAGGCAGTGTGTAAATTCCGGTAGGTTTTGAGACACATCCGTGGGCATATATACACTTAGCACAAGCACTGAACGGTCACTCACGACTATTTTGATCGCACACAAACGCGGGTTGTAGCACGGCACCACTGTGACGTCCGCCAGCAGGCTACGCCGCCAGAGCAGCGCGACGCCGCCGAACGGCCGGCCGCGCAACGTACCGGCTGCGCTGTCTACCGCTGATACGCCCGTACAGCCAAACTCGCCGTCTATACTGTGGAGAAACGGCAACTCCTCCTGCAGCAACCATGTCTCCTGGAGTGCGATAATATCGCAAGATAGACACAACTCCCTGATGTCATCAATGGACCGCTTGACGTTCTTACAGTTATAACTCGCTATCTTAACCGTTTTATCCATTATTTTCAGTATTTTCTTTTTCGTAGCTACCTCGTATGGAGTCTTTGGGCTTGTTACGTACGAATCGTCTAGATATGATTCCTTTTGGCCACAATGTCTCATTTAAAAATAATGCCAATGAAGAAAAAGGCACAAAAAATTTAAAAGCATTATAGTCAGCCTCTTTTTTCATTAATACTTTTTGTAAAATAACATTCTGTCTCGTTTTCTCAAAAATATGAGCTACTATATCTTCTTCTTTAGTATCCTTATGGATATTCGTAATGAAAATCGGACACTTCCTTTCTGCAGCTTTAAATTTTCCACCTTCATTATGTACGCCCATTTGGCCCAAGTACCTATACTTTGGCTTCGCCTTCCTATTTTGCACCGTGATCCATTCACCAGCTACGTCACTATTTTGGTGTTCGTTAGTGTGTTGAGACCTTGATTCACCTTTATTTTGAAGGACCGCAGTATCCACATTAAGAGAACGATGAGGAGACGACCCTTGTATTGCAGAACCAGATCCGGTTATCTGATTCGGAGACGGCACCGGTGTCGGCATTTTCCCGTTACTTTGGTGTGACACTGTGTCGCCCGTGTTCGGCACTGTGTAAACTGTGTTGCGCGTTTTTTGTTTACCCTCTTGGTCTCCACTGTTATGTCCGCTCGATTTTAATAAAATATTTTCATCGATTGGGACCGATTCCAATAAAATATTTTCATCATGCAGCTTTTCAAAGCTAATGTTGTGCAAAGCAGAGCTAAAATCACTTACGTACGACAATCCCATCGGTCCACTATCCTGACAGGCAGTGCCACCGCGTCTCGTATTTATATTATTAACAACATCATACCCAATCTGTTGCGGCATTGAGTCATATTTTAAATTATTTAACTCCACTCTAAGTTGATATTGAGAAATATAATTTGCACTGATCTCCTGCACTTGTGATTTAAGCTGGGTTAAGTCCTTTAATAGCTTTGTAACGTCGAGATGGTCAAAGGTTACTGGCGGTAATTTTTCCAGCTGCCGCGCAACAAATATTGGGGTAACATCAGGATCTAACACTTTTAAAAGGGATATAATATCTTCCAAGTCACGATTTTCCTTTCCCTTTTGTTTACGTGAAATATTTCTTTTGTTCGTAGTCACTGATTCAAAAAGTAACGACTTCGACTTCTTGATATCATCACTTGTAAACGAAGAAACACAAATACGCATCAAACTATCGTCATCCATAACAGATAGCTTGTTTTGAACAAAACAGAGCATTTCGTCAATCACGATGTTACACTGATTGCACTTTATTTTCGAAGACATGTTTGATACAATACGGTGCATCACATAAACGATCTGACCCGCACGGCTGCGCGCGCGCAACTGACTAAGACCCGTGCCCAGCCGTGGGATAAAAGTACTCGCAGTCACTCAGGCATAACGTAGCATTCTAATGATGAAAGAATTTTTGAAATTGGTTCAGTAGTCCCGTAGATTACCCCCTACAACTTCACAAACTTACCTATTACCTCTTTATATATTAGTATTAGTATAGATAAAGTAGTGTATGAGAGTTAACTCGGTATCAAAACACTCGTGGAATGGTATTATTATATTCGCTATGATGTTTTCTGTGATTCCCACAACGTGTCGTGAGCGTATTCACACATGAGTCATAACACGAATTTCGCGATGTAGTTTTTGTAAAAAACTTTTTTAACAATGACCTCAACGCGTTATGAATTGTTTTTTTTGCTTAATGAGTGAGCCCTTACATTACAGCGTAACATTTATAAAATACATAGGTATCTTATATATATATTACACCACAGTTTTTTTTATTTGCACAAACATTTTAGGGAATTGTTTATAGGGGGGACGCCAGCGAAGCCGGACGGGTGATCAGTCCAGTCACCTAGGTCGGGACCATTTCACTAAAAAAAAACAATACAATTGTACATAAATAGGAACAGTTTTTACTACCTATGGGCCAACCACGAAATCGCGAAAAAAATGCTGTGCCATACATTTTAGTCGAGTCGATGTGTACGTAATTGACATATTCATTCTCTCAAATGCTTGTACTTATAAAAAAATAGTGGTGTATTTGTATTTGGTAGTGGTGGTGGTAGGTCAGAAGGAGGATGGGAAGAAAACACAATATTTTGGTTTACGATGTCAGCGCGGGCGCAGGAGTATGCAGTGCTGAGGACGAGCGACGTGCGCTCCGCGTCGGTAATGCATTCGGACTGGCGAGCCGGTCGCCGTCCCTGTACTGAGGAATGCGGCAAAACAACTTACGAACAATAGGCGCGCATAAAGATGTGCGTACAGTACAATAGCTATTATCGCGCGGCGCTGATGCTAATGTGATGTGTATTTTTAATTTATAAGTACTAGTTGTAAGTAGGTTAACTTAGGTATAAGTAAATGTAAAACTAAATATTAAACGGGTACGCTACATGTATAACACTCGCAAAGGGTACAAACACAACGGTTCATCACATAAATGTTGGTCCCGCTCGGGGATCGAACCCACCACCCCTGGCGCAGGAGGCGTGACCAGCACCGCTGCGCCGTCCAACGTGTTCATTAATATTGATTATATTTTTAAGTTACGAATCCTGACGCCCGAGAAATAGTTCTACCGAAAGAGGATCAGCTACAAGGAATGTGTGAACGAGCCAAGTCTCTCGACTACCAGACCTCTCCGTTCAAATGCGACTTGTGCTCTAAAGCGTTCGTCGATGCCAGAGCTTATGAGAATCACAAGGAGAAACACGACGAGGTGAGTGTTTAATCGTAATGAGTGTGCCTTGGCTATGGGCGTGGTGTAGATGTGTGTGTGTGCTGGCGGAGCACCCGCGCTGTCCCGGTGTCGGCGGCAGGCAGCAACACGTCTGCAACACCACGCACCACATCGAGACAAGGAGACGTGCGCCGACGGTGCCCGACCCAGCGAGCGAGGGAGGCTATTGGGGACATGATGCATCTTACAGTGTCACCTATTTCAGCAACACGTCTGCAACACCACGCACCACATCGAGACAAGGAGACGTGCGCCGACGGTGCCCGACCCAGCGAGCGAGGGAGGCTATTGGGGACATGATGCATCTTACAGTGTCACCTATTTCAGCAACACGTCTGCAACACCACGCACCACATCGAGACAAGGAGACGTGCGCCGACGGTGCCCGACCCAGCGAGCGAGGGAGGCTATTGGGGACATGATGCATCTTACAGTGTCACCTATTTCAGCAACACGTCTGCAACACCACGCACCACATCGAGACAAGGAGACGTGCGCCGACGGTGCCCGACCCAGCGAGCGAGGGAGGCTATTGGGGACATGATGCATCTTACAGTGTCACCTATTTCAGCAACACGTCTGCAACACCACGCACCACATCGAGACAAGGAGACGTGCGCCGACGGTGCCCGACCCAGCGAGCGAGGGAGGCTATTGGGGACATGATGCATCTTACAGTGTCACCTATTTCAGCAACACGTCTGCAACACCACGCACCACATCGAGACAAGGAGACGTGCGCCGACGGTGCCCGACCCAGCGAGCGAGGGAGGCTATTGGGGACATGATGCATCTTACAGTGTCACCTATTTCAGCAACACGTCTGCAACACCACGCACCACATCGAGACATGGAGACCCAGCGAGCGAGGGAGGCTATTGGGGACATGAATCATGTCCCCAATAAGATGCATCATGTTTCATGTCACATGATCACCTATTTCATTTATGATAATAATTGAATAAACTAATTGCACTCAATAAAAAACAATCAATTACAGGAAATAGACAACAAAGAAACAAAGGGTCTGTCTTATTGCTAGGATAAGATGAAAATCATGCCCAATGCCGATGTTGCACCCGCTCCAGTTAATGTTGGGAACATTACACTCGAAGTAGCTGACCACTATGTTTACCTGGGGCAGACGGTCCAATTAAGCTAGTCCAACTTCGAGAAAGAGATCTCCCGTCGAATTCAGCTCGGATGGGCAGCGTAGAGGAAGCTCCGGCATATATACCTCCATTGTCTCAAGACGAATTCTTTGACCAGTGTGTGTTGCCAGTAATGACCTACGCGAGTGGCAGTGGGCGGGACACATAGCACGGAGAACCGATGGCCGTTGGGGCGGTAAAGTTCTCAAATGGCAACCGCGTACCGGACGACCTTCCGTAGGCAGGAAGCCGCCGGATGCGGGCCGCGCAGGGCCGATCGTTGTAGAGATCCTCGAGGGAGGCCTATGCCTAGCAGTGGGCAACGCCGCGTCGTTCGGCTGACCTGATGAAGAGCTTGCGTTATAATCAGGATAGAACCAACAAATATTAACTAATTTTATAAGTATATATTACAAAAAATATATTCTATAATTTTTTCAGCCCTCTGTCAGTTGTCTGGATATCTTGGACTGGCATAACAGGCAAACCGGAATATCATATCCCCTGGGGCTATCAGACATTAAAAGGACCAGCACAACTACAAGTGAAGTTGAGGTTAAGGTGAAGATAGAATCTGTAGAGTCGGAAATGGACATAGACGAAATGAGTGATCGGAATGAAGGTAAGTATTTCCTTATCGTCATCATCGGTCATTTAATTTCCCCACTGCTGGGCCCCGGCCTTGCTTAGAACTTTTAAATTGAAACCAAGATTTTGTTGAAACACAGTCTATTTAACTTATTTTATATATTGACAGGTGCTGCACCACCTGAGAATCGGAAGTTAGATAAAAATGAAGCGGAAAACGAATTGGTCAACATTCAAGCACCTTTAAAAAATACCGAGAAGGATGATAAACCTAAAGAAAAGAAAGAAGTTAAAAAGAAAATACCCGCATTTAAAAAAGGAAGTAAAAATAAATCATCTCATCTTAAAACAATATTGAAAGGAACTGAAACGACTACTTTCTATATTATAAGTGAACAACAAAATGACAGCGTATTCAATAAAAATGATACTGTTACACCTGCAAAGGATATTTATAGGTGCGATTCATGTAAAAATGAATATCAGTGTAAAACTCTTTTAGAATCCCATATGAAAAAGTCGCACGTAATCGAAATAATTCAAAAAGACTCGATCAATTCCGATTTAAATGTAACAAATGAATTTAATAGCCATAACTTATTAAAGGCACAAGAAATCCAGAATAATGACAATCGGAAAGAAAACGTTCGGCGTGTAAATAAATTTAGGGACAATACAAGTCAGTACGATTGTCACTACTGTATGAAGCGGTTTTCACTTAATTCTAATTTAATTGCACACTTAAGAGTCCACACCAAAGAAAAGCCTTTTAAATGTGATATATGTGAGAAAGGGTTTTCTCGAAAGGATAGTTTAAATTTACATTTAAGAGTCCACACCAAAGAAAAGCCTTTTAAATGTAATTTATGTGAGAAAGGATTTTCTCATATTGGTCATTTAACTGCACATTTAAGAGTCCACACCAAAGAAAAGCCTTTTAAATGTGATATATGTGAGAAAGGATTTTCTCAAATTGGTAATTTAACTAAACATTTAAGAGTCCACACCAAAGAAAAGCCTTTTAAATGTGAGAAAGGGTTTTCTCAAATTGGTCATTTAACTAAACATTTAAGAGTCCACACCAAAGAAAAGCCTTTTAAATGTGATATATGTGAGAAAGGGTTTTCTCAAATTGGTCATTTAACTAGACATTTAAGAGTCCACACCATAGAAAAGCCTTTTAAATGTGACATATGTGAAAAATGCTTTTCAGATAAAGGTTATTTAACGAAACATTTAAGAGTCCACACCAAAGAAAAGCCTTTTAAATGCGACGTATGTGAAAAATGCTTTTCAGAAAAAGGTAATTTAACGCAACATTTAAGAGTCCACACCAAAGAAAAGCCTTTTAAATGTAATTTATGTGAGAAAGGATTTTCTCATATTGGTCATTTAACTGCACATTTAAGAGTCCACACCAAAGAAAAGCCTTTTAAATGTGATATATGTGAGAAAGGATTTTCTCAAATTGGTAATTTAACTACACATTTAAGAGTCCACACCAAAGAAAAGCCTTTTAAATGTGACATATGTGAGAAAGGGTTTTGTCAAATTAGTAATTTAACTACACATTTAAGAGTCCACACCAAAGAAAAGCCTTTTAAATGTGAGAAAGGGTTTTCTCAAATTGGTCATTTAACTAAACATTTAAGAGTCCACACCAAAGAAAAGCCTTTTAAATGTGATATATGTGAGAAAGGGTTTTCTCAAATTGGTCATTTAACTAGACATTTAAGAGTCCACACCATAGAAAAGCCTTTTAAATGTGACATATGTGAAAAATGCTTTTCAGATAAAGGTTATTTAACGAAACATTTAAGAGTCCACACCATAGAAAAGCCTTTTAAATGTGACATATGTGAAAAATGCTTTTCAGATAAAGGTTATTTAACGAAACATTTAAGAGTCCACACCAAAGAAAAGCCTTTTAAATGCGACGTATGTGAAAAATGCTTTTCAGAAAAAGGTAATTTAACGCAACATTTAAGAGTCCACACCAAAGAAAAGCCTTTTAAATGTGACGAATGTGAGAAATGGTTTTCACGTAGAGGTGATTTATCTAGACATTTAAGAGTCCACGCCAAAGAAAAGCCTTTTAAATGTGATATAATTATGTGACATTCTTTTCACTAAACAGTACTTTAAGAAAACATTTAAGAGTCCACACCAAAGAAAAGCCCTGTAAATGTGAAATATGTGAGAAATGCTTTTCACAAAGCAAAAATTTAAGAAAACATTTAAGTGTGCACACTAAACTGAGTGACTGGGAACTGATGTGAAATTCTTGTCCGTCTACGTATGATTATGGTTATCATTTATTTCCTTAACCTATGGATTTAAAAACTAAATACATCGTGCGTTATCGTGCTGGTGGACCGTAATAGTTTTAGATTTAGTTAGTTTAGATTAGTTTTAGATAAGAATATTTAATCATTATAAAAAAGAATCAAAATCATTTTTTAATTATTATTTTTGGTTGAGGTAACAACACTTATGAACGTCAAAGAAGCTACGCCATCGGTTCGCAAATCCTACGGCGGGCGACCTTGCGAGAAGAACCGGCAAGAAACTCGTCAAGGGCAATCTTTTACTCCCTGTTATATAAACCAAACACTTCTAATCTTGCATAGATAATTACGTGAGTAATGAATAATCAAGGCCGGCACACACACCAAAGAGAAACTTATTAAATGTGGTAAGGGCTTCGATCAACAATAGTACTAGATAAAGGCTCACGAACTAGTTAAATCAAAACTTTCTATGGCACTGACTCATTTTTTTTAAACGGAGAAAAGAGGTTACGAATGTTACGATCTTACTTATAAATGACAGGAAGCGATAATAGTAGTTTATCTACACTCATGTTATAATATTCGAATTATGAACTCATGCCTGAACGTATAATGATACACTTAATGCCATAGTCAACTTTAAAAAATAAAACTTTCATATAATGGTCATTATGAAACAACCGGATACAGCTGCTGTCCACTTATATTTCTTAATTTTACAGTCTCCACGGCAACCGTAGGATTTACCGGCCCTGACATCCAACTCTTTCAAGCCCTTCTTTAGTTGGCAACAATCAGAACCTATCTTTAAATTAGAATTTTGAATTTAGAAGGAATAGACCGAATAGACTCCTATGAGTGGGGCTTGGCACCAATTCACTTTTCTTTATTTTTGAAAAGTATTTCCAATAGTTATCGGTTCTTTCCGGTCACGTAGTGCGTAGTCGTAAATAATAGGTAGGTAGGTACTTAATAAAGTTCCTTTCGCACGATATATGCGCCTTCTCAATTAATGAGGAGTTGTTGTTGGATAGTAGAGAAAGTTAAAGATAGCACTAGTTAAAACACTGTAGTTTATAAGTAGTGAGAGTTTATTATAGCTCTTGAGTTGACAGAGCTACAAACATAGATTCAAGATTCAAAGGAGATCAGTCACGCTTCATACTTTATTCAATTTTGAAAATGAAGAAAAATATGTCATTTTCAAACTTGAATAACTGCTTGGCCACTAATCGTACAATATTGACGTCATAACGAAAAATGATTGTTACATGGTTTACAATAGTATTGTGCAATTTATTTTCGTTGGCCGCACTTTGGCCAAGCTGTATTTAAGTTTGAAAATGCAGAGAATAAAATGTCATTTTCAAACTTGAATAACTGCTTGGCCACTAATCGTACACTGTTGACGTCGAAACAAAAAATTATCGTTACACTGTTTACAATAGTAATGTGCAATTTGTTTTCGTTGGCCGACACTTATACTTTTTTGGTCCAATTTGACTGATCTCCTTTGTTTATTCAATTTAGATTCAAGATTCAAATCTGTTTATTCAATTTAGATTGTTATTTACAATACTTGTGAACGTCATAGAAGCTACGCCATCGGTTCGCAAACCCTACAGCGGGAGGCCTTGGAGAAAAACCGGCAAGAAACTCCAAGGGTTGTTTTTTTCTCCCTGTCTTATTTCATACAGAGTCGTCAAATTGAAAAATGACCTTAACATGGTATGACTAAGGTCAGTTTCCATCACAATTACACAATGGGTTATGATAAATACAGTTAAGTATAGGCGAACTAATGATCATAGCGGTGAAAAATTTTCAGTTACTTAGGAACTCTACTTAAAGCTTTAATATTAGTTTAAAACAAAAGACAATTCTACTATATACTGCAAGTTGCGCCATACATGTTTCAAATGTAATTCTTAATAAAATGAATAAAAACAAAAGAAAACACATTTTAAGGCAAGCAGATAAGAGCAGACCCATTCCCACTGGCAGCACCCGTTCACGAGCATGACGCATGAACCAGCCATCGCTTCGCTCAACCATATTTTAGGGAACGTAACGACCCGCCTCACACGCCACCACCGTAGAAATGTTTTAGTGAGCATGACATACTCAAACTGCCTACCTTGAATGACCGAATTAAAAGCTTAACTAATATAAACGCTAATAATATAAAATATAGGACACCACTCACAATATCATACTAGGAACATTTGTTACGAGTGTTACGACCAAGGTGTTTTGTCGTTCAAATAATCATTTACAGTGTAATAGCCTTTTTTGAGGAGGCCACTCTTTATATGATTCTTAAACTCTAGATATGGTAAATCCAAGATATCACTTGGGATTTTGTTATATATGTGTATACCTTGACCAACGAAAGATCCGTGCACCTTTTCTAAACGGTACCGAGGCATTACGATTGTTATTTACAATACTTGTGAACGTCATAGAAGCTACGCCACCGGTTCGCAAACCCTACAGCGGCAGACCTTGGAGACCATAACTAAATAATTACATGAATGTCTATGGAGGTGGCGGCCCCAGAAACCCCCGAGGGGCAGCACCCAAAAGGGCAGCGCCCGATAGTTCGCCGCTCCGTCGTCGCCGCCGGAGCGGGGAACTTCGTCGTCCACCAGAGCCCTCATGGTGGAGGAGCGCGCCTTGTGTTCCCGGCGCGCCACACCGGACGTGGGACGTTTTGTCGACGTCCCGAGACGAAGAGAGGGTGCGTCAACCACGGACGCGGACACAGGGCGGAAGGCGCGGCGATTGCTACACTTGTCCCGTAGCCTCAGTCTTAGTGGGTTCGAGCCCCACATAACCCCCTCGTCTCCCCGTGCGGGGGGTAATGCGAAGGCATTTCCCCCGGGTAAAAAAAAAGGGTATCAGGGCTGGCCCGGTCGACCTAGCTCACTGACTCCCTTAAAACCGTACAGTGTAATAGCATTCAGGGCGCTAGGAAGCTCAGTCGTCGCAAGACCAGCGAGTTGAACGTATGTCTCATGTCAGTGCAGTTGTTCGCGATGTCGTAAATAAAAAAAAAATAACTTTAGCATATCTCATTGAGATTATAGATGCATTTTGCCTACAACCTGATGCTTACAGGTTGGCAAGGTTTTTAGAATAAGTAAATCTATGTTTTTCTGTGGGAAAAAGAATTGCGGTGTACTTAACTTGGCTCGTAATTTTAAGTATTTCTTTAACCAGCTCTTTTTCTTTTTTTTAATTGTTAAGTTTAACCGCCTCTGTCTGTGCTAGTGGTACACACCACCGGTATCAGACTCGCAGGTCCCAGGTTCGATTCCCAGTTGGGGTACGTATATATTGTATTCGGTGGTTGGTGGTATGACTTTATTCTTAGTCCGCCTGGCTAGCTACTACCATCTTATCCAAGTCTGACGCCTTAACAATGATGTTTTCGTCATTATTGTGTTCTGCCAGTTAGAGATAAGATAGCCAGTTCCTCAGTAGTTGAGGATTCCAGGAGTAGTGCGCTTCCACCTTCAGACTTATCATCGCTTAACATCAGGTGTGATGAAGGCTAAGTGCTACCCGAGTCGAATCGGCAAGTATCGCGCCTGCATTGCACGATTGCACCTGCCTGGCGCGCCGCTCGCAGCAGACTAGCCAGCCCGCGAACACCGCTGGCCGGCCCAATGGCGCCTTGTTGTCAGTGCCATTGTTTTTGTTTTTTTTTTTAAATTTAGCTATTAGGGCTGTCTTGGCATTCAGATGTCAAGGAAAAAGGGATCTAGAGTGTGTGTCAGATAACTCTGCACGTGCCTAGCGCGTTTTTGGCGCTAGTTACAGTGCATTTTTTGTTCTAATGTTATAGAAAAGATTAGTATTCGATTTTTACCGCGCGCAGACTTATCTAACGAGCACTCTAGTTGAAAACCAGCGTCAGTTTTCAAAAACTGACATATGCTGAACTAGATCCCTTTTGGTACAGTCGTGGGACTATCTTTCTTTTTTTATATAGGTATATAAATTTTCTTTTTTTCCTGTGTTGTCTTCATTTAAGTAATTTGTCGTATACTTAAGTTATAATTTGTCCTTCGACTGTATTAAATAAATGTTTTGATTGATTGATTGATATATATGTCGGAGATATTTAATTGGAAAGACTAGTCGCGCCATCTATCGATGCAATTATGAGTTATCGGAGCTATTCTGTGGGTAATACAAGCAGCGCCACCTTTCGGTGGTTTGGTAATGTGTTGAAGTTGCCAGTTTGAATAATCTTATAAGATTAGTAACGCCATCTGTTGTGGCTGTTAGCGAACTTTCCCTGAGACAGTAGTTCGAGTGAGTAGTCTGTGGTAGCGTGTCTATGCGACTTGTCAATATCGGTTGACGTCTGTCAGTGAGACAGTGAGTGTTAATCTGCTGGTCATCATGGATTTCTTCCGCCGACGAAGGCGGGTTCGGGTTTGAGCTTCCTGCTCCTTCCCCGGGCTTCATCTCGTGAGGCTACTGCCCCACGGTGTTTGGAGCCGCTTTGCGCGGCCGTCCTCGGGACGGGTGGTGTGCCCCGCCGGATGTTTGCGGCCCTCGGCGCGGTCAGCCAGCCGGGTGAGACCCCTTTGGGGGAGGCCCAGCTAGCGCCTGCGAGCGGGCGCGCAAACGGGGTATGGGCTATAATTTAGGTAGGGGTGTTAGAAGGGATGTGAGGATTGGGTGAGGTGGGCTGGGGAAGTGGCGGGGGCACAATATCGCGGGGCAGCGCCCATTTCTTCGTGGCTCTGGTGTTGGTGGTAATGTTGGGGGAAGGAGCTGCTGAGTCATAAATTTCTAGCGGCGGTGGTCGTCGTCTGGGTGCGATGCCCTGCAGGTGTTTGTGGGGGCCATGATCGGCGCTGTCAAACATTCGATGCGCCAGCTGCCCCACGAAGTCCTGCAGCGGCTGGATGTTGAGGTCCCGCGCGATGACCTCGTTGCGGACGTAGCGCCCCGCTTGGGTGATGATGCGGAGCGCCACGTTCTGCTGGGCTTGCAGTCTCTTCTTCTGCGTCTGCGAGCAAAGAGAGTACCACGCCGGCGCTGCGTAAGTGAGTCGCGACCGGACGTGGGTCTTGAATATAGTGAGTTTCGCCCGCAGCGGGAGTCTGGAGCGAAGGACAGGGCGTAGGATGGCCCGCGCGGCGCGGGCAGACGATATGGCGTGATCCACCTGGGTGGCCATAGTCAGGCCGCGGTCGATGTGGCAGCCCAGGTATTTGATGGTAGGCTGCCAGGCGATCTCCTGCTCCTTCATCGCCAGCTTCGGTGGCATGATCCGCTGGGCCCCGATAAGGATTGCGGTAGTCTTGCCTACGTTAACCGCAATCCTCCAGTTGTCCAGCCAGGGCGAGAGCAGGTTTAGCTGTTCCTGCATTCTAGCAGCGGCGACCATGGGCCACGGGTAGGATGTGAAAAAGGCACTGTCATCTGCGAACAGCGCCAGCTCGACCCGTGGCTCCCCCTCATTCTGCTCATTGTTGACGGAGGGCATGTCGTTGGTATAGACGGCATCTGCTGGTGAAAAACTATAATTCTATTCTTGGAGCTCGACTGATTCTTTTAACCACGTGCAAAATGGCGGACGGAGATGAGATTTTATAACGAAATCCATTTCTATCTGCGACATATATATACCCCGCTGCCTGTGGATGAAAACAAAATGTCATGCTAGAAACTGCAAGGGCTACAGCACAGGCAATGGGGGAGTTTCCTGCAGTAATTTTTCGATGCACTAGATGGCGCTGTAACTCTAATACAACCTCCTTTTTTCAGCATTTATGGCAAAGGATTAGTTCATTGAGCCTTAAAAAGACTTGTGTGTCTGTCGGTTGTACTGTCAAATTAATCTGTATGGTTTTTGTGATTGAAGTTCACTTTCTACCTTATCTGTGGGATAATAATGTACTCTTTGGTCGATTATTGATTATTTTAAAAGCGGCCCATTCACGGCAGGCCGCCCCGCCATCCGTCTCGCCTCACGCAGATTCACCATCCTGCGTAAAAGCCTAGTTTACATTGGTCGAGTAGGCGGCCGAGTTAAGTAGCGAGCGACAAAAAGCAGGCTAACTCGACCAATGTAAACGAAAGGGCGAGTAAACTGGGTAGGGCTAGCACAACTTGAGCGCGACTCGAGTGACAAAGAGTCGCGGGCACTTTCAACCAATCAGATCGCTCGTAGATAGCGCGCGCGACTTAAGGCGAAGTTCTGATTGGTTGAAAGAAGCGCGAGAAAGAGTCGCGCTAAGTTGTGATAGACCTACTGAGCGAGTCGAGTGGTCTCGCGCGGAGCATAGTTGCTCGGCCAAGTTGTTCCCCACCACTTGTAACTCGACTCGTCTGCCTACTCGCCCTGTGTAAACCGTTGACTCGCTCGGAAAACCAACTGGGCCCAGTACTTTTACCAGAGGTTCTGGGCCCAATTACTTTACCAATGTAAACGGTGGAAGGCGAGTCGAGTAGTACCTCAGTTACTGGACCCAGGGGTGCTACCGGCTAAAAAATATGGATATGGGTATGGGCTTCAACTGTCATTTGAATTCTTTATTTTAATAAATTTCAGCAAAAATCTATCAAGATAAGGAATTCAAATGACAGTTGAAGCCCATACCCATATCCATATTTCTTAGCCGGTAGCCCCCCATAGATTTTTGCTGCTTTGTTGTATTGAACGTTGCTAGCTAGTTATCGTCATACCCGACGTCTTAAAACAAGGAACTGATAGCGGCTATTTTCTTTATAAAATAGACTTAAAGTTCCCAAAAACGTATGAAGTTCATACCCATAAAGTTACGCGGTAGCCCCCAGCCGGCCTAGCATGAGCGGCTTTTATCACGCGATATGATATGGTACGGGAAGCCGTCTTGCTTACACCTTAGTGGGGTAAGCAAGACAACTTGCCGTACCATATATCGCGCGATAAAAGCCGCTCATGCTAGGCCGGCAGGTCGCTAGGCCGCCGAGCTGCTCTTTTAAATTTAATGTAAACTAGGGCGGGACGGCCTGCCGTGAATGGGCCGCTTTAGTCTTCCTATTAGGCGCCCATTAGACTGTAGGTTTTGCTGTCAGTTTGCTATCATTCACGATTCTTTTAGCTAATCAAAATGAACCATTCATAACGCTGCCCGAAGTTCCTCTATACCGATTGGTTAGATAGTCATGAGTGATGGAATTGCCTGATTGTTGCATGACCGTCTAATGTACGCCTTACTACAGACATACTATTTTCTTTGCTATTTTCTATTAGGTACTTTTTCGTTTACTTCTTCAGAAAAAGTTAGGTTGCTATAGTGGGGTAGCGCCATCTAGTACAAATTTTTGAACTGCACGATGAAACGTCAAAAGAAACTCTCTCATTGTTTGTGGCTTTAAACAACGTAGGTGCCATTTCAGTGGGTGTGCAACACTTGTGACGGTCACTTCACAACTGAGTTAGGGTCCTAACTAGCCCTGAATAACGTGTAGTCTAATAAGCAGCTCCCTAGTTAGGGTCAACGCCCACCCTTGCCACAGGGCCCTGAATAACGTGTAATGTAATAGCCGCTTGGCTCACTAAATACCGTGCAGTGTAATAGCATTCAGTTCAGGGCGCTAGGAAGCACAGTCGTCGCAAGACGAGCGGATTGAACGGAGGTCTCGTGTCAATGCAGTTGTTCGCGATGTCGTGCATAAAAGAAAAATAAACTTTTGCATATCTCATTGAGATTATAGATGCATATTAGACAATTGGCTCCGACCATTAAAACTACCATCATCTGGGCTCCGACTAGATAATGGTAGCTCCGAGGTCGGAGCGTAGACCTGGATAACATTCATTCATTCATTCGAATGTCGTTTCGATAATCTGAGTATCAGGTACGCTACCCTGCTCGACACACTTCCGAACCGATGGTGTGGTGATCACGTTGTTCACAAGGGACTTGTGGACGATGAACCCGACACCCACCACCAATGGACTGTTGGTCGCCCTCCCGGTGGTAAAGTGAGTTACCGGATTGCAGGGTTATCGAGTCCTCCCCCTCTCTTCGGACTTCAGATAACCCAATGATATCCCAATGTAACTTACTTATTGCTTATAGGGTCCTACCTAACCAGCTTTGAATACGTGTAAGTAATTTTGACATTACCAGCGAGTCGCTATCGACCAAAGTCGCTGCCGTGTGCACTGGCCATTACTGACCATCTGTGGGGTGCTTTTAGATAAAAAAAGGGGGTCAATGTCAACTTACCTGTCACATTTATTTGTCAAAAAGTGACAAAATTGTCGGATTGTGACGTTTATTATTTATTATCTATATGTGACAGTTGCAATCGCGACAATGGGGGATTATGCTGACAGCTATAAAGAAAAAAAAGTTGATTTAAAGTGGCGACAGATGACGCTCGCAAATAACGAAATGATCAAAAGTAATCTAAAGCCCTCAGTACATTGACACTTTTGAACGAACAAGTTTAAAAAGGTTCTTTCAAAAGTGTCAATGTACGATGTATTGGTCATGGTCGCCGACCATGGTCGGCCATCCTGTACTGGGGGCTTTAAAAGCCTAGAAGTTAGGTCAAAAACACGCATGCACGACGTTGCCAGGCTATGCTTGTCATGTCATGTCAGTCGAGTGCGGAGATCATGAAGTTTGACTTAATACTCAGAGGTAACTGGAGCTCTCACCCTGAATAAAAAAGTGTCGCCAGCAAATTTGACATTTATGTATGTAATGGCTGTCAGCTGTCTCATATGACCATACGTATTTTTTTAAAGTGTAGGTGAGACGGAAGACAGCCACTGTGTTATTTGTGGTATTCAAAAAATTGTTCGTGCTGCACTCTCCAGTTACCTCAGTATTAAGTCGAGCTTCATGGCGGAGATTTTACACGGTTTTTGGATTAGTAGATTTATAAAAAAATAAAATAATTTTTGTTACTTCGTTGTTATTTTACTGTTTTAATATTAGACAGTGCTACCTACTTGCTACCTACGAATTTGAAAACAAATCAAAATGTTATCAACTCATCATTTTAGTTTATTCCTGGTCAGACCGACTTCGCTATTTGTCAGCGCCATCTCGTTTCATTATTAGACCTTTTTTTTTTATTTTTTTTCTGTCCTTCAAAAATCCTTTATTAACAAATTAATCGCTCCCAAAACACATATTCGTATTACGGAACGTAAATCGCTACGATAGCGCCACAAGCGAGCGATTTGTGAACTAAAATTGCATGAAAGATTCAAGATTCAAATTTGTTTATTCAATTTAGATTGTTATTTACAATACTTGTGAACGTCATAGAAGCTACGCCATCGGTTCGCAAACCCTACAGCGGGAGGCCTTGGAGAAGAACCGGCAAGAAACTCCAAGGGTTGTTTTTTTCTCCCTGTTTTATTTCATACAGAGTCGTCAAATTGAAAAATGACCTTAACATGGTATGACTAAGGTCAGTTTTCATCACAATTACACAATGGGTTATGTATGAATAATATAAATACAGTTAAGTATAGGCGAACTAATGATCATAGCGGTGAACAATTTTCAATTACTTAGGAACTCTACTTAAAGCTTTAATATTAGTTAAAAACAAAAGACAATTCTACTATATACTGCAAGTTGCGCCATACATGTTTCAAATGTAATTCTTAATAAAATGAATAAAAACAAAAGAAAACACATTTTAAGGCAAGCAGATAAGAGCAGACCCATTCCCACTGGCAGCACCCGTTCACGAGCATGACGCATGAACCAGCCATTGCTTCGCTCAACCATATTTTAGGGAACGTAACGACCCGCCTCACACGCCACCACCGTAGAAATGTTTTAGTGAGCATGACATACTCAAACTGCCTACCTTAAATGACCGAATTAAAAGCTTAACTAATATAAACGCTAATAATATAAAATATAGAACACGACTCACAATATCATACAAGGAACATTTGTTACGAGTGTTACGACCAAGGTGTTTTGTCGTTCAAATAATCATTTACAGCGTAATAGCCTTTTTTGAGGAGACCACTCTTTATATGATTCTTAAACTCTAAATATGGTAAATCCAAGATATCACTTGGGATTTTGTTATATATGTGTATACCTTGACCAACGAAAGATCCGTGCACCTTTTCTAAACGGTACCGAGGCATTACGAGCTTGTTTCTATTTCTAGTATTACGATGGTGTAAATCACCATGTTTGGTATACAAGTTAATATTGCGACGTACAAAAATAATGCAATTTAATATAAATTGAGATGCCGCTGTCAGTATACCTATTTCCTTGAACTTGTCTCTAAGCGAAGTTTTGGAGCCTAGTTTATAGATGGCCCTGATTGCTCGTTTTTGAAAGATGAATATAGCATTAATGCCAGCCGCTAATCCCCACAAAAGAACAAAGATATTATAATATAACTTATATAACAAGATTGTGCACTATGAAAATAAAAGCATGTCAATTTGATTCTATGCAGTTACAATAAGGTTTATTTTCGTATGACATTTCGATAAACGGAAAAACGAGCCGAGCGAGAGGCTCCTAAATAGGATTGCATCCTTGTCTACTGGGCTGCCACCATTAAATATTTTTGGTTGTAGTAGAACTTAAAGGAGATGTCCTAAAATGGATTTTTAAAAATCATGTCAACTAACCACAGTTATATAAATTTATATTGATACTTAGTCCAAAAACAAAGCTATTAAAGTAAGTTGTATAATTTTAAAGGCCTCCAATTCCGAGAAAATTAATTTTAGGTGTTCATGAAAAAGCTTCATAAATGCCTGCCATTAGGCTTAAAAAACAGTATCCAAAGCCGTAAATAATATTGGAAGTAAAAGAAAAGGACTTTAGAAAACATTTGCTGTCAAAATTATCATTGCTAATGTCATAAAAATATAATTGAAAATAGAATCGATTCTTATTTCGATTATTGGTACAGACGCCATCTAGTTTGGTTTGATATAAAACATATTATTTGGAAAACATTTGGAAAAACGTTCAGAGATGGCGATGCTATCGGCTAAATTATGTTGTTTGCTATATAATATTTGATCAAAGAAATTGGACGACGACGAATTTATGAATGGTTTTATTGATAAATTCTTCGATCAAATGCATATTGGACAAAGATCTTTGATAATACGTGGAATACCACCTCCCCTTGCTGCGAGCAACTTTGAATTTGACATGACATTGACAATGTCCTATTTGACAGTGAAGGTTGTTCAGTGTTGCCAACCCTATATAAATATTTCTACCATAGAAATAATCAAATTATTTAATTTAAAAAAAACGGCGGTCTTTATAATTTTTATTTTAGAGATTTTGGGTTCTCAATTTTTGTTACTATTAGATAAATTCACTTTTATGGTGGTTAGTTATCCTTCGGAATAAAAATCTTATCTCCATACAAAAAGAGGACATCTCCTTTAAATCAGATTAGAGTGGTTCGTTGAAAGTAGAGGACTTTTGAGTGACAGCCAGTTTGGATTTAGAAAAAATAAAAGTACGATGGACAGCATCGGAATGAGCGATTTTCTGAGAGGCCATTTAAAAAAAAAAGCTTCTAATTGCTTCACTAGATGGCGTTGAATAAGTATGTACATGTCTATGGTATATTTTGGTATGAAACATATTTAAATTAATTACTTTTTAAAAACCCAAAGGAAACTAATAATATATTAAATAAGTACTACTGTGAGGAACAGAAACGAAATAGGTAAATTTAAAGATTTAGGTAAATAAATAACATCTGTCTGACGTTCCGTTTTACGTAAAAAAGTCGCGTCAAAGTAAAATTTATAACGTTCCGTTCCTTCTAACTGCATAGGTGGGACAGCGCCATCTAGTGACTGAGCTTTCAGAAAATCGCCCATTATAACTACTGATATCCGAATAGCTTTTTCTTTAAATGAATCTCTCTTGGCAGCCTTCCTTGATATCACGTCCGCCTATGATCATGTAGTTTTAAGTATTCTCCAGGACAAACTTATTAAATTACAGGTGCCTCCAATAATAATTAATTTCATTATTAACATTTTTTCTGATCGAACGATCAGTTTAAATCCAGGAACTGAAAATATGAAGTCACGGTTAGTGTGGAACGGGCTCCCACAAGGTTCCGTGCTAAGCCCACTCTTGTACAATATTTATACCCACGACCTAGAATGTTCCCTTCCCGATAACATTGGCATACTACAGTATGCTGATGATTTGCTAATTTATTGTACAAACAAATCGATTGAAAACTTGTGTAACTCACTTACTCACGCTAAATTGTCTCAAAACTTGGCTTGAAAACAATGGTCTAAATCTTTCAATAGCAAAAAGTACTATAATTCTTTTCTCAAGAATGCGATGCCCTCCACCTATTTCCGTATATTATGATAATGTAATGTTACCAACTGAAAATGAAGTCAAATTTTTAGGAATCATCTTGGATAGTAAACTAACTGCCCTAGCTCATTGTTACTACGTTGTTGCAAAATGTGAAAGAATCTTAAATATATTAAGATGTTTAACTGGAGTTTGGTGGGGTTCTCATCTCATCCCTCCTCATTGAAACAACTCTATAATTCCTTAGTCAGAATTATTTTAGATTATGGGACATATTTTCTTGAACCTTGTAGCGCCCTTGGAATACACAAACTGGATATTATACAGTCAAAAGCTCTCCGCATCGAGTCGAGTCCAAATCGAGTCCCACGAATGCTTTACAAGTTGAGTCATCTGATCCTCCTTTAAGACTATGACGCCAATACTTATGTGACCGATATTTATTTCGAGCTTTACAGTTAAACAATCACCCACTCTATAATAAATTAAGTAGAGTTTTAGAACTCGTGGAATCCTCTTCATACTGGTCTCATAAACAAGTACCATGTCTTATTGTTAGTTTTAGTAAGTTTCGCTCTTTTCAAGCTCCAACGCATAGATCATCATATCTTCCGATTTTCTCACAAAACTACGAATCGTTAATTCTAAAACCTAACATTATCTTCAATTTAGATTTTCATAAAAATGATTGCAATCTAAAGTATAATTTTAATTATTTCTTAGCTGATGAATGGCATGACTATCATCATATCTATTGTGATGCTTCAAAGCTCGATTGTAATAGCCATGTTGGCGTTGGCGTTTTTCATAAACAGTACCAAATTGTTCAAAAAGTAAAACTCCCACCCGAAACTTCAGTATTTACTGGTGAATGCTACGGTCTTTTGAAATCATTAGAGTACGTTTTACTTTATAAATTAAAAAAAAGTTATTATTTTCTCTGACTCTAAGAGCGCTCTTGAAGCTTTACAAAAATTCCCATTTAAAAGTAATCTAAGCCATCAAATCATTATAGACTGCCGTTGTTTACTTCAAAAATGTTCAATGAAAGGTTATGATATATCATTTGTATGGGTGCCTAGTCACAGCAATGTTGCTGGTAATGATAAGGCCGACCAACTTGCAAAAGAAGCAATAAATTCTGGAGACCTGTTTCCTTATAAAAATAATTGCCATGATAATAATAATAAAAATAAAATTTTTATTTCAATTAACATATGTTTTACAATTGACGTACAGTGACCGGAATCGCCTTTTAAGCAAAGAATGCCCGTGTCAGGTGACTCCGCTCTTCCTTAGCTACATAATTATTAACACTAAATTACATCCTAGATAAATTAAGACTAATTACAAACTATGTTATGTTTTTGTATGAGTAAATGTGCGTGTGTGTGTGTATGTGTGTGTGTGTGTATGTGTGTGTGTGTGTATGTGTGTGTGTGCGTGTGTTTATGTAACTTATTTCTAGTTATTTAATAACATCTCTGTCTCATCATAATCTAAGGGCATTAAAAAGTCGGTTATAATTTTTTTACATTCATGTAGAGGTTTATCATAAATTTTCACAACTTTATTTATTGAATTGTATAAATAAACAGAACGACTATAATACTGTTTTTTAGCAAAAGAAGTTTTTGAATGTAAAACTGGAAGAACATCTTTTCTTCTAGCTCTTATTTTACTAGGGTCGTAAGGGGTGTTTTTGTGTCTTTTTAGTGTAGTGTTAAGAATGTAGAGTTTTCTCACTGACAAAACTTGGCTGATATTGTAAAGAGAGCGCGTTGGAAATCTTCTACGTTTAAAATTCATCACCTTCAGTAGAGCACGTTGCACACGTTCCACCGACATCATCATAGTTTTTCCTGCTCCGCCCCAGATGGGAATACAATATGTGAGGATTGACTGTGCTAGTGAAGTATAAATTTCCTTCAAAATATTTCTCGAGGAGCAATGATCGCTTGAGCGCCACCCAGGCACCACATGTCTTAAGGTTTTAAATATCCAAATTAGTTTTCTTACTCTGGTGGAGACAAGTTCAACATGTGGGTACCAGGAGAGCCGCTGGTCAACCACTACTCCCAGATATTTGGTTTTATCAATTTTATTAATAACAGGACAGTCACAGTTACTCGGATTTAAATTGTGCTCGCAAGAGTGAATTTTTAGTTCGAAGTCATCATTCGGTTGAGTGCGGTTTTGGATTACGTAACAGATGTAGTTGGTTTTAATAGTGTTCAGTGTCAGTAAACTGTCCTTCAACCAATTGTCAACCAAACGAAGGCCGTATTCTGCGTTTCTCTTCACAGTGGCCCAGTCTTTCCCGGAAAAGACTATAGCAGTATCATCGGCATAAGAGAAGACGTGCGCATAGTCAATTTTCAGGTTACAGAGTTCGTTGATGAATGATGATCGAAATAAGAAAGAGCGTAGGGCCCAATACACTTCCCTGTGGTACCCCATAAGATACAGCCACGTCCTCACTAGTATACTGGTCCAGTTTCACCCTCTGCGTTCTCTCAGAAAGATAATTTTTTAAAAGCGAAAGTGCAATATCTCTTATTCCAAGAGCCTCTAGTTTGTGGACAAGAATGGGAATAGAGACGGTGTCGAATGCTTTTTTGAGATCCAAAAATACTGATAAACACTTCAACCCATTATCAACGTTTTCTGTGACAAGTTGACTAAGTGCGGCAACTGCGTCTTCTGTTGATTTGCCTTGTCTAAAGCCAAACTGAGATGGTGACAGAAGCTCGTATTTGTCCAAGTAATTTACTAACCTGGAGTTTAAGAGTCTCTCGAGTATTATTGAAATAGCTGGCAGTACCGATATTGGCCTATAATTTCCGACGTCGTCTCTATCCCCACTCTTATACACAGGGGTAACAACTGATTTTTTTAACAGAGCCGGAAATACACCCTTTTTAAAACATTGATTTACAAGGTGAGTAATAATTGGAACAAGTTCATTCTTAGCCAATTTGATAAAACTTATCGGAATGTTATCCCATCCCGGAGCACTTTCAGATCTTAAATTCATGAGCGTTCTATTAACTTCCTCATTATCAGTTTCCAATAATACGAAGGAGTTGATCTGGTTTGGAGTATTATTATTTACATGAATACGATTAGAGCTGGGGGTAAGCTTGGCTCTAGGGTCTTTAGCCTTGCTTTCAACAGGAAAGAGCCAAGCTTACCCGACACTATACAGAAGATATCCCGGACGTCAGCCTGTACGAGATTAGAATGGCTCTCAAGCAGCTTAAAAACAACAAGGCAGCGGGCGATGACGGAATCACAACAGAGCTTCTGAGAGCGGGCGGTAAGCCGATACTTAAAGTCCTCCAGAAGCTTTTCAATTCAGTCATCCTTGAGGGCAAAACGCCAAAGGCATGGGGCAGAAGCGATGTGATGCTGTTTTTCAAGAAGGGTGATAAAACTATAGACCCATCTCGCTTCTGAGCCATATCTATAAGTTGTTTTCGAGAGTCATTACGAATCGTCTCGCTCGCAGGTTCGACGACTTCCAACCTCCCGAACAAGCCGGGTTCCGAAAAGACTACAGTACCATAGACCACGTTCATACGCTGCGGCAAGTTATACAGAAGACCGAAGAGTATAACTTGCCACTTTGCTTGGCGTTCGTGGACTATGAGAAAGCCTTTGATTCGATTGAGACTTGGGCGGTGCTGCAGTCTCTCCAGAGGTGCCAAATAGACTACAGGTACATCGAGGTGCTGAGGTACTTATACCAAAACGCCACCATGTCGGTCCGATTACAGAACCAAAGCTCTAATCCTATCCAACTACAGCGAGGTGTGAGACAGGGAGATGTCATCTCTCCCAAACTGTTCACAGCTGCGTTGGAGGATATTTTTAAGCTGCTGGATTGGAAAGGATGCGGCATCAACATTAATGGCGAGTACCTAACACACCTACGGTTTGCCGATGATGTAGTTCTTATGGCTGAGACCTTGGAAGACCTGAACACAATGCTCGAAGATCTCGGTAATGCTTCGCAAAGAGTGGGTCTTAAGATGAACATGGACAAGACGAAAATCATGTTCAATGCCCATGTTGCACCCGCTCCAGTTAATGTTGGGAACATTACACTCGAAGTTGTTGACCACTATGTCTACCTGGGACAGACAATCCAATTAGGTAAGTCCAACTTTGAGAAAGAGATCTCTCGTCGAATCCAGCTCGGATGGGCAGCGTTTGGGAAGCTCCGGCATATATTCGCGTCCGAAATACCTCAATGTCTCAAGACAAAAGTCTTTGACCAGTGTGTGTTGCCAGTAATGACCTATGGAAGTGAGACGTGGTCTTTTACTATGGGTCTCATAAGAAGGCTCAAAGTCACCCAGCGAGCAATGGAGAGAGCGATGCTTGGTATTTCCCTGCTCGATCGAATCAGAAATGATGAGATCCGCAGGAGAACTAAAACGACCGACATCGCTCGAAGGATTGCATCATTGAAGTGGCAGTGGGCGGGACACATAGCGCGGAGAACCGATGGCCGTTGGGGCGGAAAGGTTCTCGAATGGCGACCGCGTGCCGGACGACGTTCCGTGGGCAGGCCCCCTACAAGGTGGACCGACGATCTGGTCAAGGTCGCGGGAAGCCGCTGGATGCGGGCAGCGCAGGACCGATCGTTGTGGAGATCCTTGGGGGAGGCCTATGCCCAGCAGTGGGCGTCGTTCGGCTGACATGATGATGATGATTAGAGCTGCCGTTAGGGTGTATACTGTTAGCTAGATTTTTACCTATATTTAAAAAGTAGTTATTTACAAAATTTGCTGATTCATTTGGGTTAAATTTAAGATTAATTAGTGCCTCACTGTCATTCTGTGCCTTATTGCTGTATGTGACATTTTTTATATTTCTCCATAAAAGTTTATTATTATTTGTCGAGTTAGTAAACAGGTCTCTTTCATATTTTCTTTTTAGTTTTTTTTATAAGATTGTTGCAGTAATTTCTGTATCGAGTGTAAGTTATTCTTAATATGTCATTGTGACTCTCCTTTCGTAGTTGTTTTTGCAATTTATTACGGTTTTTAATGCAACGTAAAATCCCAGGAGTAATCCAAGGTTTTATCGTGCGCTGGTTCCTAGGAATTAAGACGTTATAGGTATTATTCGTAAGAGATTCGGTGAGTACATTTATGAGTCGCGATGTTATAGTATTTGGGTCTTTACAAAACAGTAATTCATTAAGATTCTTTTGTTAAAGATCATGTAGTGCTTTATTGTAATCTATTTTATTTTTTGTTTTTACTACAGAGTTTTTTCGCTTAGTTTTAGTTATAGAAAGTAGGGTGGTAAGATGATCAGTGATAGTTGTATATAGAACTGCAATAAAAGCTTGACAATTTTTTGGGTTAATCTTGAGCATAAAATGATCTAAACAGTTTTTTTCCCTGGTTGGCAAAGTATGACCCGCGAGAATACCGTATCCAGAGAGCATGTTTAGATAGTTTACTCTATTGTTATACTCGTAGGTTGCCTCTACCGGTTTAGTTAAAATATTTATATTAATGTCTCCTGCGATTATAATATTATTTTGTTTATTTAGGGTATTTAAATGTAAGCAAAGTGAATCTATGAAGGCATCCGCATTTGTGTTAGAAGGAGAGCGGTATATGCTGAGTATTGTATTATTGAGTACGTCTAGCTAAAGGCAAGAAGCATGAGTTAGTCTAATTTCCGTAACTTTAGGCTGTAACGTTTTTTTTATATAGGCGACTACACCATCATTCTGGTTCAGCTGACATACAGTAGAATATATATTATAATTATCAAGTTGTGGTAGGGGTTTGTTTATGTTCAACCGACATTCCGTTAGGATCAAGATGTCTGCCTCAAAGGCAAGGCTAGATAATGTCAATAAAAAATCATCAAAGTTACAATAAATACTCCGTATGTTTTGAGAAACGATTGTAAGATCGCAATTATCAATGAGTCACACCAACACATCAAAATATGACTATAAAAATTACTGCATTTTATGCGCGTACTCGTACAAGTACTGATAGTTTTTGTTTCATCGAAATCTGGCCAGGATTTCCAAAGTTACAGCGTTGTAAAGTTTCACCAGCTTTTGTAAATTTGTTTTCCTTGCGCGCTATTGCGATGACGTCATGTCGCACTGACATCTCCGATTGCGGCTGTTGTGGGTGATTTCCGTCGAACTGTACTGTATAGAGTCCGTCTGTGCGCAATCTGCGCGCAACTCGTGCGTTTTTGAAGCTAGTTACAGTACATTTTCTTCGTTCTAAGGTTATGTAAATGATTAGTATTCGATTTCGACCGCGCGCAGGCGCTCTCTAAAACTGTCACCTACTGTCGATACCGAAAGACATTTATCCCACAAACTTATCTGACCCAGCGGTTGAGGCGCCACTAGCAGTACAAAATTATCGAAATGGCTGTCAGTTTTTAGGGTGCATATTTAACCACCAAGTCAGTTAAAGTTGTACATTTTGTTTTGATGGTTGCTATATGTATTGACAGAATACCGCCCGCCATTACGAAAGTTGATTTAATTTACTATTCACGAAAATAAAACATTATTTGAAGGTGTTTTTTCACATGGGATCAGCTCAATACAAAATTTCTTAACCATTTCATTGATCGACTATAAGAAAAATAAATTTTATTACGAAACCGTGAGAGCGCAACTATATAGCCAAAGGATTCTATGTAGGTCGGAAGTGCGACCTGACGTCACACGTTAATGCCATTGGTTCACCTGAATTTTCCACGGAGGCCGTACTTTAAAGTGTAATATCTCAGTCATTTTTGAAGATAGGAAAAAAATAAAAACAGATTCTTTTTTCTCGAGTTACATATTTTTTAGATATGCTGATAACAAAATTCGTTGGTGTGACTCATTAACTTATAAGAAGAAAGCTCCGCACAGTCGCATTGTATGGCACGAGCAATTGCAAAATCGTCTATCTCATTCAATCTGTGTAGTGTTGAGTCACCCATGTGTTTTGAAAAAAATGTAACATGTTATTATAACTAAAATGATGTTGTTAACTGAAAAAGATACAATCGTTGATTGATGATGATTTTGTTCAAACTTAATACGGAGATATTTAAGTTTATTTAGTTTTTGTGTGTTTTGAGTTTTGTAAAAAGATTGTTGTATACATTTATAATATGTGTTATATGTGCTTAGTGTAGAATGTAGAGTATTAAAGTAAATATATGAGACGATGTATGTGTAAATGTTACAAAAAAATATAATTAAATTAGTTTTAAATCGAGGCAAAATATAAGTTACAGGTAATAAAAGCAAATCAAAAAGCAAGATAAGAAATGTTTTGAATAGTTGTCTTAACTCACAGCACATCAGAGTACCCGATTGAGACGAATTGGCTTTGGATAGTCAGATTAATTGTAATCCTTGGTTTTGACTAATTAGCAGTTGGTGAACTTGACTTTCATTCCTTATTATTATAATTGGAGAGTTTTCATTTTCTCTCACATATACCTTGCCATACGCAGTCCAGCAGAATTTATATTTGTTTGATTTAGCAAGGTCGCGCGCCAGGAAGAATAAGCGCGCACCTTTTGGTGTTAAGTGCTCAGACAAATATACTGGGGTTTCTTCATTCGTTTTGAAGCCGAGGTTACTTTTGTGCTTGATATTGAATGCTTTCGCTGCTTTCAGAATGTCGTTCCTTATCAAAGTCGAGCCAGTCTCCACTATATTGGCTGTGGTTTTACTGTCGGAAGACTTAGGTCTGACTCTGTATATGTCTTTTATATCTGACTAACGGCCGCCCGCGGTTTCACCCGCGTGGTTCCCGTTCCCGTGGGGATATCGGGATAAAAAGTACATATAAACCTTCCTCTTGAATCACTCTATCTATAAAAAAAAAACGCATCAAAATCCGTTGCGTAGTTTCAAAGATTTAAGCATACAAAGGGACATAGGGACAGAGAAAGCGACTTTGTTTTATACTATGTAGTGATTTAGTAATATTACAGTTCAGTGACTTGGAGAGACTGTTGATCATTTCAATAAGGTCCTCTTTATTTTCAGTTGGTTTTTTCGGAACATTTTTAATCTCAAAACTAGATTTGCGGCTTCCCATTTGTATTTCTTCTATTTTATTTTCTAGAATAGCTATATAATTCCTGCCTGCTTTGCTTGTGTTTCTAACTCAATTATTCGCTGCCTAAATTCTTCATTTTGAGCAGCAAGAAAAGAAACTGAACTTTCGATGTTATAATTCGACTGTTGAATCTCTTTAAGTGCTGTATTTTATTGCTTAAGCTCATTGGTTTGCGAAGCAGAAAAAAATGTCATGAGCTTGCGCATTTCATCTTTGAAATCATCCATTTGGTTAGTGAGCGAGTCTTCCATCTGGTCCCTGCGTCGCTTGTTTCGCTGGGAAACAAAGTTCGGAGGCGTAATTTGTGTCAAGTCTGATTCTGAAGCAGATTTATTAAAAAATGAATCCATTTGTACTGGGACAGCAGAGCTGCTAGGAGGTATATTCTCGATTGGTGATGTATTCTTAGAGGGGTCGGCCATT
This sequence comes from Crambus lathoniellus, assembly GCA_949710035.1. Taxonomy (NCBI): domain Eukaryota; kingdom Metazoa; phylum Arthropoda; class Insecta; order Lepidoptera; family Crambidae; genus Crambus; species Crambus lathoniellus. The sequence continues at coordinate 2,407,101 of OX453319.1, forward strand.
TTTCGTTCAAAGAAGGTTTAAGAACGTAAACAGTGTTGATTGGTAGTTATCGTAGCAAGGGGGCGTGGCCACCAGTCGAACCAAGATGGCGTTGATGCGCTGATAAAGGATGCGGTTATGGCTTACTTGCGTCGCAGCAGTGAGCGGTGCACGAAGTACCAGGCGTTCAGCAGCGGCGGCGTCGTCTTCAACAATAGCGGCGCGGCGCACGCACAGGATTGGTTGTGTTTTTTCTTACGTCAACAGCAGCAGGCGGCGCACGCAGTAACAGGCACACCACAACGTAACACCTTCTTGTGTTTATGCATTCCTATTATTATGTTGCTAACTAATTTCACTAAATTTGATTTATTTTTAAAAAATAAATTAAAATAGCTTCCGAGGCACAACTGTTCCTTGCGGAGGTCCGAGGGGAAGAGGAGGATCTATGCGAACGTCTCTCTCTCTGCTTTCACGTCATACGTACCGCATGTGCTCCCTCGTAAAATACAATTATTTTTCATTAAAACAAGTGTTAACTTTCTATATTTCTTTTATTTACAACAGGTTATGGGTCCAGCGCCCCCTGTTAAATATAGATTTCGCGAAGTTTATAGTTATTTCAGTAAAATCGTCGTGATAAAAATTTATAACCTCAAAAGTATTTTTCGGGTCGCGAGTGATTTCTATTTTTCAGCATTTTCAGCATAATAATGACAACAAATAATGCTATGGTAGCTATTGAAAAACTGGTTGGCCGAGATAATTGGGCAAGCTGGAGTTTTGCTGTAAAGGCATATTTGCAACACGAGGAGTTATGGGATTGTATCGATAATGCAGCTTCTGTTGATCCAAAAAAGGATTTAAAGGCCAAATCAAAGCTTATATTGTTAGTAGATCCTATCAATTATGTGCACATACAGGATGCTACTACAGCTAAAGAAGTATGGAATAATCTTTCACAAGCATTTCAAGATTCTGGTTTGCTCCGCAAGGTTGGTTTGCTGAAAGACCTAATAAACACTACTTTAGAGACGAGCACAAGCGTTGAAGACTATGTGAATAAAATATTGTCTGCTGCTCATAAGTTAAGAAATATATCATTTCAAGTGGACGATGAATGGCTCGGTACCCTGATGTTGGCAGGTTTGCCAGATGAGTACAAACCAATGATTATGGGGATAGAGAGTTCCGGAGTTAAAATTAGTGCTGATTTAATTAAAACGAAACTTTTACAAGAAGTGAAACAATCTGTCACTACCGCCTTTTACTCAAATTCCAAGAAAAATCCTAAAAATAATCATACAAAATCCAAAGGGCCACGGTGTTTTCATTGTAATAAGTATGAACATATGAGCAAAAATTGTTGGCATAAGAAAAATAAATCTGAAAATAAAAATTTTAATGAAGAAAATAAAAATGGATTTATTGCAGCCTTCTCAGCAATGAAGTTGAATGACTGTACACACTGGTATGTAGATTCTGGTGCCTCTGCACACATGACCATGCACAGAGAATGGCTAGAAAATGAAACTGACCCACCTGTCCGTAATATTAAAATTGCTGACAATAAGCTGTTAAATGTGGAAAAGTGTGGTAATGTTACAATACAAGTACCCTTCCAAGATGGCAGTATGAGAGCTATTCAGGTAAAAAATGTACTTTATGTCCCTGAATTATCAACAAATTTATTGGCAGTGAGTAAAATAATCAAAAATGGGTGTAAAGTTGAATTTAACAAAAATGGCTGTATGATAAGTGCTCAGAATGGGCAAAATCTAGCCAGTGCAAGTCTCATTAACGACACATATAGATTAAATTCCAGCAGTAAAACAATAGTTGCTATGACAGCTGCAGCAGCAACCAATACCTACCTATGGCATCAGCGGATGGGTCATTTAAATTTCAGTGATGTCAATAAAATACCAAACTGTGCTACTGGTGTCAAATTGTCACCGCAGATGGAAAGCTGTATTTGTATTTCATGTCTAGAAGGCAAGCAGACCAGGCAACCATTTCCAAGCAATGGCTCCCGAGCAAAACAGTTGCTAGAGTTAATCCACACCGATGTCTGTGGTCCGATGCAAGTTGCTTCGTGTGGTGGTGCCAGGTACTTTGCAACTTTCACTGATGACTATTCACGTAAAGTATTTGTGTATTTTATGAAAAGTAAGGCCGAGGTATTGGAGAAGTTCATTGAATTTAAAAATCGTGTAGAAAATGAACTCGATAAAAAGATTAAGACTATAAGGAGTGATAATGGTAAAGAATACATAAATAGAAATTTTGATTTATTTCTCAAAAAACATGGTATTTTGCATCAAACTTCGAATCCTTACACGCCTGAACAGAACGGGTTAAGTGAACGAATGAACCGTACACTAATTGAGCGTGCTAAGTGTATGATACTAAACTCTGATTTACAGAAGGATTTCTAGGCTGAAGCTGTATCAACAGCAGCTTATATCATCAACCGCTCACCAACACGCGCTCTCGCTGACATCACCCCTGAAGAAGTGTGGACTGGGAAGCAACCAGATTTAAGTCATATGCGTGTGTTTGGGTGTAGTGCAATGGTACACATTCCCAAAGAGAAGAGACAGAAATTGGATGCAAAATCATGTAAGCTAATTTTTGTTGGATACTCAGATTGTACAAAAGGATATAGATTTATTGATCCGAAAAGCAAAAGGGCTTTGATGAGTAGAGATGTAGTATTCCTTGAAGAAAGTGTCAAAAGAAATATGGTCCTTACTTCTCCATCTGAAACAAAAAAAGAAATAAATAAATGTGAGAATAATATGAGTAAAATGGTCATAACTTCATCTGAAACAAAAACAGAAATAAATAAAAGTGAAAAGAATATGAATAAAATGGATAATAAAACTTACTTACCTTTATACAGCTATCTGCTGGAAGACCCTAGAAATGAAAATGATGATGTTCAAGATTGTGATGTCACATCACCTAGAACTCCCATCAATCATACTGATATTTCAAGTTCCGCTAACATGTGTAATGATGATACCTATGTACCTGATGAAAGGTTTGATACCCCTGATTTTACAATGGATTTAAGACCAAGGCGTCGTCGTCAGGAAATGTATGAAAATACTCCTACATCTTACCTGTGTATGAATGCTGAATCTGCATCAAGTTTATTGAACAACGATCCCCAAAGTCTTGATGAAGCTCTGAAAAGCAGTAATGCAAATGAGTGGATGGAAGCCATGAAAAATGAATATAAATCATTAATAGAAAATAATACTTGGTCTATGGTTGACTTACCTTGTGATAAAAAAGTTATACCTTGCAAGTGGGTTTACAAAACCAAGCTAAATGAATATGGAGAGGTTGTGCGCTTTAAAGCCCGTCTCGTTATAAAAGGTTTTCAACAGAAGAAAGGCATTGACTACAATGATGTATATGCACCTGTAGTTAGATATACATCAATCAGGTACTTATTTGGATTAGCTACAAAATACCAACTAAATATTCATCAAATGGATGCTGTCACTGCATTTCTTCAGGGAGATATAGATCAAGAAATTTATATGACTCAACCACCATGCTTTGAACAAGGAGAAGAAGTCTGCCGTTTAAATAAATCAATTTATGGCTTAAAACAGGCCAGTAGATTATGGAACCAGAAACTGAACAATGTTCTTTTAGAAATTGGTATGTCTCGATCAAAGATGGATCCATGTATATATTTCAGGATTTTAAACAAAGATGACATTCTTTTTATATCTGTCTATGTCGATGATTTGCTTTGCCTTTTTAATATTAATAATACAGGTGAAATGATCAAGGCTAAACTTAAAGAAAAATTTCAAATGAAAGATATGGGAGAGGCAAAGCAGTGTATCGGCTTTCGTATAACAAGGAAAGGAAATAGAATATCTTTAGATCAATCAATATATATACACAAACTTTTAACTCGATTTAATATGAATGAATGCAAACCTGTTTGGACTCCATGTGATGCAAATGTACAACTTAAAAAGGCAGAAAGTAAAGAAGAAATTTTAAAGGATATACCATACCAAGAAGCTGTTGGCTGTCTCCTTTATCTGTCCCAGGGAACGAGGCCAGATATAGCTTATATAGTCAACATGCTCAGTCGATTTAATAATCAGCCAACTGCACAACATTGGTGTGCACTTAAAAGAGTCTTAAGATACCTAAAGGCCACAATAAATCATACATTGTCTTTTATACCAAATTTTTATTTTTTTTATTTTTTTTTTAATTTAATCGGCAATCAGTCGCAAGACTATAAGCTGATGTGTTGAGTGACTAACTGTCTTGAAGGTAAAGAAGCCAGTGCCTCTATAATCCTTTCACAATACATTCTTCCTTTTCAGTCTCTTTGCAGTTAAGGAAGGCTTGAGGGTAGCTAAGGAATTTGGATGCGAGATCAGACGTTTAGCATATTCCTTTCTATGCCTCTCTATTTCAGCTTGTATGGTGGGTACATTTAGATATTCATGAATCTCGTCGTTTCTAGTGAACCAGGGACTATTTGTTATGTACGTAGGATGCTATTTTGTACTCGTTGTAGGCACATGATATTGCTTTTGCTGGCAGTACCCCATAGCGGAATGCCATAGGTCCAAATTGGTTTTATAACAGCATTGTATATTATAAGTTTGTTGTCAACAGAAAGAACAGCATTCCTCCCCATTAGCCAGAGAAGATTTCTAAATTTTAAATTTATCTCATCTCTCTTCTTTTTAATATGAATTTTCCAGGTGAGCCTTCGGTCAAGATGAAAACCTAAATATTTTACACAATCTGTTTCGGGTAGGTAGTCAAAGCCAAGTTTGACAGGTGGACAATTTTCTTTTCTCATTGTAAAAGTGATATGGTTCGACTTTTGGGCACTTGCTCGGATGCGCCACTTTTGTAGCCATGCTGCCGTCTCATCTAGCAGGCGTTGAAGTTTGTTGCTAGCCTCGACTGGAGATTTGTCGCTACGCTAGAGAGATATGCTACATCGTCGGCATATGTCGCAACGGTCACATCCTCGGATGTTGGGAGGTCAGTACCCCTAGTGTAAGTTTTTATGTCAAGCAAACGCAAACTATTTCGAATGCGTATTAATGTCAATTTGTATGAAAACTATATAAGCGCGCTACTCGCCGCTAGAGGCGCTAATACAGTTTTCATACAAATTGACATAAATACGGAATCGAAATAGTTTGCGTTTTTTGACATAAAAACTTACACTACGGGCACTGATGTAAAAACGTTGTACAGTACCGGGCCGAGGACCGAGCCCTGAGGTACGCCCGCCTCAATTTTGTGAAGAGTAGATCTTGCATCTCCCTGTTTAACCTGGAATCGTCGATCTGATAAGTAAGACTTTATTATTAGGTAAAGAGAGTGTGGAAGTATTTCTTTCACTTTGCACAATAACCCCTTATGCCAAACTCGGTCAAAAGCCTGTTGTACGTCCAAAAACGCCGCTGAACAGTACTGTTTCCTTTCAAAGCAGTTACTAATTTCATGATGTACTCTGTGCATTTGCTCTATGGTCGAGTGAGATTTTCGAAATCCGAACTGATGCTGAGGAATAACTTCACATTGGTCAATATGATCTTTTAAGCGGATTACGAAAATTTTTTCCCATAATTTTGAGATGATGGGAGTGAGACTGATCGGACGATAAGACGAAGCATCATGGCATGGTTTTCCAAATTTGTGAATCATGATAATTTGAGACACTTTCCATAGCTTTGGGAAATATGATGTTCTGAGAATAGCATTGAAAAGTATAGCAAGAAATGTTATGCACTTTTTGGGTAATTCTTTCAAGACATTTGCAGTTATAAGATCAAACCCTGGAGCCTTGTTTCGGTCAAGCTTTCTTATTTCTGCTGCGACCTCTCTTGGTGAAGTGGGTTTAATCGGCAGGCACATCTGAAGATCTTGAAGAAGAATCCTATCGATGAAGTATCGGCTTTCGTATAACAAGGAAAGGAAATAGAATATCTTTAGATCAATCAATATATATACACAAACTTTTAACTCGATTTAATATGAATGAATGCAAACCTGTTTGGACTCCATGTGATGCAAATGTACAACTTAAAAAGGCAGAAAGTAAAGAAGAAATTTTAAAGGATATACCATACCAAGAAGCTGTTGGCTGTCTCCTTTATCTGTCCCAGGGAACGAGGCCAGATATGCTTATATAGTCAACATGCTCAGTCGATTTAATAATCAGCCAACTGCACAACATTGGTGTGCACTTAAAAGAGTCTTAAGATACCTAAAGGCCACAATAAATCATACATTGTCTTTTATACCAAATAAAGATAATATTGTTGGCTACTGTGACGCTGATTGGGCGAGTCACTCTGAAGATCGAAGATCCTGCACAGGATATATTTTTCTTTTCCAGGGTGCTGCTATAAGTTGGTGCTGTAAAAGACAACAAACTGTAGCGCTCTCAAGCACTGAGGCAGAGTATATGTCTTAAGCGTCATCAATCCAAGAAGCTCTCTGGCTAAAACAATTGGAAGAAGAATTTTGGCCAGAGTTATCAGCAACATCTCTTTTAATGAATTGTGACAATAAAAGTGCCATTAGTCTTTCAGGTGCTGAAGGTTATCGAGCTAGAAGCAAACACATTGATGTTCGATACCACTTTATTAGAGAAAAAATTTCAACCAATCAAGTCTCTGTGAAGTATGTGAAATCTGAGGAGATGGTGGCTGATGCACTCACAAAAGCTCTACATCGTCCGAAGCACGAAACGTTCCTCAGCTCAATGGGTTTGTGTCCAGGAGAAGATGTTGAAATATGAATGAACACAAAACGCCTGTCTCGTTTGAATAGCAAAGCCGGACGTACATAACATACTGCCACGTCTGGGCGAACGTCTCTCTCTCTGCTTTCACGTCATACGTACCGCATGTGCTCCCTCGTAAAATACAATTATTTTTCATTAAAACAAGTGTTAACTTTCTATATTTCTTTTATTTACAACAGTTTCCCTACCTTTTGTTGTGGCTAATACCCAAACCGGGTAGAGCCAATAAAAAAAAAAAAAAAAACTATGGTCATGTCAATGTCGTCCATCATTTTGTGATTGCATTAATTGGATTCCTGAAAGAAGTGTTATTTGTTGTGTGTGGTTATTTGCCTAGAATCAATGAGTTTCTCCTAGAATTAAAACTGCTATTAGATTGTTCTCAAGTTTTTCATTAATAGAAACATTGACCTAAGTATTATATCTCAATGTTAAGAAATGCTCTAGTGCATAGTTGTGTTTTACAGTTTTCCTACTAATTTCATAAAATATAAAAAAGGTAATTAAGTATGAACCGTCTACTGGCATGCAGAGTATGCTTGGCATACGATACCCGCTTGTGTTCGATAATGGATGGCCAACTTCGGGAAATTTACGAAAAATTGGTTGAAGCATCGGTAAGTGTACTAACCTTGAATTGGTCGATTTATAAGCCTCATTATAATCTATGTCTTCTTCTTGAGCCAAGCTTTATGCTCAAGAGCCTGTTTAGAATTATTTGTCCTTGAATTCAGACTGGACTGTGAAGTTTAGTTTATTGTTTTATTGTACCTATTTATTATTTTTTTAAACTAAGCATTTCCTACACCTGTTCATTAATGATTACTTAGTTTTCTGATCATCTAAACTATTTACATAAAAACCTGTTGCAATTAAAGGTACTAATCGTTATACATGCTAACCTCCATTTCCATTCCAACTGGTGAATTCTTGAAAGTAAGTTTGTTACTTTGATTTTCAACTTAATGTCATTATTTTGAACCCTGTCCCTTACTATCAGTTTCATTTTAATTTCTCTTATCCCTTCTACAAAACTGTAACCTCCAAATAGTTAAGGCAAATAGCAGCACTGGAGAATAACAAAGAAGCTACGCTATCTTACTTGAGATAAGTAATAGTATTTACTTCACGATTATAATTTAGATATGAGACTTTTTAAAACTTCTTTCCACCTTATTTAAATTTTAACTTTGACAATGCAACTTTTATTATTGATTAATTTGAAATGAAGTAAGGTGGGGCGGGGCAATTACAACTGTGGGGCAATTCAAACTACCTTGAATAACTTCGGTGTTATCCGTTATTTGAAACAGTGACATCTATATACAGGAAGCCGAAAGCAAGTAACTATACCTCGAACATAGATGATGACGCTAGGCATGTGTATGACCAGGGGGTGCTTCTCACCACGACCCCCCCACAGTCGGTGTACCAAAAACTGACGGCAGAGAGCAAGTAGTGAGGGGTTTAGTTGGTAGTGGTGCCTGCTCTCGATCGCCCCATCTGGTCAGCCCACCTTGAGTGGGTAACCTTATGGGGAGATTGTGAGGAGGCTCCCTCCCTCTGTCCTGCCCCCTCTCGAGCTTTCGAGCTCGATAGGGGGCCGGAGCAGGGGTTAGAACCGCCCAGACCTGACGCGAAGCCTATTAGGCTTGGTGGGAGGGCTGGGCGCGGCGAGGGACAGGCCCCGAGTCTGACCGAGTCCAACATGCCGTCTGGTATACGTAAAGACAGTATTTGCCCTCACTATAAAAAAAATAAAAAAAAGGCATGTGTATGACGCCTACAACAATTATACTTTGCCAGCCACCATTTTCTGGTGTGTACGTCTAAACAAGTGTCCTAAGGTTTTAAGATTTATTTGTGCTTCAATGGTTCAATCTTCGATTTTTCAAGGCAAGATGGATGATTAAATCCCCCTTTTTGTTTATTTTATGTTTTTTCTTGTGTTCCTTGCGTATTTAGAAAGTTATGGCATTAGTTTTAATAACCCCACGTGAATGTTAATTCGGGGAATTCCAACTACATTGGACAGTCTGAATTTCCCGTCAAATTTTATATGAAAGTGAGAAAAGATAGTGTTGTACAAGTTTCGATATTACGTCGATAAATATCCTTGACGATAGCTTTTATAACTTCGACATTTTTTAATAGTTTCTACTATACAATTGACATACCTATATATTTATTCAAACTCTTATACCTGCTTAACTAAGTGCCACAAATAAAGCACTTTTTAATACTTAAACCATTTCGACCTACTTTTTAAAACCCTTAATTGATAATAATATAGCTATTTATATGGTGAAAGGCAACATGTAAGTTATCACAAAAATTTAAGAATTTTGCAATGATGTTTATTTGGTAAAAAACTTGAGAAAAAAGTTGAAAGGCATAAACCTTAGATTTTGCAAACATTGGGACCGGTTTAAAAATAATGAGCTTCTTTTTATTAAAGGTTTATACATTACCTAAGTAGAATTTTTATGGATGTAGAAAATAGAAAAAATAATATATCGACATGATCAACTGTGCTCGTACAAAAAATACTCGATATTTTGTGTCCCGTCACTAGTTACTATGGGACGTAGTTTAAATTACCCCTCTTAATTTTTAAAGTGTGTTTTTACGAAAACGAAGCGTTCTAATTTATAATAACGTCCATATTTACGTGCCAGTTCCGTTTATCAACTCTGAATTCAACTTAGAGCTTTCTCTGACGACTAGGTGAGAAATTAAAAGAAATAGTTGGAATTTCCCGAAAAGGGGCTATTTCGACTAATTCCGTCATTTCATGTTTAAAAATGTTTTTAAATAAATATAACATGAGTTTTTTTATGGATGTTTGCCATAAATAATCACCAAAAGTCAATTTATAACCAGGTTATGTTTGATTTAGAGTACATTATTATTATTATGTATAATCCTACTAATATTATAAATGTGAAAGTTTAGATGTTTGGATGTTTGGATGTTTAGATGTTTGGATGTTTGTTACTCAATCACGCTCTAACGGCTGAACGGATTTGGCTGAAATTTGGGATATAGATACTTTGTAGCCTGGAGAGGAACATAGGCTACTTTTTATCCCGGAAAAATATCACATTCCCGCGGGATAACGTCGTGTAGTCTATGCGGGCGAAGCCGCGGGCGGAAAGCTAGTTATGTATAAAATTTTGATGCAAGAAAATTGTATGTGCGTCAAACCAGTCGAAATTGCCCCGCCCTACCTTATTTTAGAAAAATGACTCCGTAGCTCAGAGTTTAGAGCAGTCGCCCGGATAGCGAAAGGTAGTAGTTTCGAGTCCCATCGGAGCTGGTTGTGAGACGGGTCGGTTTTTTTCTAAAATACTTCATTTTCAATATTATGTCCATATCCACCATATATTTTCACATATATTTACATTTTCAGTATAATTTTTAACTGACATTGTTGTTTTATCAAATCTTGTTTCATTCATTTTCAGCTGGATACAGAGGAAATATTGCCCACGTCAGTCTGTTACATTTGTGACTCTTTGATGAAGAAAATGCTGCAGTTTAGAGACAGGTCGCAGAAAGCAAACCAGATACTGCAACAGATGATAAGCTCTGGCTTAGAGGTATCCTTATATATTAGTAGCTTACCGGCAAACATTGTTTTGTTTGCCATAAGTATAAATTATTGTGAACAAAGTTTTTTACACTGCCTGCCATAAATGTCACTTATTTAAAGTAGGTAATCCAAAGCTAAAATTTCATTGATTACATACTCTTTGGAAGTGGCCATGGAAGAAATGACAGTTTTGTAATATTTTGTACAGTATGTATGACAATTTGTATCAATGCCGTTTCATTCCAGTCTCATGGAAGGTTAGATAGAACCTCTATGATGGCTGGAAACTCCTCAGTTTTACTTACTGGAAATCTAATATTATATTTCTGTAATAAGTATTACAAAAAATATCACTACATAGTATAAAACAAAGTCGCTTTCTCTGTCCCTATGTCCCTTTGTATGCTTAAATCTTTGAAACTACGCAACGGATTTTGATGCGTTTTTTTAAAATCTAGATAGAGTGATTCAAGAGGAAGGTTTATATGTACTTTTTATCCCGATATTCCCACGGGAACGGGAACCACGCGGGTGAAACCGCGGGCGGCCGCTAGTATTGTATAAAGAGCATGGAATATGGTTGGTATACCTAAAGTTTCCCCAAGAGAGCCCCACTATGGAGAAATCAAAATATGGTGGCCAGTGATGAAACATATGTCAATCGATAGGTAAAGTCCATACTAACTAAAAATGTTTTTTTTTTATAAAATCTCGAAAACGATATACCTACTTAAATAAATAAATAAATAACTTCTTACAATCACACCAATTATCTAAGCCCATTTTAATTTCATTAAGAAACTGTATCATGGAAAACTTGATAACGGATAAATATATACTTACTTAAATACTTTTTTTTTTGTAAATACATACTTAATATACATAGTAAACACCCAGACCAAGACAAATAGACATGTTCATGCACACAAATATTTGTCTTGTTCGGGAATCGAACCCGAGACCACTGGCGCAGAAGGTGGGTAGCCTACCCCTGCGCCAAATCGGTCGTCAAAACTTACTTTCGGAGATATGCCGGCCTAGCATGAGCGGCTTATAACGCGCGATATGATATGGTACGGCATGCCGTCTTGCTTACACCTTAGAGGGGTAAGCAAGATGCATGCATTATTGCATTATTTTTGTTTCGAAAAAAAAAACTTAAAAAATCGTTAAAAATGTATTATTTTGATAAAATCTCGAAAACGATATACCTACTTACTTTCGGAGATATGCATTATTTTTGTTTCGAAAAAAAAAATCTTAAAAAATAGTTTATTAATATTTTAGGCTTTCTTTAATAGATACCTACCTAATTTTTTTATTTTTTTTATCGTGCAATCTGTCTCCTGGACTATGAGCAGATTTGTTGCGAAGAATGACATGTAGAGCAAGACGCTCCATCGAGAGCCCACTCATTCTTGAATTAGTCTAGGCCGAGTTTTTCATATCTGGTAGTTTGCGCCTTTTCAGGCGTCTCATACAATCCGGCAATGTCAGCTGTTTGGCTAGTTCATTTGGCTGATTGTCTAACCTATTTTTGTATTTGTCAAATATCCTCGAGATTTCATCCCTGACAGTGGTGATATGGAGTAGTTGATGAACTTCTGAGTTGCGAATAAACCAAGGAGCATTTGAGATCTGTTTCAGGATATAATTCTGTGCTCTTTGAATTTTGTTGACATTGGAATCACTGGCCGAACCCCACAATTGAAGTCCATAGGTCCATATAGGTTTAACAATGGCATTATACTTGAACATTGTAATTGAATTTGTGAATATATACATAATACACACACTCACGCACATACACTCAAACATGCACGCGCGCACACGCATACACACACACACACATAAACACACACACGCACGGACACAAACACAGGGAACCGTTCATTCTCACATCATATTTAAATGTAGTTGTAACATTAAACTGTACACCTGGTCCAGAGTGGAGAGGCTGGTTATCTGTCATACAGGTCTCCTAGCGCGGAAACCAGTCTCTAACATAGATAGATAAGTATATTGTTGTACACCCATTTTGTAAGTTTCTTGTAAATATCTATGTGTGAGAGCAAATAAAGATTTTTGTATTTTTGTATTTTGTATACAGGAGTAACTTATTGTCGACAGACAACTTTGAGTTTCTTCCGAGCAATCAGTGCATTGCTCGGTACTTGAGGTTAATTTCGTCTCTTTTTGTTTGAATGTGCTTGGCCCAGGTAAGGCGACGATCTAAGTGAATTCCCAAGTATTTGACAGATTCACTGGTTGGTAGAGGGTTGGAACCCAGTCTCACTTCAGGGCAGTTATCTTTTCGAAGAGTGAATGTTATGTGGATCGACTTTGGTGGGCTTGCCCTGATTTTCCATTTTCTTAGCCATTGATCAACATTGTCGAGGCTTTTTTGTAAAAGCTTAGAGGCTTCTTCACTACTTGTGCTGGTTGCTAAGATGGCAGTATCATCTGCAAATGTAGCCACAGTTGTTCCCGGAGTTTTAGGTAGGTCTGATGTAAAAATAGTGTATAAGATTGGTCCAAGTACCGAACCCTGTGGTACTCCCGCGAGGATTTCATGAAAAGTAGACGTGCAATCATTTTCTTTAACTTGGAAGAGTCTGTTTTTGAGATATGATGCCAGTATTGGATAGAAAGTGTGTGGAAGGAGCGTTCTGATTTTGTACAAGAGACCTCTGTGCCACACTTTGTCGAACGCTTGCTGCACGTCCAAGAAAACTGCAGAGCAATATTCTTTACGTTCAAAGGTGTCTCTAATGAATATTATGTCTATGTCTATGTCTGAGAGTATTTGAAGTATTCTTTTCAGCAGCATTTTTTCAAACAGTTTAGATATAAGCGGTAGTAGGCTAATTGGACGGTACGACGTCACGTCATGCGGTGCTTTGCCAGCTTTTGCAATCATTATGATTTGCGATATCTTCCATGCAGCTGGAAAATATCCTGTTCTGAAGGCACCATTAAACAGTAGATTGAGAAATACTATTCCTTTTCGTGGCAGTTCATTTAGCACCTTTTTATCTATCAGGTCAAATCCTGGGGCTTTTTTTTCCTCCATGTTTTTATTAGAAATTTAATTTCTCGGGGCGTTGTCGGTCTTATTGGTAGGTCCAGTTGGAAATTCTATTGGAGAACTTCGTTCATGGATAGGTCGTCCGTTTTATCATTGGGTTTGAATACTGAAGCAAGATGATTTGCGAATGCATCCGCTTTTTCTTGTTGAGTACGAGCCCATGTATTGTCTAGCAAGCGAATTGGAGGTTTAGGTGTGATCGGAGTGTCACATACTCTCCACAATGAATAGTTTGATGTTTTAATGGCTGTTAAATTTTCAATTTGGGATTGTATGGTAGCATTCTCTGTTTCCTGGATGAGATCTCGTAATTCTTTTGCTGCCTTGTTAAATGCAGTTTTATCGGAAGAGTATCTACTCGTATGCCATACTCGACGAAGTCTCCTCTTTTCCAAGATTTTATGACGTATGTCTATAGGAACGGTTTTGTGCCTTGGTGTGGTCTGCCTTGGTTCTGAAGTACTGATCCATGATGCTTTTTGGATTGTTTGAGTAAATTTTATAGTAGCATTTTCAATCACATCACTAGTTTTTAAGGAAATTTTCAGATCTATTTCTTCTTGTATAATTTCACGAAATCGATTCCAGTCCGTACCTTTATTGTTTGACTATTTTGACGACCGATTTGGCGCAGGGGTAGGCTACCCACCTTCTGCGCCAGTGGTCTCGGGTTCGATTCCCGAACAAGACAAATATTTGTGTGCATGAACATGTCTATTTGTCTTGGTCTGGGTGTTTACTATGTATGTTAAGTATGTATTTACAAACAAAAAGTATTTAAGTATATATTTATCCGTTATCAAGTTTTCCATGATACAGTTTCTTAATGAAATTAAAATGGGCTTAGATAATTGGTGTGAATGTAAGAAGTTATTTATTTATTTATTTATTTATTGTACAGTTTTGGAGGAGATGTCTTTTCCAAAACCTGGACACTGATAGTTAAAATAACTGGAGTGTGATTCGACGATCCATCTAAGCATGATTCTATTTTGAAAAATAGTCTGGATACTCCTTTTGTTAGGAAAAAGTCTAAAAGGTCCGGGAGCTTATTTGGATCTGTAGGCCAGTGCGTTGGCTCAGATGTCGCAATAGGAGTAAGATGGTTTGTATCAACACTTTTTTTAAGTTCTCTGCCTCTGGTCGAGATCAATCTCGATCCCCACATGGTGTGCTTACAATTCCAATCTCCACCGGCTATGAACCTACTTCCCAATGAGTTCAGGTATGTTGTGAACTGGGCTTCAGATATTCTGTGCTTTGGTGGACAGTAAACGGAAGAGATGTTGATATCACCGTGTTTGTCATGAACTGTTACCGTTGTTGCCTGTATGGCTTCAGCTTTGAAGTGAAGCGATTCATGATGTTTTATAGAAGACTAGCTTTCCGCCCGAGGCTTCGCCCGCGTGTACTACACGACATTATCCTGTTGGAATGTAATATTTTCCGGGATAAACTATGTCATTCTCCAGCTCCCAATCTATTCCCGTACCAAAAATCACATTGATCCGTTACTCCGTTTTGGACGTGAAAGACGGACAAACAAATAATACCTACTTATTGATTTTCCCGTGGGAATATGATACTATCCTGTGGTAAAAAGTATAAGTAGCTTATTATAATCCTTGCCAGGGTCTCAAATTATTTACTTAAATACCAATTTCTGCCCCCAAATTAGCCTGCGCTTAAGTGATTTTTCCATACAATGAGATTTCCTGCGGTAAAAAGTAAAATATATCCTTTCCAGGGCCTTAAACTGTCTCTATTCTAAATATCTTCCTTCACATGAACTCAAACTATCGCCTTAAATACCAATTCCATTCTACAGCTTTGCCCGAGCTAAAACTTATTTTACTATGGGAATGAGCCTTATTCCCGCGGTTACAATTTGCCTATGTCCTTCCTAGCATCAGGACATGGGTGTCCCGGTGCTCCTATCAGTAGGAGTAATTAGTAGGAGCACCCGGAAGCACTGTCTCAAACTATCTCCATTCCAAATTTCATCAAAATTGGTTCAGCCGTTTTGACGTGAGCATATACAATTTTGCATTAATAATAATAGTGGGGATAGTAGAAATAAGAATATGAATGGCCGGTCGCGACTACGTCCGCAAACTTTTTGACGCAAAATTTTGTGTCAAAAAGTAGGTAGATAGGCATTCTCTAAGGTCTCATCAGTACCATTATCAATCTATTTTAATGTCCCCGCTGGCACAGGCCTTCATATAGATGGATAAGGAGAATGGGCCATGACCTTCCACACGGGCCCATTGAAGTTATGGTGTACTAACCAATCCAAATGCAGCCAGAAGCATCGGCTTATCGTGTCTTCCGAAGCACGATATATTTTTTAACAGCAATCCCATGATAGACCATTGCAAAAGTCACATAACCTCATCGATCGTAGGCCGAGCACGCTACCCGTGGTTTAGGCATAAGAAGGTAACGATACCTAGACAAACAGGAGCTACTTTCGTATGAATAATATTCAGACATTCTCCTACTCTTGAACTACCAAAATGCAAAAAATCAAGTCAATACTTTGCTAAAAAATACTGATTTTCTTGAGTTTTATTCCAATGCATAAAGAATTTTTTGCTTTGCACGAAAATGAGCTGTCATGGGACCCATGCTTCATTATATAAAGTGAACAAAAAAAAAAACTTTATCCTACGGGAACTAATTTTCCCGAGTTAAAAAAACCGTATGAAATTTTCCCGGCCAGAGTTCAATTATCCCGATCGATTTAGCCTTTTAGTTGTGATTGAGCCATAAACATCCAAACTCCGTATCTTTAATACCCCCCACCCACCCTATATAAACATTAGCCTACGCAGATAATTTTTAATCATGACCTAGTATCCTTCATACCAATTTCCATACTCCTAAGTCCAGAAATGAGGAAATTGTCATATAAGCCTTAATCCCCCCTTTCTACCCTATTAAGGGTTTTTTTATAACTTCGCATACGCAGATCATTTTCAATCGTGACCAGTATCCAACATAGCAATTTTCATACTTCTAAGTTTAGAAATGAGGAAGTTCCATATAAGCTTAATCCGCCCGTTTTACCCCATTATCGGGGAGTTTTTTTTAACTTCGCTTACGCAGATAATTTTCAATCGTGATCAGTATTCAACATACCAATTTTCATACTTCTAAGTTAAGAAATGAAGAAGTTCCATATAAACTTTATCTCCCCATTTTACCCTATTAAGGGAGAGTTTTTTTTACTTTGCTTACTCAGATCATTTTCGGTCGTAACCAATATCCAACGTACTAATTTTCATGCTTCTAAATCCATAAATGAGGAAGTTCCATATAACCTTAACCCCCCCATTTTACCCCTTTAGGGGGGGAGTTTCCCAAAATCCGTTTTTAGCGGACGTCTCCTAGGCATAGTCTACCTTCTTGCCAAATTACATCTTCGTTGGTCCAGTAGTTTTCGAGATTTCGTGATGAGTGAGTTATGTCCCCTCGATTTTATATATATAGATTTGAGAATTACTGCAGTGCCACCATGTGCAGTGCCGTCAGGGTGATTGGTACTATAAATAGAGTAGTCTTTTATCCTGATAAGACTATTGCATGTAAAATGTGTTTCCGATATAAGCAGATTTTTTTATTTTTTTTTATTTATTTATTTGTACACAAAACTTATAACTAACATTACAGGTACAAGTACCCAATGCGGTAGAATAAGCTACTTATTTACAATTTAAACACATGAGTAACAAACAACAACACTTAAGAATAGAAAGAACCCATAGGGCTACTTTTGTAAATTCGCCCAGAGAGCAACAAAACAAATCGGTGTCCTTATGGATACGGTTGATAGTACGAAGCGCACGCGACAGGGGCGCTTCCTGGAGAAGGTTTGTACGACTTACGGGCACGACCAGCAAGTTAGGTCTTCGTCGTCGCCATACATACCTGTCTGGGACACAGACACCCATATAACCTAATACTTCTGAATGGAATTCTTTACCTCGTAGCACCATAAATAAGTAGGTAGCCAGCCGGAGTTCTCTTCTGACTTTGAGTTGGTTATATCCTACCATACCCAGAACAAATAATGTAGGATACAGTAAAGGGAAGAAAGGGTAGACCCCGTATAGTTTTAAATATAAGTACCTAATAAATTTATTTTGCACTTTTTCCAACATAAGGTTGTACTTTTGCTCATGGGGTGCACATATCATTGCATTACACTCCAAATGGCTCCTAACCAGTGCATTATATAAAGGTGTGCTACATCACGGCGCGGCCCACTCTGAAAACCGCAATTCTGACTACATGGTCATTTTGTCCTATTTCGTCCTATTTCTGTCCCAAATTTTCAGAATTCGTCGTAAAGGGGACGAAAAGATATAAGCGATTTAAATGGTCCATGCCAAAGCAAACCTTCATTATGGCACGGACAGGCTATATTTATTGAACCATAACACCTGGCCAGGATCTGATTAGTATAACATTTTGTCCCTTTTTTATAGAACCCGCAATGCCTGGAATCAAAACGAAATGAAGCGCCGTTCAAAAGATATAAAGGAATGATTTGGTCCATGCCATAATTAACCTACATTATGGCGCGGACTTTTTAACCAGATCACCTAGAGAAAATCTGCTTATTGGAAACGATTCGTGTACATTCGTCCCAATTCGTCGTAAAAGCCACAGAATTCGTCGTCTTTTGGTTTAGGAGATATTCAGTTTTTTTATATAAGTACAGTCACGTACAAAAGCTACTAAAAATTAATTAAAACTATTCCGTTCCGTAATACGCAGTGTTCCGATTGTAAAACAGTAAGCGAGTTATTTAAATTTTTATTGTTTTGCATTTACAATGCAATTTATATTATTGAAAAATTGAAAATGAAGTAGGTACCTATTTAGAAAAAATCGACCCGAACCATCGGAGCTGGTTGTGAGACGGGTAGATTTTTTCTAAATACTTCCTTTTAATTTTTCAAACATTAAGCGTCCTATCTTGCGGCTCTTTGCGAAAGCTACATCCTTTTGCACGAACTTTTCGTAGATTGAGGAATGCACGAACAGTCTCTGTGAACATTAAGTTTTACAATCGGAACATGAACAGAATGCGCATTACGGAACGGAATAAAGTTGAGGGCTTGTAAGGGCGTTTACACACGAACAACGACACGAGACGATTTACTAACAGTGTTGCCAGAACGTACCAAAAAGTACAGTTTTCTGTACCATTTACCATCAAACCGTAAACTGTAGGTGCTATTTTGTTGCATGTCAACTGCAGTTCACAGTTTGCCGTATCTGTCAGCAATTTGCTGTTAAGTTGGTCGTACTGTCTTTATGTATGCTCAATGCTGTGAACTGAACCGTCTTTTATTGGAAAATAGTGCTGACAACACTGTCGCGCAATTTGTAAATCGTGTCGTGTCGTTTTTCGTGGGAAAAACCCTAAAGCCGCGTTTAAGCCGACACAAAACATGAAGCAAAATGGACAAGACAGGTAGATGTTGCGAAACATGTGTTTGAAACATGTTGTCTGGTCTAAACGGCTCTTAACTAAGCCATAAACACCCAACCAAAAAAAGAGTGTTCTTGTCATACGTGCAGTGTTGCCGTTCTAGCGGATTTTTAAATCATTTGCAACTTTTTGTAGTCTATTCGCTAAAAAGAATATTATTATAGTAATATACTGGGTAGCGCAAAAGTAGGTACTTACTGCCACTATTAAAATTACATCCTTACATATATTATAAATGCGTCTCTGTCTGTCTGTGTGTTACACAATCACACCTAAACTACTGAACCGATTTGAATGAATTTTGGTACAGAGATAGTCTAGAGCCTGAGAAAGAACATAGGCTACTTTTTATTCATGAAAAATATCACCTTCCCACGGGATAACGTCGTGTAGTACACGCGGGCGAAGCCGCGGGCGGAAGGCTAGTATTTTATATATGACATCTCCTATTAATCTTATATTGAAAACTGTGTAGTAAACAAATGTAAAATTCACTCAAAATGTACAGGGTACCCCTTACTTATCCCCTGACAGAATCGAGTTGAGATCAAAATTGAATCAAGATAAAAAAAACACCATTCTAGTAACGACTGTATAGCGCCAATGGAGTAAGTAGTGATTGAATACTGAACTAAATGAAATCGTTATAGGTCTACTGTTTTATAGATTTAAGGTCTAAAATCACACCTTCGATCACAACCAGCTTTGTTGTGATCGAAGGTGTGCGCATTGGCGCTATACAGTCGTTACTAGAATGGTGAATTGCTGACAGATACGGCAAACTGTGAACTGCAGTTGCCATGCAACAAAATAGCACCTACAGTTTACGTTTTGATGGTAAATGGTACAGAAAACTGTACTTTTTGGTACGTTCTGGCAACACTGTTAGTAAATCGTCTCGTGTCGTTGTTCGTGTGTAAACGCCCTTACAAGCCCTCAACTTTATTCCGTTCCGACTGTATAGCGCCAATGGAGTAAGTAGTGATTGAATACCGAACTAAATGAAATCGTTATAGGTCTACTGTTTTATAGATTTAATAGTCCTGTAGCCCGTGGACATTCAAATTACGAAAAAGGTTACCGTTTGTGTTCGTGAAATTATTATAGATTTCGCCATTGTATATACTATAAGCGAAGTCTTACAGATCGTAACTCGCCGTAACCATAATAGTGATAAGTTTAATATCTCCAATTATGTCAGTTATTTACATTTCTAGGTTACCGCATTGTTTCGCTATTGTCATGTTGTACAGCTTTGTCCAATTACCATACGTAATAGTAAGACTATGGAAAGTTGCCAAACACAAATTTAAGACCAGATGTAGTCCGACCATTTTGATCATAATTTACATTTTTGAGTTACCGTTTAAAATTTATACATCTGTTAGTAGGCCCTCTGAACAAACCATATACTTATTTTAAGACTGTTTCTGTGGCCGGTTTAGATTTTATGACTCATTTGGTCCGTGAAGAAGAAATGCGAAAATGGCGTAAGTAAAAGCGCATTGAGTAAACTTACTTCTGCAAAACATAATGGAAGACTTAAAACTTGAAGGACAATGAAATCTGGTAACTGCCCCCCTGTCAGATTACTATAAATAAAGAGGAAATGCTAGTTCCTAATATTTTGTCTAGTTTTTATGCCAGCTCTCTCTCTCGGGGTGCGAGCTAGATAACCTCCACGCGTGCTCACCTGCTGTTCGTCCCACTCTATGTTCGCATACGCTGGGAAGAACAGTAGGAGGGACGGTGCACCCTGGGCGCCACTGTAAGTAATTTTCTTGATTGTAAGTAATTACTTACAGTGGTGGCAGATAAGCTAGCAAAACCCAATCCAAGGTGTCAGACGTACGTCTGACTGACTGACTTCCAACCTCCAGAACAAGCCGGGTTCCGGAAAGGCTATAGCACCAAAGACCACATTCATACGCTGCGGCAAGTTATACAGAATACTAAAGAGTACAACTTGCCACTTTGCTAGACGTTAGAACAGGTCCACTCGAGCAGAGCTCCGATTGCTCGAGTAAGGCGAAATTACTGATCCAGGATTGCCATCTCCCTGGGGAGACACCGTTCGGAACCAAGCTCCCCCTTGGCCACGCATCCCTCGACGACGGTACGTCGGACACCTTGGATTGGGTTTCGCTAGATTATCTGCCACCACTGTAAGTAATTACTTACAATCAAGAAAATTACTTACAGTGGCGCCCAGGGTGCACCGTCCCTCCTACTGTTCTTCCCAGCGTATGCGAACATAGAGTGGGACGAAAAGCAGGTGAGCACGCGTGAAGGTTATCTAGCTCGCACCCCGAGAGAGAGATGACATAACAAACAAGACAAAATATTAGGAACTAGCATTTCCTCTTTATTTATAGTAATCTGACAGGGCAGTTACCAGATTTCATTGTCCTGCAAGTTATAAGTCTTCCATTATGTTTTGCAGAAGTAAGTTCACTCAATGCGCTTTTACTTACGCCATTTTCGCATTTCTTCTTCATGGACCAAATGAGTCTTAAAATCTAAACCGGCCACAGAAACAGTCTTAAAATAAGTATATGGTTTGTTCAGAGGGCCTACTAACAGATGTATAAATTTTGAACGGTAACTCAAAAATGTAAATTATGATCAAAATGGTCGGACTAATCTGGTCTTAAATTTGTGTTTGGCAACTTTCCATAGTCTTACTATTACGTATGGTAATTGGACAAAGCCGTACAACATGACAATAGCGAAACAATGCGGTAACCTAGAAATGTAAATAACTAACATATTTGGAGATTTTAAACTTATCACTATTATGGTTACGGCGAGTTACGATCTTTAAGACTTCGCTTATAGCATATACAATGGCGAAATCTATAACAATTTCACGAAGACAAACGGTAACCTTTTTCGTAATTTGAATGTCCACGGGCTACAGGTCTATAAGGTCTAAAATCACACCTTCGATCACAACCAGCTTTGTTGTGATCGAAGGTGGGATTTTTGACCTTAAATCTATAAAACAGTACGAAATAACTAAAATCTATAAAACGGTTCGATTTTCATCTCAACTCGATTCCGTCAGGGCCTCAGGGGTTAGGGGGCAGTTTGTGTGCATTTGCAACGGCAATCACAAGCAAACTGGCTCTGTACTTGTACACGATCGCCCATCATGGTCGGCCAATGGGATCGGCCATCCTGTACTGGGAGCTTTTCTTGCCGACCATGATCGGGCAACGTGTACAGGGCCGGTTTGTGTGTGATTGCCGTCTGCGAGCAACGCAAACTCGCCCTGTACACGATGGACCATCATGGTCGGCCAACATAATCGGCCATCCTGTACTGTTAAAGTTTTCCGTTCCGTGGTTTACCATAAATTTATTTATCCTGTTTTTCTTTCTAATAAGTCTCGCTTGGGCTTCGCTTCTCGCCACCCAGTGACTGAAATAGTTAATTGTTTGTACATTAAAATTCGCTTTTGGTAAAATAAAGCCGTACCTTGAAAAATGGAAAATGAAGTATTTAGAAAAAATCGACCCGTCTCACAACTAGCTCCGATGGGACTCGAACCCACGACCTTTCGCTTTCCGGGCGACTGCTCTAACCACTGACCTACGGAGTCGTTAGAGCTCAGTGGTTAGAGCAGTCGCCCGGAAAGCGAAAGGTCGTGGGTTCGAGTCCCATCGGAGCTAGTTGTGAGACGGGTCGATTTTTTCTAAATACTTCATTTTCCATTTTTCTGTAATAAAAATTGCATTGTGAATGCAAAAAACTAAAAATTAAAATAACCCGTACCTTGAAGTTAAAAACCGTACCTTTTCAGAAGCCAACCGTCCTTTTTTGGGAAATCATACTGGCAACACTGGTGAGGTGTGCCGCAATATATTGTGTGCCGCAATTCATCAACTAGATTTCCCAAAATAAAACATTTTTTCAAAGTGATTTTACTGTGATTTTTCAATAAATAAATGTGATTTGGTGACAAGGAGGTATCTATGAATGTACAATTATTATAAAAAAAACGTTATCTTATAAAAAAGTGTCATGTAACCTACCTAATAATATTTTTCTAATTATAATGATAAAACTTATACGGGCTGAATTTTTATTGGTTTTAAAGCCGAAACCCTGGTGTTCTACCCATCATTCTGAACAACTTTCACTATGGGACTAACTCTACGGTGAAAAAAAATCAGCTGTTCCAATCTAATATCTGTCTCATAATGAAAGTTGTTCAGTTTGATGGTCTGATTAACCCCACGAGATGTTTTAAATGAATAACAAATAACCCTGTATATGTACACACGGCGGGACATCAGACTACACATGTTGAACATAAGACCGCCTTTATGCCCTACGTAATAAAAGCTGTTATAGCAGTGTTTCAAGTACCTAGCTATTCCATTGAAGGAAGAAAAGTTTCATACAAACAAACCCTGCTTTCCCCCCAATCCCCACTCCACTATTCACTTCACTCCCACGGTGGGAGCCTCACCTCCAAATATTAATAATTTCGAAAGAAGAGCAATATAACATTGAAATGCAACTTCATACATGACCTCTATCGAAATTATTTTGTACGCGACTGTACATGTTTTTGATATAGTCTAGGAGCCCAGGATCAAAATATCTCTTAAGAAAGTATTTTTGTTTATGACTTAAAAATTAAGGTTTTGAGTTTCGAAAATGCATAAAAGTTACGTATTACTTTACGTTATACTTTTGTGTTACTAATACACTTAATTATTCTAACACAAACACGCAAAACAAGAACAAGTTACAAACATCGTCACTAAATAGGAAGTCAGCTCCTGTACTATAAAAACAAAATTTTAATTCCGATTATCTCCTAAACCAAAGGCCGACGAATTCTGTGGCTTTTACGACGAATTGGGACGAATGTACACGAATCGTTTCCAATAAGCAGATTTTCTCTAGGTGACCTGGTTAAAAAGTCCGCGCCATAATGTAGGTTAATTATGGCATGGACCAAATCATTCCTTTATATCTTTTGAACGGCGCTTCATTTCGTTTTGATTCCAGGCATTGCGGGTTCTATAAAAAAGGGACAAAATGTTATACTAATCAGATCCTGGCTAGGTGTTATGGTTCAATAAATATAGCCTGTCCGTGCCATAATGGAAGGTTTGCTTTGGCATGGACCATTTAAATCGCTTATATCTTTTCGTCCCCTTTACGACGAATTCTGTAAATTTGGGACAGAAAGAGGACGAAATAGGACAAAATGACCATGTAGTCAGAATTGCGGTTTTCAGAGTGGGCCGCGCCGTGATGTAGCACACTATATAAAGCTATAACAGCTTGTACATTAGTAAAGCCATTTATGGTTCTCAAAATAAAACCTAGATTTCTAAATGCTTTTTTACAGACATCAAATTATGTGTTCCTTAAAGGTGAAATCTGCGGAAAACTTCACTCCCAAATCCCTAACCTGTGCTACTCGACCTAATGGAATTGCATCGATTTTATAGGCATATTCTATAGGAGTATGTTTGCGAGTGAAAGTTACCGTTTGACATTTGGATGTGTTGAACTGTAGCAGATTATCTTCACTCCATTTAAAAACACTACTTATGTCTTCCTGTAGTTTGTCCCCATCCTGCTTATTTTCTATGGTTAATGACAACTTAAGGTCGTCAGCAAATAGCAGACACTTCGAGTTTTTTACAATACTGGGCAAGTCATTTATCATAATTAAAAATTCCAGAGGTCCCAGGTTCGAACCCTGACTTACCCCAGATAATGTAAAATATGGCCCTGACTTATGCCCCTCGTATTCCACAAACTGCTGCCTATCTTTCATATAATTTGCGAAAAAATTCAGTAGATGAGGGGTGAAACCAAAGTTTGCCATTTTTTGCAATAGTATATCATTATTTACCACCGTTTAGGCGCATAATGTCCAATTCGCAAAATGTCCAGCGATCGCAAAACGTCCAGTTCGCACAATGTCCAGTTCGCAGATTGTCCATTTCGCATAATGCCCAGTTCGCATAATGCCCAATTCGCACAATGTCCAGTTCGCAGAACGTCCAGTTCGCGAAAATGTCCAATATTCATTATAATGCCACACCATCAATCAATAATTTTTAGCAGATCAAATAATGAGAAATATATAAAATGTATATTTTTCAATATTTGATCTTTTAAAAATTACAATCACCGAAGGATTTTTTATGTTGATTTTATTATTTTATGATTTATGTTACTTAAATAAAAATAAATTACAAAAATAAAAACTGATTTTTAAGGAATAACTTGACTAGTCATTAAAACCTAACGCTAAACTCATCAATAAACGTACTGATTGATGGTGTGACGTTATGATGAATATTGGACATTTTCGCGAACTGGACGTTTTGCGAACTGGACATTTTGCGATTTGGGCATTATACGAACTGGACATTATGCGAAATGGACAATCTGCGAACTGGACATTGTGCGAACTGGACGTTTTGCGAACGCCGGACATTTTGCGAATTGGACATTATGCGCCTAAACGAATTTCGTGATATAAATTTAAAAACTCTGCGCTACTTTTATTTACTAATTCAACAGCAGATGACGTACTTGTTTTAATTTCTTCGTTTAAATGACCGACTATAGCAATATATTGACTATACAACTTGTTCGCTTCGGACAACTTTACTACAGAAATATTTCCTTTTCTTCGTTTCTCACCAATTTTTATTAGATATGTACGTATTTCTTTCAAGTCTGTAACTAAGTTTTCTAACACCTCGGCCATACCATAATAGTAGAAGTAATATTTTTCTAAAGACTAACCATGCATATTTATGTATTACCTAAGTACTAACAATTAATCCACTAACTTATCTAAAGTGTTCTGTCCCGTAAACCATCGCGTATTTTTTCACATTTCACTCTAATGCCGCTTCGACTTTTAAACACTTTCACACGCACACTTTTCTTTCGAACACCGGGATCACACGATTGCCTCTGCTTTTCCGCTCACAACAGCAGGCTGACGACGTAGTAGGCTTGCATACCTTTTTAATGCAAACTCGTTGACTTGGCGTTGTACCAACTTGCCATGATATTTCCTGTAGGCCTTGAACAGGATGAGCAGCGCCCCAATTACCAGAAGCGTAATTATTGCTATGAGGATGCAGTTCGTCACTGACAAATGCTGCTTGATACTTTGCATGTGGGGTGAAGTATCTATTCCCACAGCCAAATTGGTGTTGATGGTCTTTTCTTCCACCTTACTTTGCGGCGAACCCATTTTCGACCGATTTATCAGACTGTACTTTGTCACACAACGATAATACACGACGATTCAACCCGGAGTAATGCATATTTGATTGCGAGAATTTAACTTGCACCGAATCCGATACGACTCCTTATTAGGAGGACTGGCAGGGTCGCCATATACTGTCGGGAGCCGAAGGAGATGTATTGAAACAACGAAATCTGTTTATACACTGATTTATTATAAAATAGGCAACGATTATAAGTGGTTACATACATAGCATACCATAATATAGGGTACTAACACTACAATACCAAGCCCCATACAAATATCTTCCATGTTCTTTTTCAGCCCTCAGTCAGTTCTCTGGATATGTTAATGAAAGACCGAACTGGCATTTCTTGGACCCTGGGGCTATCTGACGTTGAATGGACCACCACTACTTCAGCCCAAGATAAGGTTAAGGTGAAGATAGAATCTGTGGAGTCGGATATGGACACTGACGGAATCAGTGATCGGAATGAAGGTATGTATTTGCTCATCATCATCCATCATTGGTAAAACATAATATATGTGTGTATTGTTAAACAAAGTCGCTTCCCTCCATCTGTACCTACTCTCAAATTTTCGATATTTCCTTGTGTCTGGTCTGGGTGTATGTGGTAAAACCCGTCGTTGTTTTCAATTTCCATAATACTAGTGCTTAAGGTGGTTCGATGAGCTCAGATGCGCCACCAACGGAAATAAGTCATTTGCGATTTGTCAAGGGCTTAGAATAAAAGTTTCGGTTATTTCGCGCAAATAGAAGAGCAAAATGCAATTTTTAATTGTTTTTTCATGGCCTCAAATATGAGCACCAAGTTATAGATCTCGCTATTGCCAAATGTGGCCACTTTTGGCACTATTGAGATTCACGACTTATTGCGTAAGTTTGAGTTCTCAAAAGTATATTTATAAAACTCTCTCACCTGCGCAGATCTACACTCATGTATCATTTTATAACATTCTAAGTATGAACACGTATTTACACAATATAAACCATAGATTACTTAATAGTAGTTTATGTGACTGTCGCATAATACCGAGTTATGTGCAGTCTCATACACTACTTTATCTACACTCATTACATTTATTATATATTTCAATAATAAAGCAAATCAATTTTAAATTATAAAATGTGAATTGGTGCCAAACCCCACTCATAGGAGTCTATACGGTCTATTCGTTCTAAATTCTAAATTCTAATTTAAAAAAGTTTCTGAATGTTGCCGGCCGGCTAAAGAAGGGCTTGAAAGAGTTGGAAGTCAGGGCCGGTAAATCCTACGGTTGCCATGGAGACTGTAAAATTAAGAAATATAAGTGTTTTATAATGAGTTACAGCTGTATCATTATGAAACAGTTTTATTTTTTAAAATTGACTATGGCATAAAGTGTATCATTCATTATACGTTCAGGCATGAGTTCATAATTCGAATATTATAACATGAGTGTAGATAAAATAAGAATAAAAAACAACCTGCGTTATAGTGACCATTACGACACCGCTGTCACTCATTATAACACACTCCTTTTTAGAGTTCCGAACCAAAATGGTTAAGAGGAACCCCTATGGTACGACTCAGTCTGTCTGTCTGTCACACACAGCTGGATATCTCGAAAACTGCTAATGCTATCAACTTGAAATTTGGAATAGTTTTAGAAGAGGTTTGTACGTTTGTACCCAAGTATTTTGCAAATAAGAGAGAAATAATAGTAGTTTATGTGACTGTCGCATAATAAGGGGTATTAAAACACGACTGGGAGTTTAAAAAACGAGCCCTGGCGAGTGTTTTAATACCGAGTTATGTGCAGTCTCATACACTACTTTATCTACACTCATTACATTTATTATATATTTAAAAAATAAAGCAAATCAATATTAATTATAAAATGTGAATTGGTGCCAAACCCCACTCATAGGAGTCTATACGGTCTATTCCTTCTAAATTCAAAATTCTAATTTTAAAAAAGTTTCTGATTGTTGCCGGCTAAAGAAGGGCTTGAAAGAGTTGGAAGTCAGGGCCGTTAAATCCTACGGTTGCCATGGAGACTGTAAAATTAAGAAATATAAGTGTTTTATAATGAATGACAGCTGTATCCGGGTGTTGCATAATGGTCATTATTTTATTATTATTATTATTCCCTTTATTACATTTTAAATACTTACAAAAATATATTTCTAAACATTAAATTTTTACAATGTATAACACTAAAAAATATAACATTTAAAAATACAAAAATGCAGTTATTATTATTATTATTTTATTTACACCATCTTACACTAGTCATTACAGGTATTTACCCAATGCGACAGTATATCTTAGACCAATTACAAAATATTATACTATACCTAAACTAACTATAGCAAATACACCTTAAGGCTACAATTTGGAATTCATTCAAAGTACATGACAAAATATCTACATCATTGTGAACATTGTTAATTAGTGACAATGCGCGTGTCAGTGGCGTTTTGGCGAGCAAGTTGGTTTTAGCCGATGGCAACGTCAACAGGCGCGGGCGCCGCCGCCGCCACACGTACCGGTCTGGGACAGACAACTCCAAGCACTGTAATAAGGACGGGTTGTGTGCCATGCCCCTCAACAATTTTACCATATAACATGCGAGAGCTAAATCTCTACGCACCTCCAGCTTGTAGTAGCCAACCATCCCAAGCACAAACAATGTTGGGTACATTAAGGGATAAAACGGGTATACGCCATATATTTTCATATACAAAAACCTGGTAAATTTGTTTTGTACTCTCTCAAGCATGCTTATGGAACACCCGGATACAGAAGTTTTATTTTTAAAGGTGACTATGGCATACATTGTATCATTCTACGTTCAGGCATGAGTTCATAATTCAAATATTATAACATGAGTGTAGATAAAAATATTTATATTTTTTTGCAAGACGGACTGAAAGAGGGTCTTAAGAATTCGAAGTGAGGCTAACATGGCATATGGGGTATCATATATGAAAGAGCGCTGCTTGCATATTCTCAAACATGTTTTCTTTTTTTCTTAGGCCGCATATCGACTTTTGATGAAAAATGTAAACAAAAAAATACCCGTTCCCCCCTTATCTCCGAAGTTTGCATAGAGAAAAATCTGAAATTATTTTATGTGATAGAAGTTTATGTAAGGATTACAGGAAAAATAAAACGATGTCTCTTAAAAGTAAACTTTATCGGAAGTGGGCAACAAAAATTACATTAGCTGTTCCACTATCGGTCAAGAAATGGCGCAAATTCTTTGACGAATACAGCCTCGCCGATGAAAACATTTTCACGTTTTATTTTATTTATTTATATTTATGATTGTTAGGAACCCTCGGTGCGCGAGTCTAACTCGCTCTTGACCGGTTTTTTAAAAGTTAATTTTTGATTATAGGAAAAATGAAACGATGTAAGTATCTAAATAGTAAACTTTATCAGAAATCGGCAACAAAAATTACATTAGTTCCACTATCGGTCAAGAGATGGCGCTGACCTAAGGCGTCCAACACACTGCCTCCGGTTTCCGCACTACCGGACGGAGATGCGGCGTGATTTTTCATACACTGCGGGTTTTGTATCCACGTCAAGATTCAACAGCTATAGTTAAGAAGCGCACTACCACAAACCGGAGCGTCGTGCGGTGCAGTGTGGGATCCGCCTAAAACGGCAAATTCTTTGACGAAGCCTTGCCGATGAATACATTTTCATTTTTTATTTTATTCATTTATATTTATGATTGTTAGGAACCTTCGGTACGCGAGTCTAACTCGCTCTTGACCGATTTTTTTAAAGTTAAATTTTCCTTTGAGGCGGGTTTGGCGACATTCTACATTTTATTAACTTGTACATTCGAATCAGGCACACAGACGTCCTAAACGTTTCATCGCCGTTACTCGGATGAGGCACACACGTGTGCCTCAGCCAACCGCTCGAAAAATGATGTCACATTGTAATTAATACAGTTTAAATTTCGATTTCCGTCATTACAAGGTCGGGACTGACGGGTGTCACGTTGCATGAAAATCTCCGAGCGTCCAAGTGGTATTTTTGTTACATTTTTGACTAGCTTCCCGCGCGCAGTTTCACCCGCGTGGACTAAGACCCGTGCCCAGCCGTGGGATAAAAGTACTCGCAGTCACTCAGGGATAACGTAGCATTCTAATGATGAAAGAATTTTTGAAATTGGTTCAGTAGTCCCGTAGATTACCCCCTACAACTTCACAAACTTACCTATTACCTCTTTATATATTAGTATTAGTATAGATAAAGTAGTGTATGAGAGTTTACATAACTCGGTATCAAAACACTCGTGGAATGGTATTATTATATTTCGCTATGATGTTTTCTGTAATTCCCACAACGTGTCGTGAGCGTATTCACACATGAGTCATAACACGAATTTCGCGATGTAGTTTTTGTAAAAAACTTTTTTAACAATGACCTCAACGCGGTATGAATTGTTTTTTTTTTGCTTAATGAGTGAGCCCTTACATTACAGCGTAACATTTATAAAATACATAGGTATCTTATATATATATTACACCACAGTTTTTTTTATTTGCACAAACATTTTAGGGAATTATTTATAGGGGGGACGCCAGCGAAGCCGGACGGGTGATCAGTCCAGTCACCTAGGTCGGGACCATTTCACTCAAAAAAAAAACAATACAATTGTACATAAATAGGAACAGTTTTTACTACCTATGGGCCAACCACGAAATCGCGAAAAAAATGCTGTGCCATACATTTTAGTCGAGTCGATGTGTACGTAATTGACATATTCATTCTCTCAAATGATTGTACTTATAAAAAAATAGTGGTGTATTTGTATTTGGTAGTGGTGGTGGTAGGTCAGAAGGAGGATGGGAAGAAAACACAATATTTTGGTTTACGATGTCAGCGCGGGCGCAAGAATATGCAGTGCTGAGGACGAGCGACGTGCGCTCCGCGTCGGTAATGCATTCGGACTGGCGAGCCGGTCGCCGTCCCTGTACTGAGGAATGCGGCAAAAAAACTTACGAACAATAGGTGCGCATAAAGATGTGCGTACAGTACATTAGCTATTATCGCGCGGCGCTGATGCTAATGTGATGTGTATATATAATTTACTAGCTGACCCGGCAAACGTTGTTTTGCCATATAAATTTTATTGGACACGAACTTCGTATCAACTGCCTGACACAATGTCACTTATTAAAAAAAAAAGAAATCCTAAGCGGAAAAAATGTCAGTGATTACATACTCTTTGACATACCTTCTCTTTGGAAGCGGCTAAGAAATGACAGTTGTGTGAAGTATGACAGTTTCGGTTTTCTATACTAAATTACCATTTTTATTTTATAATTTTCCTGGATAAAAAGTAGCCTATGTTACTCTCCAGCTCTCAAATAATCTCCATACCGAAAATCTCGTCGATCCGTTGCTCCGTTTTGACGTGAAAGACGGACAAACAAACAAACAAACAAACAAATAAACAAACAAACAAACACACTTTCACATTTATAATATTAATAGTAAATAGTATAATAGTATTAATAGTATATAGTATAGTATAATAGTATATAGTATAGTAAATTAGTATATAGTATATAGTATAGTATGGATAAGTACTAGTTGTAAGTAGGTTAACTTAGGTATAAGTAAATGTAAATATTTCCTAATTGGTTTAGCTAAATATTAAACGGGTACGCTACATGAATAACACTCGCAAAGGGTACAAACACAAAGGTTCATCACATAAATGTTGGTCCCGCTCGGGGATTGAACCCACCAGGGGTGGTGGGCGCAGGAGGCGTGACCAGCACCGCTGTGCCGTCCAACGTGTTCATTAATATTGATTATATTTTTAAGTTACGAATCCTGACGCCCGAGAAATAGTTCTACCGAAAGAGGATCAGCTACAAGGAATGTGTGAACGAGCCAAGTCTCTCGACTACCAGACCTCTCCGTTCAAATGCGACTTGTGCTCTGAAGCGTTCGTCGATGCCAGAGCTTATGAGAATCACAAGGAGAAACACGACGAGGTGAGTGTTTAATCGTAATGAGTGTGCCTTGGCTATGGGCGTGGTGTAGATGTGTGTGTGTGCTGGCGGAGCACCCGCGCTGTCCCGGTGTCGGCGGCAGGCAGCAACACGTCTGCAACACCACGCACCACATCGAGACAAGGAGACGTGCGCCGACGGTGCCCGACCCAGCGAGCGAGGGAGGCTATTGGGGACATGATGCATCTTACAGTGTCACCTATTTCAGCAACACGTCTGCAACACCACGCACCACATCGAGACAAGGAGACGTGCGCCGACGGTGCCCGACCCAGCGAGCGAGGGAGGCTATTGGGGACATGATGCATCTTACAGTGTCACCTATTTCAGCAACACGTCTGCAACACCACGCACCACATCGAGACAAGGAGACGTGCGCCGACGGTGCCCGACCCAGCGAGCGAGGGAGGCTATTGGGGACATGATGCATCTTACAGTGTCACCTATTTCAGCAACACGTCTGCAACACCACGCACCACATCGAGACAAGGAGACGTGCGCCGACGGTGCCCGACCCAGCGAGCGAGGGAGGCTATTGGGGACATGATGCATCTTACAGTGTCACCTATTTCAGCAACACGTCTGCAACACCACGCACCACATCGAGACAAGGAGACGTGCGCCGACGGTGCCCGACCCAGCGAGCGAGGGAGGCTATTGGGGACATGATGCATCTTACAGTGTCACCTATTTCAGCAACACGTCTGCAACACCACGCACCACATCGAGACAAGGAGACGTGCGCCGACGGTGCCCGACCCAGCGAGCGAGGGAGGCCCGCGTCTGCTTATTGGGGACATGAATCATGACCCCAATAAGATGCATCGTGTCACATGATCACCTATTTCATTTATGATAATAATTGAATAAACTTATTGCACTCAATAATAAAAACAATCTATTACAGGAAATAGACAACAAAGAAACAAAGGGTCTGTCTTATTGCTAGGATAAGACTAAAATCATGTCCAATGCCGATGTTGCACCCGCTCTAGTTAATGTTGGGAACATTACACTCGAAGTAGATGACCACTATGTTTACCTGGGGCAGACGGTCCAATTAAGCTAGTCCAACTTCGAGAATGAGATCTCCCGTCGAATTCAGCTCGGATGGGCAGCGTACAGGAAGCTCCGGCATATATACCTCCATTGTCTCAAGACGAATTCTTTGACCAGTGTGTGTTGCCAGTAATGACCTACGCGAGTGGCAGTGGGCGGAACACATAGCACGGAGAACCGATGGCCGTTGGGGCGGTAAAGTTCTCGAATGGCAACCGCGTACCGGACGACGTTCCGTAGGCAGGAAGCCGCTGGATGCGGGCCGCGCTGGGCCGATCGTTGTAGAGATCCTCGAGGGAGGCCTATGCCTAGCAGTGGGCAACGCCGCGTCGTTCGGCTGACCTGATGAAGAGCTTGCGTTATAATCAGAATAGAACCAACAAATATTAACTAACTTTATAAGTCTATATTACAAAAAATATATTCTATAATTTTTTCAGCCCTCTGTCAGTTGTCTGGATATCTTGGATTGCCACAACAGGCAAATTGGAATATCATATCCCCTGGGGATATCAGACATTAAAAGGACCAGCACAACTACAAGTGAAGTTGAGGTTAAGGTGAAGATAGAATCTGTAGAGTCGGAAATGGACATAGACGAAATGAGTGAGCGGAATGAAGGTATGTATTTCCTTATCGTCATCATCGGTCATTTAATTTCCTCACTGCTGGGCCCTGGCCTTGCTTAGAACTTTTAAATTGAAATCAAGATTTTGTTGAAACGCAGTCTATATTTAACTTATTTTATATATTGACAGGTGCTGCACCACCTGAGAATCGGAAGTCAGATAAAAATGAAGCAGAAAACGAATTGGTCAACATTCAAGCACCTTTAAAAAATACCGAGAAGGATGATGACCCTAAAGTAAAGAAAGAAGTTAAAAAGAAAATACCCGCATTTAAAAAAAAAAGTAAAAAGAAATCATCTCATCCTAAAACAATATTGAAAGGAACTGAAACGACTACTTCCTATATTATAAGTGAACAACAAAATGATAGCGTATTCAATAAAAACGATACGGTTACACCTCCAAAGGATATTTATACGTGCGATTTATGTAAAAATAAATATCATTGTAAAATTCTTTTAGAATACCATATGAAAAAGTCGCACGTAATCGAATTAATTCAAAAAGACTCGATCAATTCCGATTTAAATGTAACAAATGAATTTAATAGCCATAACTTATTTAAGGCACAAGAAATCCAGAATAATGACAATCGGAAAGAAAACGTTCGGCGTGTAAATAAACACTTAAGGGTCCACACCAAAGAAAAGCCTTTTAAATGTGCTATATGTGAGAAAGAGTTTTCTCGAAAGGATAATTTAACTTTACATTTAAGAGTCCACACCAAAGAAAAGCCTTATAAATGTGATAAATGTGAAAAAGGGTTTTCTCAAATTAGTAATTTAACTAAACATTTAAGAATCCACACCAAAGAAAAGCCTTTTAAATGTGATATATGTGAGAAAGGGTTTTCTCAAAAGCATAATTTAACTTTACATTTAAGAGTCCACACCAAAGAAAAGCCTTTTAAATGTGATATATGTGACAAAGGGTTTTCTCAAAAGCATAATTTAACTTTACATTTAAGAGTCCACACCAAAGAAAAGCCTTTTAAATGTGATATATGTGAGAAAGGGTTTTCTCAAATTGGTCATTTAACTAGACATTTAAGAGTCCACACCATAGAAAAGTCTTTTAAATGTGACATATGTGAAAAATGCTTTTCAGATAAAGGTAATTTAACGAAACATTTAAGAGTCCACACCATAGAAAAGCCTTTTAAATGTGACATATGTGAAAAATGCTTTTCAGATAAAGGTAATTTAACGAAACATTTGAGAGTCCACACCATAGAAAAGCCTTTTAAATGTGACATATGTGAAAAATGCTTTTCAGATAAAGGTTATTTAACGAAACATTTAAGAGTCCACACCAAAGAAAAGTCTTTTAAATGTGACGTATGTGAGAAATGGTTTTCACAAAGAGGTGATTTATCTAGACATTTAAGAGTCCACACCAAAGAAAAGCCTTTTAAATGTGACGAATGTGAGAAATGGCTTTCACGTAGAGGTGATTTATCTAGACATTTAAGA
Source organism: Crambus lathoniellus (assembly GCA_949710035.1). Lineage (NCBI taxonomy): Eukaryota > Metazoa > Arthropoda > Insecta > Lepidoptera > Crambidae > Crambus > Crambus lathoniellus. Next base: position 2,442,547 of record OX453319.1, read on the forward strand.
GTCCACACCAAAGAAAAGCCTTTTAAATGTGATATATGTGAGAAAGGGTTTTCTCAAAAGCATAATTTAACTTTACATTTAAGAGTCCACACCAAAGAAAAGCCTTTTAAATGTGATATATGTGAGAAAGGGTTTTCTCAAATTAGTAATTTAACTAAACATTTAAGAGTCCACACCAAAGAAAAGCCTTTTAAATGTGATATATGTGACAAAGGGTTTTCTCGAAAAGATAGTCTAACTTTACATTTAAGAGTCCACACCAAAGAAAAGCCTTTTAAATGTGACGAATGTGAGAAATGGTTTTCACGTAGAGGTGATTTATCTAGACATTTAAGAGTCCACACCAAAGAAAAGCCTTTTAAATGTGATCTATGTGAAAAATGCTTTTCAGATAAAGGTTATTTAACGAAACATTTAAGAGTCCACACCATAGAAAAGCCTTTTAAATGTGACACATTCTTTTCACTAAACAGTACTTTAAGAAAACATTTAAGAGTCCACACTTAACCGAGTGATTGGGAACTGATGTGAAACTCTTGTCTGTCTACGTATGATTATGGTTATAATTTATTTCCTTAACCTATGGATTTAAAAACTAAATACATAGTGCGTTATCGTGCTGGTGGACCGTAATAGTTTTAGATTTAGTTAGTTTAGATTAGTTTTAGATAAGAATATTTAATCATAATAAAAAAGAATCAAAATCATTTTTTTATTATTATTTTTGGTTGAGGTAACAACACTTATGAACGTCAAAGAAGCTACGCCATCGGTTCGCAAATCCTACGGCGGGCGACCTTGCGAGAAGAACCGGCAAGAAACTCGTCAAGGGCAATCTTTTACTCCCTGTTATATAAACCAAACACTTCTAATCTTGCATAGATAATTACGTGAGTAATGAATAATCAAGGCCGGCACACACACCAAAGAGAAACTTATTAAATGTGATAAGGGCTTCGATCAACAATAGTACAAGATGAAGGCTCACGAACTAGTTAAATCAAAACTTTCTATGGCACTGACTCATTTTTTTTAAACAGAGAAAAAAGGTTACGAATGTTACGATCTTACTTATAAATGACAGGAAGCGATAATAGTAGTTTATCTACACTCATGTTATAATATTCGACTCATGCCTGAACGTATAATGATACACTTAATGCCATAGTCAACTTTAAAAAATAAAACTTTCATATAATGGTCATTATGAAACAACCGGATACAGCTGTCCACTTATATTTCTTAATTTTACAGTCTCCACGGCAACCGTAGGATTTACCGGCCCTGACTTCCAACTCTTTCAAGCCCTTCTTTAGTTGGCAACAATCAGAACCTATTTTTAAATTAGAATTTTGAATTTAGAAGGTGTTGGCAACTGGCCGTAGACAGACGGCTTAGGTGTAAAAGAGTAGACGTTTTTGGTATGGAAGTCTATGGTTGTCAACGGGCGAATATAGTTCGTTTATGTACAGTTATTTCAGATATATAATTCATTATTTCCCAATGTAAGTATTTCATTCCATATTTCTACAGTCCACTCGTCGATTGCTAACATTAGTTTTGGTCACTCTCGCCGTAAACAGTTTAATCACGTAAACCTAAAATTATTTAGTTATTTTAATTTTTAGTTTTTTGCATTCACAATGCAATTTTTATTACATCCCATCGGAGCTAGTTGTGAGACGGGTAGATTTTTTCTAAATACTTCATTTTCCATTTTTCTCTAAAATTATTTTATCTGTCAAAATTTTTCACTGTCACCCAATATTGTAATTTATTCAGTTTTATTTGATTTTCTGTAGTTATAGTAATGGTAAAAACACGCGCTATGTCATCAATCACTACATCTCATCAACAGCCCGCTGACAACCAATCGGCATCCAACGAGTTCAGAGTCGCATCCCCTCCTGGTCTTGGGAGCGATGAAACGCTTAATTCGATAGCGAAGCCGACAGACCAAGCTACGTCGTCCTTCGCGCCGCAGCCCGAGCTGCCTCCTGTTCCCACAATTCCAGACGCAGGCAGCCACCCGTCGTCCCGTCGCAGTAAGCACAGTTCGCGAAGTGCGTCAACAGTGGTCGCCCTTAAACTCGCCGCTGTGGCTGAGCTACGACGTCGGCAAGCTGATATGGACAACGAGCTTGAGCAAAAACGTGTCGAACGTGAGAAACAAGTACAGGAATTTGAGTTAAGGGCTTCCTTAGCTGCAATCGAAGCCGGTCAGTCTACCAGTAGTGTTAGTACTTCGCGCTCTCGCACTGCGTCATGGGTAAAAAGCATAAGGGTTAGTCAACGCTTTGCTTCTCCAGAGCCTACCATTGATGAGGGCATCTCTCAGCCGCCGCAACAAGCAGTGGCAACCCAAATCAATAATACGGCCACTTACCCACAGCCTACGCATACTGCAACCCCGATGGGGCATCCTAGCGTCGAACCCGTTACTCAACTGGCAACAGCTATAGCCGCTTTAGCCAACAACTCAAACAAGAGTTCACTCCCTACGTTTTCCGGCAACTATAAGGAATGGTTAGCCTTTGACACTTTTATAACAAATCTAAATTGTCATACACTAACTCTCAAAATATGACACGTCTAGGTGACGCGTTACGAGGCCCCGCTCGCGAAGCCGTCGAAGCGTTGCTCCACACCACCGAGAAACCAGAAGAGGTTCTGCAGGCATTGGAGCAGACATTCGCACGGCCACAAATAATCGCAGCGCGTGAGATCTCTACTTTGCGCATGTTCCCTAAAATCAGCACTGCTGAACAATTAAACAATTTCGCCAACAAGGTACGTATTTCCATCGCTACAGTAAAAGCACTCAAACAGACACAATTTCTCTATTCTACTGAGTTACTAAAGTGTGCTCTGTCAAAGTTAAACGAGTTGACTAAGGCAAGGTTTTCCGATTTTGCTGCCGATACTCATGACGAGCAATCGACAATATTTGAGACGTTTTCTTTGTTTCTTCTTAGAGAAGCAGATAGGCAACTGAAATACACTTATATTCCTGACTTTTCATCTGCCATTGCTTCTATGTCTACCAAACCTACCCACACTGTAAGTACTTATAAGCGCGAAACTGTAAATACTGTAAATAATAACAAAGCCATACCAACTTGTAGTATATATTGTAAGCAAAGTCATAAATTGACGAATTGCAATGACTTCAAAGTGCTGTCAGTAGAGGACAGATGGCGCTGGGTCAGAGACACTAAGGTCTGTTACAGATGTCTAAAAAATAATCTACATAGATGGAGCGCTTGCAAGTCGAAGCCCTGTGGCGTCAAGGAATGTTTTAGACGTCATAATGCTCTGATACATAGTGATGGTACAGACTTGCCGTTGAATGTCACCAATGTCATCACAACCTCTGTCCCAGACACCACAAGCCCGCCAACATCAACTACAAAAGACGCTGACGGAAGTCCGACAAACGTTGATCAAACCCAAACTCATCTGTCATGTCTCGTTTCAGGCAGCATTCCAAGCAACACCCGGAGTCACGCGCTTCTCAAAGTCCTCCCGGTGACCGTGCGCGGCCCGTGCGGAGAAGTCGACACGTACGCACTCCTCGACGATGGCAGCTCTACAACGCTTATCGATGCTACTGTCGTTGAGAAAATTGGAGCTGAGGAGCGCTATAGGGAACCGATACGTATCGACGGTGTTGGAGGAATGTGTAAAGAAGTCGTCGTAGGTTACACACAATTTTTCATTCGAGGTCGAGGTCTTGATGATGAGTACTCTATTGAGAACGCACGCACGATACAAAATCTTTCTTTGTGTCCACAAACTGTTAATAAGTCAGATATTATAAAATATTCTCATCTGAGTAGTTTAGTAGATTTACTTACACTTGACAATGCGACGCCGTTCATTTTGATTGGGGCTGGCGACTGGTTTTTAACTGTGAGCCACGAAGTTGTAGCAGGCAAGTCATGTGAACCAGTAGCCACTCGTACTCTTTTAGGGTGGACTTTGCACGGGTTCATTTCAAGTAGGGTCAAACCTATACAATTCGTCAATCACTTACGCGAGGTGGACACAGATTCTATTGAGCAACTCATGCGGGTTCAATACAAGCTTGATGCCATAGGTATTATTAAGTCTTCACCCAAGAGCAGCCCCGAAGACCAACGTGCTATTGACACAATCGAGTCCACTGTACGACGTTTGCCTTCGGGACGCTTCGAGGTAGGTCTGCCATGGCGACACACTAACCCGACAGTACCTGACAGCTACCCACAAGCTCTATCTCGTTTCCTTTCACTGGAAAAACAAATGGCTAAGAATGCAGATTTCGCGATAGCTTATCAGAACTTTATTGACAACATCATTACAAAAGGCTATGCTGAAGAGTGCCCACCAGTCACTTATCATAGTAAGGACTCACCTGTAGGTAACAATACTCATTGGTATTTACCGCACTTCGGCGTATACCACCCGCAGAAGAAAAAGCTTCGAGTGGTACACGATGCCGCCGCCGTCACTAAGGGTGTGTGCTTAAATGACTTACTATTAGTAGGGCCCGATTTACTTCAGCCTTTATTAGGAATACTTTTTCGTTTTCGTGAAGGCAAGGTGGCAGTCGTGGGAGATATCAGAGAAATGTTCCCTCAGATAAAAATACGGGAAGCTGACCGCGATGCTCAGCGTTTCTTATGGAGCGATCGTGTTCCTTTAAACTCGACTGCGACTTCGGCCTCCACACACACCGCCTATAAATATAGTACATTTACAATAAAGGAGTATAGAATGAGCTCCATGATTTTTGGTGCAGTCTCTAGTCCTTTTATGGCTCTGTATCTTAAAAATAAAAATGCATTAGAGTTCAAAGAGTCCCATCCCGAAGCAACATACGAGATCATCATCATTCCAAGGTCTCAGCCATAAGAACTACATCATCGGCAAACCGTAGGTGTGTTAGGTACTCGCCATTGATGTTGATGCCGCATCCTTTCCAGTCCAGCAGCTTAAAAATATCCTCCAACGCAGCTGTGAACAGTTTGGGAGAGATGACATCTCCCTGTCTCACACCTCGCTGTAGTTGGATAGGATTAGAGCTCTGGTTCTGTAATCGGACCGACATGGTGGCGTTTTGGTATAAGTACCTCAGCACCTCGATGTACCTGTAGTCTATTTGGCACCACTGGAGAGACTGCAGCACCGCCCAAGTCTCAATCGAGTCGAAGGCTTTCTCATAGTCCACGAACGCCAAGCAAAGTGGCAAATTATACTCTTCGGTCTTCTGTATAACTTGCCGCAGCGTATGAATGTGGTCTATGGTACTGTAGCCTTTCCGGAACCCGGCTTGTTCGGGAGGTTGGAAGTCGTCGAACCTGCGAGCGAGACGATTCGTAATGACTCTCGAAAACAGCTTATAGATATGGCTCAGAAGCGAGATGGGTCTATAGTTCTTCAAGAGAATTTTATCACCTGTTCAGTACACCCCTGCCTAGACCCGCGGAATCGGCATGGCGCAGTGGAAGGTTATCATGAGTATAGACTCCGGACAAAGCTTGGTTTCAGCCGGGATGTAACTGAACAATTGAAACTGCGATACACAGCGACTTAATGTGAAGTAAGGTGATTTTACATACGGTCTGTGGTGTCGAAAGTCTCCTGGGCAGCGGAGACAGAGGGCGCGCCCCTTGGTAAATCCTTCTTCTTCTGCAGACCTTACCAATTCGTCACCTTACTCACAAAACTAACACCACACAGGGTCCCAAAACACAATAACACACGCGGGGCTTGCTTATTAAGATATATTGTCCCGACAACAACGCGTGGTGGAAAATTATCTTTCAAAGCATCGCGACCGGCCACTCCTCAAGATGGCGTCAAAATCTTGGTCGTACAACACGGGATCAAATAGATAATTCAGGATTCAATTCAAACTCGATATGCCAGGCATATTCAACGCGAGCGGTTTTTAACAATTCAGCAAAATTTTAATCCGACATGTTTTCTTACAAGAATTCCAATCAAGGGGACTGTCAACTTCAAGTGACAGCGAAATGTCAATTTGACGTGACATTAGAGATGCGTTCAGAAACGTCGATCTTTTCCGAACATCCCCCCGCCCCGGACCGTTAAGAACGGTACGTCAATCTACGGGTAATCGGAAGAGCCCACTAACTGCTCTCTTCAAAACCGAATCTCGAACCAAAACCTCAGCAAAACGAGGAACTCCGTCAGTTCCGGGGTAGAGTTTAACAATGCGCCCCCTTCGCCAACATAGGGGCGGCAGGTTAGCATCCTTAATCAACACGAGGTCGCCAGTCTGGGGTGGGGTGGTTTTATCTGTCCACTTCACGCGCTGTTGTAGGATATGCAAATACTCCATCGACCAACGTGCCCAGAAGTTTTGGGACATCTGTTTCAAAACATAACGCTGGCAACCCCGGCTGTATACTTACGCTCCTATCAGTTTTATTTTATTTCTTGAAAGATTCACGATTAACCGCAGTGGAAACCATTTGGTAGTGAAGTACATCATCGGATTACCTTGTAGTGCAGTTATCCTGAATTATCTCCAGCACTTAGCATCGAAATATCTTATAAACAAGTGAGAATTTTATACCCTCAATTTCACAATTTAACAGAACTGTCATTATTGAATTAAATGTACCCGCAAACTTCCAACAAATAATTGTCAAACTCAACTGACAACTTGAAATTTGACAGTGACATTTTCCCGGTGCTGCCAGAGGCAAAATATTTCTACCATTTGTGGGTAAATCTGTGAGGACGTGGTAAAGTCGGTACCGTTCAGTTCGCTAGAAGTACGCGCGCTAGTTCGTTGGCACTAGAAGATTAGAAGATTAGCGATTCTCAAATCTTTTACACAATGTTCACCTGTGCAAGCTGTGCTTCGCTTCACAATGAGGGTCCAGTATGCAGCAAATGCAAATGTCAATATGACTACCAATGTGCAGGTGTCACTGAAGCTGGCTTTCGCAAACTCGGTGACAGAAGGAATAACTGGCGTTGCCCAAAATGCAAGTCCAGCTCATTACAGTCTCCAGCAGCCACATCACCGCAACCCTGTCGAGACGACAAGATTCAAGAACAACTGAACAAGATAATGCTTCAACTGGCACCTCTTGCGCTGCTCGTGGCAGACGTGAAGTCCATTAAGAGTGAAATCGGCAGCATTAAGGAGTCGCTTAATATGGCGCACGATCTAATCAACAACTTCTCAGACAAGGTTTAGAAATTAGAATCCAGAATTATCCAAACGGAGAAGACATTACTTGAAATTCCAGAGCTTCGGGCAGAAATACTGAAACTCAATCGAGAGCTGCAGGATCGAGATCAGTGGAACAGGGCTAACAATGTTGAGATCAAAGGGATTCCCCAGAAGAGTAATGAGAATCTGTATGACGTAACGCTTAAAACTGCTGCCTTGTGTGACTTTTCATTTCGGAAGGAGGATATTAACTACATAGCACGAACACCTACTCGTCTACCGAATGCTGACAAACCAATACTAGTATCATTTAATAATCGGTACTTAAAAGAAGAATTTGTAGCATTAGCACGCAAGAGTAAGAAGATGAATACTTCAGCCTTGGGATTTACGTCTGCAACCAACATCTATGTAAATGATCACCTGACGCCAGCCAACAAGACATTACTTGGAAAAGCTAAAAGACTAGCTAAAGAAAATAACTTCCAGTATATATGGGTCAAACATTGTAAAATTATGGCCCGAAAATCGGACAGTTCACAAGTGTTTTTTATAAGAACGGAGAAGGACTTAGAAAAGATCAAATAAAATTAAAAATGTACGCGTGTTTAAAAATACTTAAAATAAATTCATTTCTGTTTTATGCCAATTTGAGGGCCTTAGGAGTTTTGCTATGCTATTGTTGCTTGACTTGCTATCTGAGTTCTGTCGGAGCGGGCAACCAGTTATCTTTTCTTATGCAGCTATCGCTTGTATTGCAGATCTTTTTAGGTGTTTACAGTTTTTATATGTTGTATTTGTATGCGGAATTTCATATGAGATTTATCGAATCGTATATAAATGGCTTCTTTTGAAATTAATGCATTCTACCAAAATACCCGGGGGCTACGCACCAAAACACACATATTTAAACGGAATCTTCTTTTATCATCTTATCACATTGTCTTATTAACTGAAACTTGGCTTTTGGAGGGTTTAAATGACAGTGAGTTGTTTGATGACAGATATGTTGTCTGGAGGCGAGATAGGGATTATTCGATGACGGGTCAGGAGAGAGGAGGAGGAGTGCTTATAGCTATTCGTCGTGATTTAGCGGCAGTTGGACGCCCGGAATGGTATTCATCTGCAGAAGATATATGGGTAACCATAACATTGAAAAATAGAAATTTACCAAGTACGAAGCTACATTTATGCACACTGTACCTATGTAAGCAAAATTTAGGTAATACTTTTAATACGCAACTACAGAATTTTACGGAGAAACTTTCTATTATTTTAAATTCTTGTCCAAACGATATATTTTTGATAACGGGTGATTTTAACCTTAGCAACGTTGACTGGTTCTCTGAACAAAGCTCTTTGCAGCCTAAAGGGATAATTGGAGAGTCACAGGACTTATTTTTTGATACTTTGGCTGAGTGTAACCTTAACCAGTTTAATTCCATTAGAAATATTAACAGTCGCATATTAGATTATGTGTTGTGCAATAGCAAAGTGTCGGTAACATCATGTAATGATCCCTTGGTTCCTGAAGATGACCATCATAAATCACTGGAAGTGTCTTTAAATTTAGCATGTGAGTCTCCGCTTAAACCCAAACCTAGGCTCAAATATTTTTATCATAAAGCCGATTATGAGTCTATAAACTCATCTTTAAAGGAAGTTGACTGGAAAGTTTGTTTAAAAAGTGAATCATTAGATGACGCGGTGGAGAAATTTTACCAGTGTCTTTATAGCATCCGAGAAAAATTTGTTCCTCATAAGTTAATTTATAACTCTTCTTCATACCCGCCCTGGTACAACGCTTCCCTAAAAAAGATCCTTAAAGAGAAGTACAAACATTTGAAAAAATACAAAACATATGGTAATATTAATGATTATGATACTTTTTGTCTTCTCCGCAAGAGGGCCAAGAGGGTCGAACAGCAGTGTTACCAGGAATATATTAGGTATATGGAAGATGCAATAATCGAAAATAGTAAAAGGTTCTGGTCTTTTACTAAGTCAAATAAAAAAGGTTCTAATTCACTTCCTTCATCATTGCATTACGATGCACAGTCGGCCAACACTGGTGAAGCTATTTGTAATCTCTTTGCATCTTATTTTCAATCTACGTTTCTTTCTCCGTCATCATCGAGTGTCAATCATCCTGTCTCTCCAGACTCTCCTTATCTTACAATAGATAATACTAACTCTAATAACATTCATAACATCGAAATAAATTCTGATACAGTTTTTAAGCTATTGAAATCTGTAGACCTGACTAAAGGTGCCGGGCCTGATGAAATTGAGCCTTTTTTTATCGTAAAGTGTGCTGAATACTTAACGGAACCGCTTACAATTTTATTCAAACGCTCAATTTCTGAAGGTACTGTACCTGTAATTTGGAAATCGGCATTTGTAGCACCGGTACACAAGAGTGGCTCAAAAAATGACATAAAAAACTATAGGCCCATTTCTAAGTTGTGTATTTTTGCAAAAATCCTTGAGCGTTTAATACACACTCAGGTGTACGAAGCGTTGTCATCTAGTTTCATTCCTGAACAGCACGGATTCTTAAAAAAGAGATCTACTGCGTCAAACTTACTTTTATTTACTGACTTTATAAACACTAGCATGGATTCTGGAAGTCAGGTCGATGCCATATTTACTGATTATAGTAAAGCCTTTGACCGAATTGATCACGTGATTCTGTTGCGGAAGCTTTTACTCGCGGGAATTCATGGCAACTTGTTCAGATGGTTCTCTTCGTATATTAAAAATCGTTCCCAAGCTGTAGTGGTCAATGGTTACTCATCTAACTGGAGAAATGTCCCCTCAGGTGTCCCTCAAGGCTCTCTGCTTGGTCCTCTTCTTTTTAATATTTTTATTAACGACGTTTACCTTTGTTTTAAGCACTCTAAATTTCTTCTATACGCGGATGACATGAAAATATTTAGAAAAATTGATGAATTTAATGACTGCCGACTCCTGCAGGAGGATTTGGACAGATTTGATAACTATTGTTCTCAAAATAAATTAGATTTAAATGTCAAAAAATGTAACTTCATTATTTTTACCCGGAAAAAGAAGATTATTATTTGCAAATACTCCCTGAAAGGCCAGGAATTACAACAGGTAGAAGAGATACGTGATCTAGGTATCATACATGACTCTAAGTTGACATATGAGAAACACATAGATCATATTGCCAAAAAAGCTCGCAGAGCGATGGGTTTTATCATTAGATCGTGTTCTGAATTTACCAATATTAAAGTAGTTAAAATTTTATACTGTTCCTTGGTGCGTAGCATTCTCGAGTATTGTTCACAAGTTTGGAATCCGTGTTATAACGTTTATATAAATAGACTGGAGTTTATTCAGCGCAAATTTCTGAAATATTTGCAATTTAAGTGTAAAGCCCTTGATCCTGATTATGAGACAAGATGTCACCGGTATCACATTCTTCCCTTGCAGGAAAGGAGAAGAATTGCTGATATCGATTTTTACTTAAAAATAGTACAAAATCTCATAGATGCGCCCGATTTACTAGCAAAAATTTGTTTAAAAATTCCAAACAGGACCGCAATAAGGCGGCCTGTGTACCTGAGTATCCCTCGGTGCACTACCAACTATCGGCAGAACACATTTTTCATAAGATCTGCAAATGAAATAAATAAGCTGGCTGTCTTCCCTGAACTTGATCTGTTTAATACAAAATTAATCCACTTCAAAAATACATTAGCGAACTCCTGGTTTTCCTCTATTGTTTAGTTATTAATATATCTTGGTTTTTTTTTTGTTACCTAATAATTGATCAATCATTGATGATCGTAATTATTTATTAAGTCTTTTTTTAATTTGATTTCTGTTTCTTATTATATTCATACCTTATCTGTTAAGAAAATGCGTACCCATATATAGTTGTTTATATGCGAGAACATGTAAATAGTGCATAGTGTTCGTTTACTTATAAAATTTTTGTTAAATTGTCACTGTATGTTTTCCAAATAAAGCAAAATAAAAATAAAATAAAAATAAAAGTTGGTATCGCGACAAACGATGGGATCCTACATCCTGAATCGGATATTCAGGCAAAGCCAAAAGGGGCTGTCCGATCAAGAAATGACCTGGGGTCAACGCTTCCAGGTCATTCGGGTCCGAAGACAACGGGCACAAGGGTCGCGAGTTGAGGACGGCCTCAATTTTACAAAATACCGTATCAAGTTCCTCAAACGTGAGAATAGTTTCTCCAATCACGCGACGCAAGTGTCTCTTGGCAGCCTTTACACAAGCTTCAAAAATTCCTCCCCAGGTCGGACAAGCTGGAGGGCTAAACTTCCAGATTATCCCACGCCGGGAGAGGGTGGTTCCAATGTCTATTTTATTATCAACAAAAAACTTAACTACTTCCTTAAGATAATTACACGTTCCCTTATAATTAGTACCACAATCGGAACGTATCAATGTCGGCAGTACTCTACGGGAAACAAATCTGCTCAAGGCGGCGACAAAGGCTTCGGTAGACAATTCCGAGACAATTTCCAAATGGACAGCCTTGGTGGACAGACACACAAACACGCACAAGTACGCCTTATAGGTTTTAGCATTACGCAGTCTCGAAGCCTTTACAGTAAAGGGACCGGCGAAGTCGGTGGCGACTCCGGCAAAATCTCTACATTCCGTGACGCGATCAGCAGGCAAATCACCCATCTGGGGCTGCATGGTCGCGGCCTTCAATCGATAACAAGGCAGGCAACGGTAAACCACAGTGCGAATGGCTCGACGAGCAGACAAAATCCAAAATTCACGCTGCAAAATGGCCAACAAAGCATTACAGCCAGCATGTTGTGCATTCACATGGCGATCTGTTATTATCAGTTGAGTCAAATGTCCGGCTTTAGGTAACAAAAGGGGGTGACGAGCTCCATACGGCAGGTTCGCATTTCGAAGTCTTCCGCCGACTCGCAAAAGCCCACTCTCGTCCAGGAAGGGATTTAATCGCGATACCGCGCCCTTCAACTTGCGACGGCCTAAACGCAAAATTTCAATCTCGGACTCAAAACTATCAGCTTGTACTCTCCGGACCCAAAACAAGAGCGCGTCCCTACGCTCGTCCGGAGTGAGAACCGACGAATCACGCCTCCCGCGTGGGTTTCTGCAATTGTACACAAAACGTCTGATCCAAGCGGTAACACCAAGCAGCTTCTGTAAGGAGCTGTACCGATCCAACAACAAATCCTTTTCCCCGGCGGGGCTAGTCTCCAGGACGCATGCCCGCATATCAGGAACGGCTACGTTCGACAACGCTGGAGAGGGCGGCCACTCCGACTCAGGCCGCATCAACCACTGTGGGCCCCACCAGAGGGGGTGGTTAATTAGGGTTGGGGCTACACAACCCCGAGACGCACAATCCGCGGGATTCATGGTTCCCGGCACGTGTCTCCAAATCAACTCGATGTCGGAATTACAAATCTGCGACACTCGATTGGCCACAAACACGTCCAAGGTGTGCGCCGGAGCCTTCAACCAACAAAGGACGACCTGACTGTCCGTCCAAGCATAAACCTCTTGTATCTTAATATATCGACCTAATGTGAGCCATACGTGGTTCAACAAACGCATTAGGAGGGCAGCTCCACACAATTCCAACCTCGGGATCGTATGACGAGTCCGAAGGGGAGCGACTTTGCTTTTCGCTATCACCAGATGCACAGCAACAACTCCGTCAACAGTAACGGTGCGGAGGTACACGGCCGCAGCAAATCCACGTTCGGAGGCATCGGAAAAGCCGTGAAGAGTAACTTTACAATTTTCAGAAGGGAGGAATAGCCTCGGCAAATGCACTTCATTAATCTCGGGGAGGGATGAAACGAAGCTCGACCAATCTCGGAGTAACTCGTCCGAGAGGGGTTCATCCCACGACACACCCGAAGCCCATAACCGTTGCAAGAAACACTTGGCCATAAACAGCACGGGGCAAATCCACCCATTGGGGTCAAAGGTACGTGCGACAGTAGATAATACTAAACGCTTGGTCCAGACTTTCGGTGGTCGTAAATCCACACAATAAGTGAACGTGTCAGAGACCGGTTTGTACTGTACGCCAAGGACGGTCACCACATGGGGATTATCAACATTTTCGAATAGGTGGGGGTCCTGCTGGTGCTCTTCGGGCAAACCTACCAGTACATCAGGCGAGTTGGATATCCATTTCCTCAACTCGTAACCTCCCGACTTCAAAAGGGCGGTGAGTTCGTCTCTCAGGACAATCGCCTCTGAGACAGATGAGGCGCCCGTGCAAATGTCATCCACATAGACGTCACTGGCCAAAATGGCGGAGGCGCGAGGGTATCTCAAGCGCTCCTTCTCGGCCAACTCCAACAAAGAACGAATCGCAACAAACGGGCTCGAAGCCAAACCGTACGTATTCGTATTCAATTCATAAATCAACAAGGGGTCCCTAGGACTCTCTCTCCACAAAATCAATTGGTACCTCCTATCCTCTGGATGGATGACCGTTTGTCTGAACATCATCCGGATGTCAGTCATAAATACAATTTGGTGCCGCCGGAAGTTGGTCAAAATGTCTGAGATCTCCGTGTGCAGCTTGGGACCTACATGCAGACACTGGTTCAAGGACGCTCCAGTAGAGGTGGGAGCCGAACCGTCAAAGACCACCCGAATCTTTCCGGATTTCAAAACGGCGTGGTGCGGCAAAAAGAAGTGCTCAACGGAGCGCCAATCCAACTCGCTCACGGACATGTGCCCTAACTCCTCATACTCCCGCATGAATTCAACATACTTCTGGCGGAAGACCGGATCCTTGCTCATGCGACGCTCCATCGCCACTAGCCTACGTTCCGCTAGCGGTCGGGATTCGCCCTGAGGAGGTCGGCCGGCACGAAAGGGGAGACGGGTGATCAAACGACCAGAGCGGAGGCGACCAGTGTTATTCTGGTAATACAACTCGCATTCATCCGCTACTGGGTCGACCCGCGGGGCTGGTGGAGGTTCCTCAACCTCCCAAAACTTCTGCACCACTTCGGAGAGAGACACATTAAAAACAAGACCGCGATCCTCATCATGGGAATCCAAAACGCGGCGAGCAGGGCCCATCACAACTGTACCGAGTGTCGTCTGCAGAGCTACCAAGCCATCTTGCTGCAAAACTCGCTTCCCCGTCAACAAAACTCGCCCCAGGACATCGGCTCCAAGGAGAGCATCAATCGGGCCTGGGCGGAAGAAATTTGGATCGGCGAGTGGGGAATCAGACACCAAAGACAACATACTCGGTCCCAAGTCAACTGAAGGTTGACGGCCAACAACTGTGTCCAACACAATCGCCGAGGTCTTAATGCCTGGCGTGGACTTATTACGTGATGTAAATGTGAAGTCAACATGCCCTAACAACCCGGGGACTTTCACATCGCCAACACCTCTCACGCCTTCCGTGTGGGGGTGCACCTTGAGGCCCAACCGCCTAACTAACCAAGATGACACAACACACCCCTGAGCACCGGAATCCAACAAGGCGCGAACTTCCACAAGGTCGCCATTCAATCCCCTGACAAGCACAGAGGCCGTGGGCAACAAAACGGTCTCTGGAGGGGTGGCTACAATCGACCGTAAACACGTTGATTGCTAGTATGTGGGGTCCCCAGACGTCCCCCCATGGTAAGGGGGTCGCTCATAGCGATCCAGTGGGTCCCATTCTCCCACATACTGCCTACGTCCAATTCGCCCGGTATCAGGCGGGTTATATCTCCCGGCCCCTTGAAGACGGGGCGGGCGCCGCTCCAAACGCGGGTATTCGGCGAGCGGCGGCGAGAATCGGTGCCTAGCATCCACCGTGTACGTCGCCCCATAGTCGCGGGGGCACGGTGACCGATTTTCAGAAGGGGGGTTCCGGGGACCCCCGGCTGTGCGAGGCTCAACACGTTGCGGGGGGCTTCTACGACCTCCCGCAACGCTCGCAAAATCGAACCCCCTAGTTGGGTACCGATTTCCCATGGGGGGGTCCGTGGGACCCCCGCCCGTGCGAGGCTCAAAACGTCGCGGGGGGCCTCTACGACCTCCGGCAACGCTCGCATGACTCATCCCCATCCTTGGGGATCGGTTTCCCATGGGGGGGTCCCTGGGACCCCCGCCCGTTTGAGGCTCCAAACGTGGCGGAGAGCGTCTGGGGCCACTCTGGTGGCCACTAGAACTGCTGCGGGATGCAAACACCGCGGGGGGTCCGAGACCCCCACCCATACGAGGTGATCCCGCAGCGACGCGCTGCGGCGCTCCGCCGCCCTCTGGGCTGTTCATGCAGAGGAGGGGATGGTGGTTGCCCTTACAAAAGCGGCATGGGTGCGCTTGGGTACATTCGCGCTGCATGTGCAGGCCCAAGCACGAGTAGCACCATGTCCGTTGTCGCGCGATCGCTCGACGGCCTTGGACGCGCTGGTCGAGGAACTTATCACAACGGGTCGTGCTGTGACCCGGTTCCCGACAGTACAAGCAGCGGGCGGTCTCCTGGACGGCGGCATAGCGGCCGGGCGCGCGAGGGGCCATACGCCCCCTACGGGGGGGTCCGGTGGGGGACCTACTCTGTGGCACAGGTCGTTCGGGTCCCATAGGACCGGCCAGAGAGGAATTATCTGCCAGTCTACTCTCTCCTTCCAGGAACGTCAAGAGGTCCGAGAAGGGTGGCAGATAAGTCGCACTATCCCCACCATACTGCTGCTCAAAACGGACCTTAACAGAGTCCGGCAACTTTCCCAGGACAATGTGCAGTAACAAAAACGACCACTGCTCCACTGGGAGTTTTAAGTTTTTTAATGCGTTGTAGGCAACCAACAGCGGATTCAACAAAGCCACTCTCAAGTGCATCACGCTGGCAACGCGGGGTAAATTCAAAATGGCGGCAACATGGTTGTCCGCCAGACGTCGTACGTTCTGGTACCGACGGGCAATCAAATCCCTAGCAATAGGGTAGTTTTCATCCGAGGGGGCCAAATGTTGAACCGATTCAAGGGCCTCCCCTTCCAACACGGATAACAAGTAAGCCAACTTCTGGCCCTGAGTCAAATCATCCCGGGCATGTACGAGACTACCAAAAATATTAATAAAGCCCTCCCAGTCCTCTAGACGACCAGCAAAACGCCTTAAATCTAAGGGGGCCAATCTAGCAAATAGAGGGGGCATACTCTTAGATGTGACCGGGGACGGGCTCGGTTCATTCTCTCTTGCCACTTGCAAAGGTCGAGCCACCTGGGTAATTCTGTCCGCAAAATCATAACACTGGTCCACATCCAAACCGACTTCTTGTCGCATTTCCACATCGGCCTCAACAGTCTTTTCCAAAAATAAGGCATACTGTTCATCAACAACAGCCAAACGTATGGGCAGATCTACGTATCTGTTCAACAAGGCCTCCGTCCTATCCGGTCGATCCAACAATGCAACCGCAGAAGCTAACCACCGTAACTCAGAACGTATTTTGGCTTTAGCAGAGGAGGCCGTCATTGTAACGTCACAAATTTATCAACAAAAACAACAAATTCAAAATATTCACTATAACACAAAATCTCCAATATTTGGAGGTTATTAATAACCACAAAATTCCAATATTACAACAACAAAGTATTTATAATGACACAAACTCTTAAATATTTGGAGGTTATCAGAAAACAACAAAACTCAAGTATATAATTATAACTCTAACTCTCAAGAGGTTATAACTTAGACACAAACTAACTTTGACTTTATAAGTCAAAGTTATTCAGTTCAAACAAATCACTGACTATTGAAATTCACTTGGATATCAACATACAACAAGATAATTTTAATTATTTCAAAGCACAAGTTTCAATAAGTTTCAATGTGTAAATAATGTCTTAAATCATTTAAGTTTCACTAAGTATTGAGTGCAAACTTATTAAGTACCCAAGCCTTTTTAGGACAACTTTTTATTAGCTATTATTTAGCAACAACTTGTCAATATTCACAACTCAAATTTGCTAACAAAACTAAATAATAATTATTATGAACAAAGAAAGGCATCTGTTTACATTTTGGAACTTCAATACGTGACAATTAATTACAAGACATGGAACCAATAACAAAGGAATGCCCTTTACTTTTCAAATGCAAGTTAATTACCATTTACAAGTACAAATTAATCCAGTCCGGACCAGATGGTCATCAAAACGGCACTGATTAATAGACAAAGTTTTGGCGTGGGCCTCTCAGGCCTTCAAACTACGCTCTTGCTACCAAGCAATGTTCAGTACACCCCTGCCTAGACCCGCGGAATCGGCATGGCGCAGTGGAAGGTTATCATGAGTATAGACTCCGGACAAAACTTGGTTTCAGCCGGGATGTAACTGAACAATTGGACTGCGATACACAGCGACTTAATGTGAAGTAAGGTGATTTTACATACGGTCTGTGGTGTCGAAAGTCTCCTGGGCAGCGGAGACAGAGGGCGCGCCCCTTGGTAAATCCTTCTTCTTCTGCAGACCTTACCAATTCGTCACCTTACTCACAAAACTAACACCACACAGGGTCCCAAAACACAATAACACACGCGGGGCTTGCTTATTAAGATATATTGTCCCGACAACAACGCGTGGTGGAAAATTATCTTTCAAAGCATCGCGACCGGCCACTCCTCAAGATGGCGTCAAAATCTTGGTTGTACAACACGGGATCAAATAGATAATTCAGGATTCAATTCAAACTCGATATGCCAGGCATATTCAACGCGAGCGGTTTTTAACAATTCAGCAAAATTTTAATCCGACATGTTTTCTTACAAGAATTCCAATCAAGGGGACTGTCAACTTCAAGTGACAGCGAAATGTCAATTTGACGTGACATTAGAGATGCGTTCAGAAACGTCGATCTTTTCCGAACACACCCTTCTTGAAAAACAGCATCACATCGCTTCTGCCCCATGCCTTTGGCGTTTTGCCCTCAAGGATGACTGATTTGAAAAGCTTCTGGAGGACCTTAAGTATCGGCTTACCGCCCGCTCTCAGAAGCTCTGTTGTGATTCCGTCATCGCCCGCCGCCTTGTTGTTTTTAAGCTGCTTGAGAGCCATTCTAATCTCGTACAGGCTGACGTCCGGGATATCTTCGGTATGGTGTCGGGTAAGCTTGGCTCTAGGGTCTGTAGCCTTGCTTTCAACAGGTGTTTGCGTGAAATATAGCTGTCCATAGAAACTCTCAATCTCCCTCAGGATTTCAGGTATTGACGAAACGATGCTACCTTCCTCAGTTTTCAGCCTCGTCAATTGACTTTGCCCAATAGGCAGATCTCTCGCGAACACTTTGGAGCCTTTGTTCCGCTCAATGGCTTCTTTAATACGCTCGGTATTAAATTGGCGAAGGTCGCGTGTCAAAGACTTAGATATCTGTCTATTGAGCTGTCGATAACGATGGGCATCCGCTGAGTTCTGCAGCTTCATTTCGTGTCTCTGATCCATGAGTAGGAGAGTCTGACTAGAGAGTTTCTTCAATTTGGGACGGCGGGTTTTATAGTACTTAGACCCTACCGTGCGGACAGTATCCACCACCATGTTGTATAGATCGTCCACGTCTATGCTGTTCTCAAGGGCTTCGAAGCGGTTTTGAAGCTCGAGCTGAAAGCACTCGGGGTTTTGAATTTGAGCTGGTATTGGTCGGAGCGTGGATTTTATCAGTCGCGATCTTTCGAGCTTGACATCGATATTCAATGTGCCTCTCACCATACGGTGATCGCTTCCTGTCTTAACAGCGTTGATCACACTGACATCATTGAATATGTGCTTCTTCGTCGACATGATAAAATCGATCTCGTTTTTGACTTTACCGTCCGGACTGATCCAGGTCCATTTGCGGCTTACGGGCTTCCTAAAGAAGGAGTTCATCATATAGAGGTTCTCCCTCTCCATGAAGTCTGCCAGCATCTGGCCTCTATCGTTCCGTTGCCCAAATCCAAATTGCCCCACTCTCAGCTCATCACCGCAACGTTGCCCCAACTTTGCATTGAAATCCCCCATCACAACCGTGTAGTGGGTTTTATAGCTATGCATGGCTTTAGCGATCTCCTCATACATAGCCTCCAATTCGACATCGTCGTGTTTCGAGGTTGGAGCGTAGACCTGGATAACATTCAGCGAATATCGTTTCGATAATCTGAGTATCAGGTACGCTACCCTGCTCGAGACACTTCCGATGGTGATCACGTTGTTGACAAGGGATTTATGGACGATGAACCCGACACCACCAATGGACTGTTGGTCGCCCTCCCGGTGGTAAAGTAAGTTACCGGATTGCAGGGTTATTGAGTCCTCCCCCTCTCTTCGGACTTCAGATAACCCAATGTTATCCCAATGTAACTTACTTATTGCCTCTTCCAACTCTACGAGCTTCTCGTCGAGCCTCAATGTGCGCGTTGCTATGCACCATGTTGCTATTGAATGATTGTCTCTGGCCTGTCGAGCCAAAATGTTGTTTGCGTTCGAAAACTAAATATGATTTTTATCGGTAAATACCGTTTCGTATTAAAGTAACATTTTATAAAAAAATACAATAACAATGCAAAGGAAAACCTAAAACAAGATGTTTTTATGGAAATAAAATTGAACGGCAGTGTAAAAAAATGGTTTTAAATATTATTCTTGACAGAGTTTTATAAACAAGCGTCACTTCTAGTTTCCGAACGTTACTCGCAACTAGCTCCGGCTACCAACACCGACGACTCGACCTGGCAACCTACAACACGCGCACATTGAGGCTCGACGAGAAGCTCGTAGAGTTGGAAGAGGCAATAAGTAAGTTACATTGGGATAACATTGGGTTATCTGAAGTCCGAAGAGAGGGGGAGGACTCAATAACCCTGCAATCCGGTAACTTACTTTACCACCGGGAGGGCGACCAACAGTCCATTGGTGGTGTCGGGTTCATCGTCCATAAATCCCTTGTCAACAACGTGATCACCATCGGAAGTGTCTCGAGCAGGGTAGCGTACCTGATACTCAGATTATCGAAACGATATTCGCTGAATGTTATCCAGGTCTACGCTCCAACCTCGAAACACGACGATGTCGAATTGGAGGCTATGTATGAGGAGATCGCTAAAGCCATGCATAGCTATAAAACCCACTACACGGTTGTGATGGGGGATTTCAATGCAAAGTTGGGGCTACGTTGCGATGATGAGCTGAGAGTGGGGCAATTTGGATTTGGGCAACGGAACGATAGAGGCCAGATGCTGGCAGACTTCATGGAGAGGGAGAACCTCTATATGATGAACTCCTTTAGAAGAAGCGCGACAAGGAATATTGTAATATTTTAGTATAAATAATGAAATTAAGGTATTTTCGGTACATGTTTGACTTTAAATTCATAGTGCAATTATATTTACGCTCAATACTTACCTACTGAAAATATGATATCCCATCTCTTTTTTTCACTTTTTTTAAATTGTTTCTGCACATCGATCGTCAAAGCACATTTAGGCATCGTTACGCCGGGCGGTAAATGACTACTGAGGCGA
The DNA here is from genome assembly GCA_949710035.1 of Crambus lathoniellus. Taxonomy (NCBI): domain Eukaryota; kingdom Metazoa; phylum Arthropoda; class Insecta; order Lepidoptera; family Crambidae; genus Crambus; species Crambus lathoniellus. The sequence goes on from OX453319.1 coordinate 2,463,252, forward strand.
TCTAAAGCACCCAACCCAGTACAGGTTGGCCGACCATGGTCGGCGACCATGACCAATACACCGTACATTGACACTTTTGAACGAACAAGTTTAAAAAGATTCTTTCAAAACTGTCAATGTTCGATGTATTGGTCATGGTCGGCCAACCTGTACTGGGGGCTTAATGCTCCGTTTCGAATGGAGCATTCGTTGGCGGCTTCACTTTCCGTGCGTTTACGCTGTATCTAGGGTTTATATGATCGAAGCTCTAGTACAGTGCCCCTAGTGTAAGTTTTTATGTCAAAAAACGCAAACTATTTCGATACCGTATTAATGTCAATTTATTGACATAAATACGGAATCGAAATAGTTTGCGTTTGCTTGACATAAAAACTTACACTAGGGGTACTGAATCCTATGGAGATGGCATACCTACGAAAAATTGAAGCATACACACACACAAGCACACATACCGATAAACCAAAATGGCGCCTTTCCGTAGTGTTGCCCTATTTGTACATCGATATATTTATTGATGAAGTTATAGATACAAGTATTTTTGTGACTACCTACCTATATCACCCTATATTTTATAAAAGAAATTTCGTAATCACCTCGATAATTCAAAACGGAATTATAGTGTATAATTATATACCTAGTTTTTTAGAATAATAAAACTTAATAATGTGCTTAAATTAGACCTACATTTGCACATAATTAAGTTCTTTATGACAATGACACAATGTGTATGTGTTTGTGCATGTACGCACACAATCATTGGCACTGTAAATCCCCCAGTACAGGATGGCCGATCATGTTGGCCGACCATGATGGGCCATCGTGTACAGGGGCGGTTTGCGTGTGATTGCCGTCTGCGAGTAACGCAAAAACTGGCCCTGTACACGATGGCCCATCATGGTCGGCCAACATGATCGGCCATCCTGTACATTTGATTGGTTGTTGTTTGAATTTAATAGGTTCCAAAACTACTGGACTAATTTAGAAATTTCTTTGACCATTAGAAAGCTACATTCTTTCCGAGTGACATTAGCTATATTTTATCGTGATATTCCCATGGGAACGAGTACCATGCGGGTAAAACCGCGATGATCCGCATGTTATTATTAAATTTATTGCTTGATAAGTACATAATGTATCAAAAATTCAAACGCAGATACAGATTAAAAATAAGGTCCTGTAGTTTATTTACAAACTAACCTTAGTAAAATATAGTTCATGTTGCAGTAGTAGTAGATAAAAGACCAACCTACTATATTTTACTGAGGTTATAGTTTGTAAATAAACTACACGACCTTAGCTTCAATCTGTACGATTGTAGATACATTAATACTTAGCGAGCAATAAATTTTGATTGAGGGCGCCCCACTTGTCGGCTCTACTCGCCTTTACTTAGAAACTGCAATTTTATGATCAAATTTTTTATGTTTTCCGAGTCACGCGTCTATACACATGCGAGACCTCCATAGAATTCTAGATCAAAGGTCGCGAGAACCAGTTTAAGTAAAAAAGGTAATGAAATAAAACAAAAAGCTCCATATTGTAAAAACCTATTATGTTTACCAGACTTTAGGAAACATTCCTAAAGTCTGGTGACGAACCAAATCTGAAACTAAAGTCATTTCAAATAGCCGACAGTTACTGTAGATCTAATAAAAGACGAGGAAGAGTCTGTATTCTGTGTAGAGATTACCTAGAATTTAATAAACTTCCATTCATAAAAGAATTAAGGCGATACTCGGAAAAAATGTGCTGAAGCGAGATAGCAATGAGAAAACGACGCGCGCGGGAGCGAGACCGATTTTGCAGATTAGGCAAAAAAAACATAAAATCACTTCGTATTAAAAAACTACAGCGATTTAAAAAAAATGCTTCTATACGATCCTCAATATTATTGGTGTCCACTAATTAAACCAATTTCCAATAGTGTAAGTAACCCCATTTAAGAATAATCTTCACTTTTCGTATTTTTAGAGGTCTTTTCGAAAATAAAAAGTGTCGAGGCAAAACCATAAAATCGTGTTTTTGAAACTATACGATTCTAGATAAAGGTATGAAGAAATATATATCTTAAAACCAGATTTGTAACAACTGTAACCGTCCTATAGTTTTAAATCAAAAAGTCCATATTTTTCCGAGTAGCGCCTTAAGTACCGAATTTCTGTTCGAAGTCTGTGGTATCGAAATACCCTTATACAAATGTATTGTTATCTGTATTTATAAAGTACCTGTAAAGGTCTCAATAAAAACAACGTAGACTGTAGTAACTAATTTGTGAATTTATTTCGTAAAAAAACTAATGTTTTAACAATCCAAGAAAACGCAGGTGTCACCTCGATACAACGCGGGAAAAAGCCATATCATTTTGACAACAGCTGTCAATGTCATATTTTGATTTCCTTTTTTTTTTTTTGTAACTTAAACCATAGACATAAAGTAACTGCCTTAACATTCCGCCCACCAAGGACAGAATGTCCTTCACCGCCCACCATGACATCTGTAATGTCTCGAATTTAAACAAATTGTTTCTCTAACCTATTAAAGGCAAACAAGCAAAACATAATAAATATTAATCATTAACTGGTAAAACACAAATTTTGGATGTAGGGCGTTTTATAATAGAATTTTTACATTTTATAAGTACCACTCTGGTTATTCCATCGTTACCAGGATTTTTATCCAAAACCTTGCCGAACAACCATCTTGTTGGAGGCAAGTCGTCTTCTTTTATTAAAACAATATCCCCAACTGCTGGCTCAGGAACTTTATAAACCCATTTATATCTTTGCATAAGATTGTTTAAATATTCGTTTGACCACCGACTCCAAAAGCTCTGAAGCATCGCTTGTGTAACCTGCCAGCGTCTCAAAGAATTTAGATGGGAATTTTCGTAATTTGCCTCAGGCACTGTTAGTAATGGTTCTCCTATTAAGAAGTGACCAGGTGTAATGGGAATAGGTTCTTCTGGATCATTATTAATCATCGTTAATGGCCGTGAATTTAAACAAGCTTCTATTTGGGCTAACAGTGTCGACATCTCTTCATAGGTCAACGAAGATTCTCCGATAACACGTTTTATATGATACTTTGTAGATTTTATACCTTCCTCCCACAACCCACCAAAATTGGGTGCCCTGGGCGGTATAAAATGCCAACTCGTCCCTTGCATAGCCAGAGAATCGACTACTTCTCTAACCATGCTTGATTTTTCAGCATTAAACATATCTTGTAACTCTCTTGAAGCGCCCACAAAATTTGTGCCATTGTCACTGTATAAGTTAGCACACTGGCCACGCCTTGCGACGAAGCGTTTGAAAGCTTCCAAAAAACCTCTTGATGTTAAATCACTCACAACTTCGATGTGCACCGCCTTAGTGACCATGCACACAAACAAGCAAATATAACCTTTATAACCTTTGTGTCCTCTACCCTTTGATGTTCTCAGCATTATAGGACCTGCATAGTCAACGCCGCTGTTTATGAAAGCCCTAGCTGGTGTGACCCTTACTGAGGGTAAAGACCCCATAAGCTGATTTTGTACTCTAGCCTTGTGGCGAATGCATGTGATACATTTGCGGATGTGTTGTTTAATCAAATTTTTACAGGCAACAATCCAATACGCTGATCTTACGTAATTAAATAATAACCGTACATCGCCATGTAATGTTTTCAGATGCGCGTCAGCAATAATCAGTCTTGACAAAGCCGATTGATGTGGCAGTATGATTGGATGTTTGACTGTCTCGTTTTCTTGTGACTGTGAAATTCTGCCACCCACTCTAAGTAATCCTTTATCGTCTAAAAAAGGAGTTAACGATAAAATTTTAGAATTTTTCGATCTGATTTGTCCAAATGATTTTAATTCCTTGATGTCTTGTGCGTATTCCGCAGCTTGAGCTAACCTTATACACGTATTTAAAGCTTCATCTAACTCCAATGCACTTAGACCGTTGCTATTGAGTAAAGTTGCGTTTCTTCTTGTAACAAACCGTCTGCAATAAGCTATGACACGAACTAACTTTTTGAGCGACGAATATTTATCTAAAATTGATTGATCTACCGTGCCTACATGAACCTTTAAGGATTTTTCTTCTTGAGTGTCATTGTTCTCCAATTTTGTGTATGTGATATTTTGTTCTCCTAAAAACCTTGGATCAAATTTCCATATATCCAGTTTAACCAGTTCTGCAGGTGTAACGCCACGGGATGCACAATCTGCAGGATTGTCCTTCGTAGACACGTGAGCCCACTGTGTAGATTCCAGAGTTGTTTGAATCTCCGCCACTCTATTGGCCACAAATGTCTTCCAATTGCTAGCATGCTTACTCAACCAGGCAAGTACTATTGTTGAGTCCGTCCAAGCTCTGATGCTACTTTTTGGAATATCTAAAACCTCAGCAATTTCTACCAATAACTTAGCCACCAAAACAGCCCCACATAATTCTAAGCGTGGAATGCTCACTTGCTTCACCGGAGCGACTCTTGTTTTGGCACTTACTAGTCCGACATGAATCTCACCTGACGCATTAATTACGCGGAGATAAACGGCAGCCGCGTATGCAACTTTGGATGCGTCTGAGAATCCATGTAGCTCTATAACCACATCGTCTGTTTGAGTGCATAACCACCTAGGAATATGAAACTCAACTAAGTGCGCTAACTCGTGACGGTAAGTATTCCAGTCATCTACTATATCCTTGGGAGGTTCTTCATCCCATCCTGTTCCTGCCATCCACAATCGCTGTATAAATATCTTTGCTTTTATGATGCAAGGTGCTATCCATCCTAATGGGTCGAACAGACGCGATACGTCTGATATAATCTTTCTTTTTGTTACAGGTGCGGATAGCGGCGGCAATTTCACCGAGTACTCAAATTCGTCATTGATTCTGTTCCAGGTAAGTCCCAATATTTTTATTATATCGTTTAGTTTTTGTTCTAAATTCCTGTTTCCCTCTTCTGTTTGTTCTGTTTCTTCTAGGTCCTTTCCAGCTTGTTTCTTTTCTTCTGTTTCCTTTTGATCTAATACCCTTATTAACTCTTCTTTGTTACTCGACCATATTTGAAGTATAAATCCACCTTCTTTTAGAAGTTCACTCATTTCCTTAACTAGCTCTACCCCCTCTTCGACTGTTTGACATCCCGTCATGAGGTCGTCCATGTAAAATGACTTTTCTACCCTTTCTGCAGCAATTGGATATTTGTCCTTGTAATCTATAGCAACTTGGTTAAGAGCCTTTACCGCTAAGTAAGGGGCTGAAGCCGTACCGAAGGTGACGGTGAGTAATTTATAATCCTTTACTTTTTCTTCTGGATTATTTCTCCAAACTATACGTTGATAGTCACAATCTTCATTTGCCACTCTTACCATGCGATACATTTTTACAATATCCGCAACTATACAAACAGGATATCTCCTCCAGTTCATGATTAAATGTCGCAAGTCTGGTTGCAACGTAGGCCCAACCATTAAAGTATCATTTAATGAAACTCCATTTTTATTTTTGCAGGACGCATCAAACACCACTCGCACTTTAGTAGTAGACTTGTCCTCCCTTACTACTGCATGATGCGGTAAGTATACTGATTGATCTTTAGTTTTATCAGGTTCCGGTATTAACTTCATGTGATTCAACTGTAAGTATTCTTTCATTACCTCTGTATAACTTTCCTTTAACATTTTATTGGTAGCAAATTTTCTTTCTAAATTGTTTAATCGTTTTAAAGCTATTTCACGCGAGTCTCCATTCTTGCAGGAAGGCTCCTCTTCGCGGAATGGCAATTTCACCACATATCTCCCATCTACATCACGACGAGTGGTTGCCGCGAAGATGTCCTCGCATCTTTGCTCTTCTACCGTCAGCATTTTGGATGTTAATAAAGTTTCCGATTCTTCCCAAAAGAGTTTTAAATCAAATTCCTCTACACAAGAATGCAAAACTGTTAATCGGTTTTCCTCTGTACCTGTATTTACTGGGCCAGATATTATCCAACCAAAGGTGGTGCACTGTGCCACTGGCGAACCCATAGGTCCCCGTAACACACCTTCCTTTAATATCTGACAATATACCTCGGCTCCCAGTAAGATATCAATTTTGTTTGGTATGTCGAATTGCGGATCAGCCAAATAAACCTGAGATAATTCAACCCAATTATCTAAAGACACTCTTTGTGCTGGTAAATATGAAGTAATATTATTAAGAACGAATGCCTTCACCTCGATTTTAAAACTCGGATCTTGTTTAGATTTCAACGGAAGTAACACCATATATCTTGATAACACAGGAGAATTTTCCCCACCTAAACCTGATACCACATTTGTCACTCTAATTTTCTTTAATCCCAAACCTTGTACGGTGGCTTCGGTCACAAACGACGCTTGTGAGCCCTGATCTAATAACGCCCTAAATACCTGATATTGACCTGTTCTACCCTTAACCTCAACCAATGCTGTTGGTAACAACACATGATTGTTCTTACTTTTTGCACAAAAAACCATATGATTTGCCGTCTCGATTGAACGTAAATCCTGTTGTGTACTGTTACCCTTGTTAACTTTGCCCGGAACTTCTTCAAACGCTTGACCTACAATCCCTGAACCAACAGTTGAAGTGTTGACATCCCTTGGGTGGAGCAAGGAATGATGACGTTTCCTACAAACTCTACAGTTAATGGGTGTTCGGCAAAATTGTACACCGTGGTTGCTGCCTAAACAATTAAAACATATTCTATTTTTCATCACAAAATCACGTCTATTTTCGTACTCTAAATTTGCAAACTTTTTACAAAAACATAACTTGTGTTCTTCACCACAAAACTCACAAGATAATTTTTGAACATTAGTAGCGTGTAGAGCCTTAGTATGACTCACATTGTGACTGGTACGTACATTAGAAACTGACTGTTTACTGACATGTTTAGGTTCAATACATTCCAACGCACGAAATCTGTCATACAAGAAATCTTTCATTTGACTATAAGTAGGCAAACAATCAGAAGCTACAGTTTTTGAAATGTGCAGTTCCCATTCCTTACGTCTCTCGGGGTCTAGTTTTAAACTTAATAAATGTATTATAATAATGTCCCACGTAGACACATCTATACCTAAATTGGTTAAAGCACTTAGACAATCTGAGGTAGTATCAATAAATTCTTTCAAAATATTTGCTGATACAGTGGTAGCATTTCTTTGACTTAAAAACCGTTTTAAAATGTTGTGTGCAATATATTTTTTATTACTGTATCTTTGCTCTAGAAGTTTCCAACACTGTTCATAATTAGCATCGGATACCGGTGTATGTCTAATAAGCTGCTCTGCCTCTCCCGTTAGATACCCTTTCAAATATTGCAAACGTTGAACATTATCAAGAGATTGATTTTTGTGTATCATAGAAACAAATAGATCTCTGAATGTAATCCATTCTGTATATTTACCTGAAAACTTTGGAATATGAATTTCAGGCAACTTTACTTGAGATTGGGACGGATAACTTGATTTATTTTCTACCAACTCTTTGGGTATCTTAGATAAACATTTCTTTAATTCACCTTTATATTCTAAAAACCCTTCTTCCGTTCTATCATACACATCATCAACAACATAAGTCGCTTTATTTAATACTTTAGGATCAGATTGTTGTAATAATTCTTTATGACCCTTTCTAAATTCAGCCCACATCTCATGCAATGCTTCTAACCTGTTATCTATGTAATCTTTAGTTAAACGCTCCTTAGGCGATTTTTTGAAATTATTTCTAGCCTTAAAAATTCTTGTTGATAAATCGTCTTGGTAATTAATTAAAGATTCCATAGTGGGCACGTTGGTGGACACACTTGTCGTAAAATAATCAAACAACACAGTAAAAGTTAAAAAGAAAAATAACTTTGAAGATTCTACAACGATCGCTTCTCAAAAATTTTACAATACTAGGGAAAAATGGGCAATGATTCCCTGCACTCCATTTTGTTTACTTAAAACTTAAAGTATACAGCTAATTTGTTACAATTATTTAAGTTCTAAAATCTATTGTTGAAATTATTCCAAGTCCAAAACTTGCTTTTTCACTTTTCTTGATTTTCAAAGTTATGATGAACAAACAAAGACTTATATGTAGTCTTTGTGAATAAATATCAAAGTACTCACGTTTGCACTCCACTCACACACAGATTTATCACTGCAGTTGTACAAAAAACCTCTTCATCATCTGCAGGGACCTCTATTAGTGATCTCCTAGTAACGCCGAGCACACAGCACGCCAACCGCAGCGCTCCTTGCTGCCTCAGCTTGTAATCGTTGTTGCAGCTAACTCGTATCCCACGAGCTGAAAGCCTGGCTCCGACCTGCGCTTCTCCTTCCACGTACTCTGTTTGTTGCTGCTGGTACAGCCTGTAGCAATTCACCACGAGTACGGGTTCAGTGGTACAGACCTACTACCACTGTGCACTTCACCAAACAAGCTAGCCTTTTTATTCGGCTCTGATGGACCATGTAAAGGTCTCAATAAAAACAACGTAGACTGTAGTAACTAATTTGTGAATTTATTTCGTAAAAAAACTAATGTTTTAACAATCCAAGAAAACGCAGGTGTCACCTCGATACAACGCGGGAAAAAGGGAAAAAGCCATATCATTTTGACAACAGCTGTCAATGTCATATTTTGATTTCCTTTTTTTTTTGTAACTTAAACCATAGACATAAAGTAAGTGCCTTAACAGCTCTGAGTACTGAATCCTATGGAGATGGCATATTGATCTATATGAACTATCGGTTATACAAATATGAGCTAAATCGACATTGTACTCATAAACCTGTAGCCATCTCGTTCTATCTTACCTCCAATACTTCATGTAAAAAGAGACAGCAATATATTTATTCGACCTATTTTTTGGCAACATTGAAACGTGACGTCATCGTAATGCATGATTGAAGCCGGTCGCCATTTAGGTTTCTCGGTATGTGAGCTGTCAACGCGAGTTGTATTTGCAGTGATTTGTGATAAAAGTCTTTTAATTTGAGACTTTCATGTGAATAAAAGGTATCAATAAGTGAGAGAAAGCAACAAGGAACATGTCTTATTGCAGTGTGGTAGTTTGTGGCATCAAAAAAAGTGAAAATCGTCCAAACATTACATTACACCGGTACGTACTATTTATTTTGCAAAAACACCAAAACAATACAATAAATGCCTTGTGTTTTGGTTTTCCTGTGAATAGTTTACTTAGAATTCATACCAAATGTAGCTTACTACTTATTTTGGTGAGTTTTGTTGGTGTATTTCAAGAAAATATAAATTTGTTTGTTTTGCGCTAGGGTTGCCCTTATAGCATTTTTCTTATCGAATTATCGATGTTTTCAAATTTCAAGTGTAAATTGAGTGTATTAATTTTAAACTGTTTTTATTGTTTTAGGTTGCCTAAAAATAACAAAAAAAGAAAAATATGGCTGGAACAATGCAAAAGGAAAATTTAACGACTCGTACGAAAACTATTTTTATGTGCTCTTTTCATTTTGAAGAACAGTTTCAAACGTCAACGACAGTTTAAGTTTTGAAAAAGACGTTAATTAGGCCACTGGCAAAATCGAAATTATAGTGCGACAACGTTTTCCGTTCCGGTTGCCAAAAACTGGATACTTATATATAACGTGTTTTTTAATGTCATTTTGCTGTAAAGTTGTTGTCCAACTTTCATTCATTCTAGCACATTAAAAGTAAGTATATTTTTTACCACTAGATGTCGCTTCGCTATATTCTAAATATATAAAAAAATATGATTGATGGGTCAGGCCGTAGATTTTGCCACAAATAGCGCAATGGTGACGCAAAATTTTCTACGAGTCGGTCGCACAAAGTGGTGCAAAATGGTAGCGCAAAATTATTAAGGAGCACGTACATTAATGTGATTTTATTTAACAAACATGTACTAACAAGAGGTATTGCATCAAACTAGAAAAAAAAACACGATGTTGGTATGTAAGTATGTTTAATTAATAATTAACAATAATGTACCTACGACTAATTCTTTTTTATATATTGCGCACAATGAAAAGTTAAACAGGATGACAAAAACTAGTAAGTACCTACCTATGTATGATTTGTTCAATTTACAAAAAAAATACATTTAATTTGTTAGATGGAGGTATTTGGTATTATTCATTATTAATTATATAAATATAATACAACTTTAAAATTTATTTCAACTCTTTTCAATGTTTGAGAGTCCATTACATTGACTCTAGCAACAACCTGCTTGAAGTATCACTTTTAAAAGGACCTGCCAACCATTAGGATGCCAAAAAAAATAGATCTGTCAATAAAAAAAAAGTTACATGGGTTTAAAAGTTAGTATGAAAGTGACGAAATTCCAAAACTTATAAAATACAAAATAAAAAAACTTTGGACCTAGGTAAAATCTTTGAGGCTGGTTAGGTAGCAGACCACCGCACCTACCCCTATTTTCGTATGTTAGCGTTCTGCCGAACACCCTGTACTTATAGAATATTAATAAAATCTAACAAATCAATTAATAGTAATGCTAGTCATGTTTTTTAGCGGAATTACAGCTAAAAGTAATTTCAAAATAATAAAAAACTTGAAAACCTTGTGTGCATGCACTATTATTCAATAGCGTAAAATAAGTGGCGCAATTTCTACGCAACCGGTATCGCAAAGTGACATAAAGACAGTTTTGCGGAACCGAGGCGCAAATGAAATCGATTATAACTCTTAAAATATACTATTTAACAAGGCTAGTTTAACATATACAGATCACACACATCTAATTAAACCATGCGCAACAACAATTATAAGTTTTAATCAAAAACTTACCTTGAAATCTCAAAAAATGCACTCTGCAAAGTAGGCGACACTTTTCACTTTGATCGGAGTTGACACCGAAATGTCAAAAAATATGGTCGTCAACGCTGCATTGACCATAGAATACGATACTTTGGTGATGCCAGCACTCAAACAAAATCTTAATAAATGTTTTAAAACCATAAAATGGGTGAAAATGGTTGCGCAATATAAGTAGCGCAAAGAAATGGTTTTTCAAAAAAAAAATCTTATTGCCGAAAATTTATCTTTTTTCTTAGGAAAGACGCAAAGATATTAAAGGAATGGCAACCTTATTATTATTTTATAACGTCAAATCAAACAGCTCATCAATAAGTTAAAAAATGATAATTTTATCGATGTTTAAGCTGTACACCTACCACTGCGGATTCGCGGTTTTTATAAAAAATCCGTCACTTTTGGGAAGGAAATGTCAAATAGTTTTCCAAATATATAAACTTATCCAAATATCTATATCTGCTTTGGTTTGCTATTTCTTAGGAAACACGATGATAAGATTGAGACATTTCTAAGAGTAATATATTTAAAATTATATGAGGCGGAGACTTTTGTACCCTCGAATGTGGCAAAATCTACGGCCTGACCCTGATAGTAAAGATCTCGATTCAAACTGTTTATTATTTTATTACTTAATAATGCTTGTTTTTTTTTTGAGACATTTTTTTTTTATGGTAGGTACCTAGTAGGCATTCTCCTTTGTGATTTATATTGTATGTGTGTTATGTAAAAAAAACCAATCCTTGTTGTATAAAAATAATAGGTTTTTACAATATGGAGCTTTTTGTTTTATTTCATTACCTTTTTTTACTTAAACTGGTTCTCGCGACCTTTGATCTGGAATTCTATGGAGGTCTCGCATGTGTATAGACGCGTGACTCGGGAAACATAAATTTTTTTATCATAAAATTGCAGTTTCTAAGTAAAGGCGAGTAGAGCCGACAAGTGGGGCGCCCTCAATCAAATTTATTGCTCGCTAATTATTAATGTATCTACAATCGTACAGATTGAAGCTAAGGTCGTGTAGTTTATTGATTGATTGATTGATTAATTCTTTATTTGCACACAAAAACAGAAACAACAAACATACAAGAAATACAGTAACATAAAAAATTGTGGACAAAGGGGCGGCCTTATCGCTTAACAGCGATTTCTTCCAGGCAACCCGTATTTATTTACATACTATAACCTCAGTAAAATATAGTAGGTTGGTCTTTTATCTACTACTACTGCAACATGCACTATATTTTACTAAGGTTAGTTTGTAAATAAACTACAGGACCTTATTTTTAATCTGTATCTGCGTTTGAATTTTTGATACATTATGTACTTAACAAGCAATAAATTTAATAATAACATGCGGATCCTCGCGGTTTTACCCGCATGGTACTCGTTCTCATGGGAATATCACGATAAAATATAGCTTATGTCACTCGGAAAGAATGTAGCTTTCTAATGGTCAAAGAAATTTCTAAATTAGTCTAGTAGTTTTGGAACCTATTAAATTCAAACAACAACCAATCAAATCTTTCCTGTTTACAATATTACTATAGATGAGGAAGCACTTGGCGGCTCTTCTCACCTTGAAGCCCCCAGTACAGGATGGCTACTCATGTTCGTCGACCATGATGGGCCATCATGTACAGGGGCGGTTTGCGTTGCTCGCAGGCGGCAATCACACGCAAACTCTCACACCGGGGGCTTTAAGCCCCCAGTACAGGCCATGGCCGATCAAGTTGGCCGACCATGTTGGCCATCGTGTACAGGGCCGGTTTGCGTTGCTCGCAGACGGCAATCACACGCAAACCGGCCCTGTACACGATGGCCCATCATGGTCGGCCAACATGATCGGCCTTCCTGTACTGGGGGCTTAGCCCCTCAGTACAGGATGGCGTTAAACACAGACGGCAATCACACGCAAGCCGCCCCTGTACACGATGGCCCATCATGGTCGGCCAACATGATCGGCCATCCTGTACTGGGGGCTTTACAGTTGTTGCGTCTCACGCGCGCGGTCGGGCCAATGATTGTGTGCGTACATGCACATACACATACACATTGTGTCATTGTCATAAAGAAAGCACATTATTAAGATTTATTTTTCAAAAAAACTAGGTATATAATTATACACTATAATTCCGTTTTAAATTATCGAGGTGATTACGAAACTGCTTTTATAAAATATAGGGTAATATAGGTAGGTAGTCACAAAAATACTTGATCTATAACTTCATCAATAAATATATCGATGTACAAATAGGGCAGCACTACGGAAAGGCGCCATTTTGGTTTCTCGGTATGTGTGCTTGTGTGTGTGTGTATGCTTCAATTTTTCGTAGGTATGCCACCTCCATAGGATTCAGTACTCAGAGCTTAACAGTACCAAATACTAATCAGTTTGAATGAGCGATTTTCTGAGAGGCCATTTAAAAAAAAAAAGCTTCCAATTGCTTCACTAGATGGCGTTGAATAAGTATGTACATGTCTATGGTATATTTTGGTATGAAACATATTTAAATTAATTACTTTTTAACAACCCAAAGGAAACTAATAATATAAGATGATTTTTTTTTATTCGAAGAAATTTAAGTGGATGATCAGGTCAAGTGTTTAGAACATTATAGAAACAAAAAAAAATATTTTATATTTTTTTTTAAATTTCATCATTTTTACTAAAATTTTTGATGGATATTTGTTGGGCATCTCAATTATTTTTAAGCCTAAACATAAAACAACAATTATTAAAATTGAATAAAATAATTTTTATTTACGCGCAATGCGCGGATCGGCGCGCGACAGCTGTTGGGGCTGCGGGCGGGCGTCGACCCGTCCTTGACAGCTGAGAGCGTTACGTATGTAACTTAAATACGTAGGTGACTACGAATTGAAATGGAGTGTCCTGCGTAAATTATTAAAAACAAGTGAAGTCAAAGAATATCGTGGTACTATTATCTTAGATGTTGTCATAGCGTTATTTTATAATTTTTACCTTTTCGTTTGTGCATATCTACCTCAAAAGCTGCTAAATTTTTCGTTGTAGAAACTTAAATGATTGAAATGAAATAGGTAGGTATTAGAAAAAAACGACGACAAGTAGCTCCGCCGGGAATCAAACCCGGGACTTTTTTCTGTCCGGGCGAAGGCTCTGACCGTTGAGCTACGGAGTCGTCAGCGGTCAGTGTATTCGCCCGGACAGTGAAAGGTCCCGGGTTCGATTCCTAGCGGAGCTACATGGAGGATGGGTCGTTTTTTTTTCTAATAAGTACCTATTTCATTTTCAATAATAAAGATTGCATTGTAAATGCAAAAAAGGAAAAGTAATTTGAAACTTACATGATGTTAAAGAACTTTCCAGTTTATTTCGTCTGCGTAAAGCAAAGGTGATAAGCTTCCCATCACACTTAACAGGCTTTGGACTGTCAAACTAATGTAATAATTATTTAATCAAAAAATGAAACTTCTAAAATTCTCCACTCTGGCGATAGCATAGTACCATCTCGAGGTACTGCAGATTTGTGTACCGACGAGGCATTATTAATCACGCACACACAACACAACGCGATAGAACAAGAAACAGAAGTGGACTGCGAAAAAAATTAAAATACGGCCATGTGAAGGTCATGTGATTAGGGTCGGCACGCACGATAAATAATAAAAGCATAAGATCATACCAGATTTATTGACGCGTAAAAACTTATGTTTTTTTTCATTACCAACGAATAGGATAACGTAAAATTATTGCTGGTGACCAAACTTGCAAATAAAAACGAATTTACAAAATGAAATGGAAATTGATTTTATCCTTTGATTACCTACTTAGTTGATTTTTCATATTTTAAATTCACTTAATTTGCAAGTTTGGCCGCTAGCTTATTAGTAAACAAAAAAAACTTGTAATATCAAGCACTTGCACTTGTTGACTATTATTTAGTTATTATAAGTAGTTGACTATTGTTTTCTTTTTTTATTTTAATCAAAGAAGCGAAGCGAAGTTAAATGTGTATGAATGTTACTAATTATAATTTTACGATGCACACACCAAAATCGATAATCGATAATAAATTCACATCGAATAATACCGCTCATAGTTTGCGGCAGACTAAGTCAGCGGCTAGCGATTGAACTTGAACGTCGTCGCACGCGCCTTTGATCAAACGCCGCAAACGGGTTTCGTGCGTTTTAACTATTAGCCGCTACACACGCTCCT
The DNA here is from genome assembly GCA_949710035.1 of Crambus lathoniellus. Lineage (NCBI taxonomy): Eukaryota > Metazoa > Arthropoda > Insecta > Lepidoptera > Crambidae > Crambus > Crambus lathoniellus. The sequence continues at coordinate 2,478,306 of OX453319.1, forward strand.
ATCCGACCGCCGATTTGGTCTGCTCCCAGACTAAATCTGCGCTACACACGTTCCGATTTGGTCTGTTCCGACCAAATCTGCGCTACACACGTTCCGATTTGGTCTGGGAGCAGACCAAATCGGCGGTCGGATCGGAACGTGTGTAGCGGCTATACGCCGACACAGCCCGCCGCCTGCGCCACCTGCCGAAATCACAGCCGAAATGTCGTTGGTATAGTCAAGGAGATGTGTATTTTATTTTACTATGATTAACAAAGATTCAATAAACCATCTTTACGGTGCTTCCCTTACTAATTGTTACATTCTGTTAGGAATTGTAAGAAGTTTTTAGTGCTTCCTCTCTGATTATGATGTGATGAATGATAAACATTTTATTTACATTTGAGAACGGCTAACAGTTTGAATTTACTTTGATAAACATTACTAAACATGTGATCGCAATGTTAAGAAATGTTTTCACGTTAGGTAATCATCTTCATCAGCCATTTTAATGTCCCCACTGCTGGGCCACTAGCCTTCCTTGTGGATGGATAAGAAGAATGGGCCATGACCCACCACGCAGGCCCAGTGCGGATTGGTAGGTATTAACGACTGCAAATGCAGCCGGGACCAACGGCTTAACGTGCCTTCAGAAGCACGAGATGAAAAGTTTTTGGTCACCCATCCCGTGACCGACCATTGCGAAAGTTGCTTAACCTCAACTATCGCAGGCCAAGCGCGCTAACTACTGCGCCACGGGCTTTTTGTCTTCTTCACGTTAGGTAATGTTAGTACTTAAAAATTAAAAAAAAATCTCAACGCTCTGATGTAATTTTAATGAATAAATGCTTAAAGTGTTTGTAAACATTTTCTAACAGTAGTGTAGGAGCACCATAAAGGTTGCTTTATTTTAGAACGCATGAAAAATCTGGCAAAATTTAACGCACAATCATTTTAGTCATACGCAGTCTGTGGGTATACCGTATATCGAATACGACTCTTTGACTATTGACGGCATATCAAAGGTTAAAAAAACATTTTGAGCAAGCGCAAGCGGGCGGTAGCAAGCTACGCAACGCACGCAGTGATTCAGGGACAATTGCGATGTGCTGTTGTGTGTGGCATGTGGGGTGCCGTTTTGTATACGCGATAAAACAAATAACTAGTACTATTTGACTGATTGTCAAATTGTTCAAGAATGTAATAACAGATTAGTGTTACAAGCAAACGTGAGTTATGACTATGAGTGAATTATAAGTGAATTATGACTTATCAGTGCAGTAAAAAAAAAATTATTGGATTGGCATTCAATTAGTTAGGACTAGGAGTAAAGTACCAATCAGTGTTAAAAGTTGAACTAAAAATGCGTAAATCAAGGGAAAGATTGATTTCGATTTTGTGTGCAAACTGCTAAGTGTGGGTGAATGTGGCTTGCTTATCTCTTTCTTTGTATGCAGATGAAACCAAATGAAACTCTAACACCATACATGTAAGTTTTTGATTTTTTATAACAGATAAGCAGACGCTTGCCCGCTATCACGCCTGATGGTAAGCGATGATGCGAATTGCGAGCTAGTAGGATGCATCGCGCTTGCCTAGAGGTTCCTGTTTACTCGCGACTTTAGGTACTCTCAGACTGTAAGTACGTACCTATTGGGAAACACAAGCGAGGCAAGGAGTTCCATTCTCTAACGTGCAGATATAAAAATGGAGGCCAACTGCTTGTTTCGGATCTTTGGAATATCCATCTAAAAGCGGTAGCGCTGATTCGTAGGTAGGGCTTCTGGTTGTCCGATGAAAGAAGAGAGATAGTGGTATAAGGTTGTGCAATTCCACTACACACCGATAAGCTTGTGAGCTTTTGTATTTGCAGTCATTTATAAATTGAATTATTTATGGATCATACACAATTTCATAGGTAATTTAATCTTTATTCCAACTCTTTCAATAAATTATTGCTTGTAGGTATTTCAAATTTTCCTTTTTTGCATTGACAATGCAATTTTTATTATTGAGAAATAAAAAATGAAGTACCTATTTTGAAAAAATCTACCCGTCTTCCAACCAGCTCCGATGGGACTCGAACCCACGACCTTTCGCTATCCGGGCGACTGCTCTAACCACTGAGCTACGGAGTCGTTTCGATTTTTTCAAAATACTTCATTTTCCATTTTTCAATAATAAAAATTGCATTGTGAATGCAAAAAAGTAAAAATTTAAATAACTTGCAATAGTAGGTAATTTCATCTTTAGCGATTGTCAATATCTGAAAAGGTATTTCATTAATTTGCGTGTGAGGGTAGTAATATCTTCACATTGATGAAATTAACGCTAGCTATACAGCGCGTAAGAAGTTTTTGATAAATTCGACGCTTCTCGTAACGACTCCGTAGCTCAGTGGTTAGAGCAGTCGCCCGGATAGCGAAAGGTCGTGGGTTCGATTCCCATCGGAGCTGGTTGTGAGACGGGTCGATTTTTTCAAAATACTTAATTTTCCATTTTTCAAATTATTGTTTGTTTACAGTATTCTAGAGTAGGTTATGTTTTGATTTAGTAATAAAATAACTTTACTACAGCGACTGCTGGGTCAGTCAGCTAGTGGCGGCGTCTACTTGCTCCGCGCGGTGGTGTGCTCGCATGTGACTGTTGTAGCCAATTTTGGCTTTGAAAGTTCTGAAGCATTTTGGGCAAGTGAGCTTAAGCGTACGTTAAACGCACGTCCAGCGCTTAAGTTTAAGTTTTCGCGGGTGCTCTCTTCAAACAAACAGAGGGCTGCGTTTAAGTTAATAAATACAGATACTATCTAGTTAGCCTTAAATTTTAACAGATAAATTCTATCTTACTGCAAAGCAATAAGATCTAGAATTGAATTCTTAACGCGAACGAGTGGACTGCAACGTTTGCACATTAACAAACTTACACACACGGCCACAGGAAACAGACCCACATTCATTAAATGGTAACGTAGATAGTAGGTAAGGTAGCCATTGCCTGCTCTCCGCTGTCGAGGACGGGTCGACGCCCGGCTGCAGCCCGCCCGCCGCGCGCCGCGCCCCGCACATTGCGCGTAAATAAAAATTATTTTTTTATTTACGCGCAATGTGCGGTTGAAGGTCTAATTTTTTTTTTCAACCCTATTTTAGGACAAACTAGTTTTTCCTAGGCCAAACTAGTTCATCGCGTTGACATATCAGAGAGCGACTTTGCCTCGGAAGACCTGTAGATGTAGAACATGACACAAAAAAAATAACCACCATTTTAACCAATCACGTGTTCTACAGGACTTCCGAGGCAAACTCGCTCTCTGAAATGTCAACGCGATGAAATATTTTGGCCTAGGAAAAACTAGTTTGTCCTGAAATCGGGTTTGGCCGGTACTATACTGAATATATTTATACAGTATTTTACAAAACTTTTAGCCCAAACAAAGTCCCAAAGTCAAAAATTGTGTTCCAAACATTTCCCTCTATATCTCTTCGTTGACTAGGCTAAACTTGATACTCACTTGATATAATATAATAAAAAAAAATTCAATTCACATCTTAGATTTCTGCGCGAACTGTTCATTTAAATAAAACACTTTCTCGGATTTTGCACGCATTTATTTAACAACTTGGTAAAATTTGCTTGTTACAAAATAGAAAGAAAAATCTATTATTTTTGCACATTTTGGATATTTTTTTTATCTGGATGTGGCAAGTCGGAATACTCTTTGGTCATGTCAAGAAACGCATAGATCACAGCCGTCTCTATCGTCTTCTACAAGCCATGCTATGATACGGAACGGCAACATTGCTGTGAACCGGTTTACTCCTCTGAGTACTAAATCCTATGGAGGTGGCATACCTACGAAAAAGTGAGGTGTAACTAAGTCACAATGTAAGAAAATCTTGGAATTCAATTTTAAACTTCTTCTAATTGTGTATTAATCGGTCCAGCCGTTTCAGAGATTAGCCGGAACAAACAGACAGACAGACAAAAATTGTAAAACATGTCATTTTGGTATATGTACCGTATATTTAATCATATGCACGTAGTAAAAAGCGGTTATTTAATGTTACAAATAGTCACTCCAATTTTATTTATTTGTATAGATGTATAGAAGATATGCCATCTCCATAGGATTCAGTACTCGAGGTTTACTCGCTGTTTACCTGTCAAACGGTGCAAACAGTGTCAAATCGGTTCACTTAAAACTACGTTGCCAACTTTATGCGCATGGCTTGTAGAAGACGATAGAGATGGCTGTGCATAGATGTATTGAAGAAACGTTGCTGTTTGATTTTCTTGATTGCTGTTTGGGTGTTTTAATACAATATCTATTGTATAATTAGTGCATATAAATACGTGATCATTGTTGGAAATTACTTATGAAACCTTGGATCTCGAAAGATTTGGATTCCCGAAGGAGGAACACTGCGTCAGCGATGGATTCGTGCGATACCTCGAGCCGACTGGGAGCTTACAACATCAGTAGGAGTGTTTAATAAACATTTTCGTGACTGTGATATAGTTAAAATAAAACAACCCTTAGTTATGTACGCGTATTATTTGATTTTAAGGCGCTATAATCAGGAATTCATCTCATCTCATGCATACAAGAAATTAGGATTAGTAGACGACATTGACATTTATGACGTTGCCAATCCGAGCAGCATGGCCTGTAGGAGCGCAAGCAGCCGAGAAATAATAGCGGGCCATGGCATGGCTTGTAGAAG